>CM050441.1:33547274-33569253 GCA_027562315.1 Costus pulverulentus | reverse complement strand
GTTTTTGGAAAACACAAATCTAGGCTTAGGGTAGAAACTTGCCTTAATCAAAGATTTGAGCTCTCTAATCTCTTCTTCTTCAATTTCACCACCTTCACTTTGCTCTCCTCCAAGCCAAACGAAAGTTACTAGTGAAACCTTCCTCTTTTCCCTTTTTGTTTCCTTCAGCCTTATCCCTTAGTAGGAGGTGTCAAGTGTAGGTTGATTCCATCTCTCAAGCAAGCTTGAGGTGGCATGGAAGCTAAGCATGGCATGGTAAGTAGATGCTCAATTCTCACTTACATTTCTCTTTTGCACTTTCTCCCTTTTTTGTATTTCTCCTAACTTGATTTTTAGTTCCCTTCCTTTAACAATACTTTACTTGAATTGTATTATGTTTCATGACATGAATGGGTGACAAAATACAAATCTGCTTTGATGCTGATGTAAAATGGAATGACATTAAAACTATGAGTTAATCTTCATAATTAGTGTAATAAAAGCATGAATATTACAGCGTGCTCCGAGTTAGTTTGAAGGCCTAGCCCATGCACTTTGCTTTAGAGTCTGCATCACCTTTAAATGCTTTAGTTGTTAGTAGTTGGTAGGATTGTGTTTCAGCAACATCTTGACTACTTTTAGTTTATTAGAGTAGGTGGTGTAAGGTGTGAGATTCCATCCCTTGATCTATAAAAGGGAGCACCTTGGAGTCTAGTCTTTTGTTTTCACCTTGCTTATGTGATAGAAGCGCACCGTAGAGAGGCTAGGGTGTGTAGATCAAGGTGTGTGATCCTTGTGGAGGCTCAATACCTTGCCTCACTCGGTTGTAATCGGTTTTAGATTTTAAGAAGTAAATCACACCTCGGTGCATCAAGTATGCCTATTTGAATATTGCTAAATTTGTTTTGTGATTTGGCTTTCCCCCTCTCTTCCTTTGGTGATTGCAGGTTCATAGGCGCATGAGCTAAATGACGCTTAGTCCGTTGCCCTATCACGTGCTAAGCTTAAAATCGCTTCCTAAGAGATTAGTGAGTTACATTTTTGTAGATTGGGTGTCGTTGTTCCCTCTTCTTATGTGTTGACGAATTCCCCGTAATTTCTGCATTATTTTCTCGTGGCATTTCATTGCTATCTTTTTTGACATGCATTTTACTTCCTCTATTGGGCTTAGATCCCAATAAGGGCTGAACTAAGAATCACCATAGGCCCATGGGTTCAGCATGAGGTGCATGACAAGAAAGATGGGCCACGTCATTGGACCAAGGGCCCATTGAATCAAGGGGTGGGCAGCTACACTCTATAAAGAGAGGATGCAAGGGGTTTTATACCCTGGCCCAAGATCCTCACCTTGGTGCCTAATGGAGACGCTAACAAGTGGTGCCACTTCCAAAATGGGGTATGAGTGAGTACGCGGTGGACATATCTGATAATGATGACACCGAAATTTATAGTAAATTTCATGCCATTTTGTATATCTTTTTGTGTCATATTCATAGACTTTGCTTATTTTTATGCCTTTTTTTATCAATATTTACGGAATCTACACTCTTTTCTATTTTTGATGATTTTTAGGCAAAAAGGCACGATTTTTAGTCGATTTCAAGCAATTCAGATGCATAAGTGAATTCACAACATCAAAAAGAGATCACACGCCAAATTTCAGAAGATTTGGAGCTTCAGAGCAAATTATGGCACCCCCAACATGACCTTTATGGTACCGTAATTTGGAGTTTTTTCGGGCAGAGAATTTCACATGATTACGGCACTACCGTAAACATCTTTACGGTGCCGTATTTTGAAGCATTTTTTATCAGAGAATTAATTGAGTTTACGGCACTACTGTAAACATCGTTACGGTACCGTAATTCGGGTCGATTTTCCACCTGAAAGATTGTTGACATTATTGCATAGCCGTAAAGACGGTTACGGTACCGTAATTCCAGAAGATTTCAACCCGAGAACTCACTGTCCAGATTACTACACTGCCGTAAAGTCCATTACGGCCGTAATTATGACGCTGCTCGTGACTTTCCCGGTCAACTCCAAAGCCCGATTTTTGCGCGGTTGATTGCGGATGATCCAGGCCTTTATATTCGAAGACGTAAGAAGGAGAAAGAGAGCCAGGAGGAGGAGAACACGCCAAGGGCGAAAGCCCTAATTTTCATCCACCGTGCAGAGATAAATCGAGTTCCACGCGTTCACCTTAGGGTTTGCGCTGGGAAGCGTACAGGCTATCTCCGGCCATGAAATTTGAGTGGAAGCTACACTTAGAGGAGGAGAAGGTGTCCTAGAAGTTTCAAGGAGAAAGGAGCCCAGACGGAGGAGAAATCAACAAAACACCGATCACCGACGCTGTTCACGCGAGATTACGGCCGTAAACATCTTTACGGCCATACCGTAATTTGTTCTTAAACTTACTTTGGGGGCATGCGGGAGTAATTTACTTGATTTTTAATGATTGGATAACTTTTTACCTTCGTCAGAATAGTTTTATGATGATAATTTTACTTATGTGAATAATTGTACTTTGATTCTCCATTGATTAATGTTATTATTCATGTTTTAGAGTTCTCGCAATAAGGACCGAAAGGTGACTTGCTTGAGAACTTGGAACCCTAGAATTGCATGATAGGAGCTTTCTTAGGTTAGTTCTTATTATTTGATTTTAGTGATATTATTGCCATGTTGATAATTTGAATCTAGGGTTGAGTTATTGTTTTAGACTTGATTTGATCTTGCACGAAAGTGAGGATCGAGTTGTCGGAAAGCCATAAGTAGAACTTGTGTTGAGACTCGGATGCACGAAAGTGATCCTTGAGATTCCACTCGAGACAATGAACTTATAATTCGGATGCACGAAAGTGATCTCGAGTTCTTTGATTGATGATTTGCTTATCTTTAGCATTGGGATAGATCTTGCGCAAAAGCGAGGATTGATCCCCGCATGATTGTCTGCACGAAAGTGAGATGATCCCTTTATGAAGTAAATTAAGTCTTTATCATGATAAGATTAGCCTGACGACCTTTTATTTGAATCTAGTCATTAGAATTAAAGAGGATGAAACCCTAGTCCCGATGTTTCTCTCTGATTATTTGATTTCGTGTGTTTCCCATCATTGCTTTGCTATTATTCGGTTGCTTAGCTAGTAAGAATATAACTATTTGGTACTTAACAATAAGGTCTCTGTGGTTCAATATCTTTCTTTATTACTTCGAGTATCCGTGTACTTGCGGAACATAACAAGTTTTTGGTGGCGTTGTCGGTTAATAGTCCAAGGTACACGTCAAACAACTTGGGATACAACAAGTTATTGGTACCATTGCCAGGGACCTTAGTTTTGTTAATATCAAAATAGTTGTTAGTATTGCTAGACTAGGTTTTATTTGTTTTAGATTTAACTTTGTTTTCTGTTTTTGCAGGTTTTGGATTTTCACAAGTTGTGACAGAGCTGTGATTTCTAAAATTTGTGAATTTGATGGTGTTTTATATTTTCTATTTTTTTATATATTCTGAAAAAAATAATTTGATTGATTGGTTTTGGATTATCTTTCTATTCTTGATAGATTTGAAGATATGTCTTTTAATTACAATTCATGGGCAACTGAAAGAGGTGAGGTATACATGCCTCAAGGTAAGTATGAAGATGATTTTTGGTGCACTCTTGCAGAAAAGGTAAATTCTTCGGCTCGTATAAATGACACTTTTAATATGCACCCGGCTATAACATCTTATTCTTCTACTAGTTGTGATATTTGTGGATGTTTTGATCATTGTACTTCTGATTGCCATATTTTAAATTCTAATTCTTCATGTTACCAAGATGATCAATGTTATTCTAGTTGGGAAAATCAAACTTCTTTTTATGATGATTGCTCTGATCATGTTTCTAAACCATGCTTTGAGGACACTAAAAAATCTAGTCTAGAGTCCATGCTTGAAAAATTCATGTCAAACCAAAACCAATTCATGACAAACCAAAGTAAGGAAATTGATGATCTTAAGAGAATAATTAGTCAGCTTGCTTCTCATGTAGAATCTCTATCTACTAATACAGAAACTTTAGAAAACCGGATTGCACAATAAGCTTGTTTATTTGAGTTTGAAACTGAGGAACTTGATCTAGAAAATTCCCCTACTGATTATGATTGTTTTGAGATTGAGCCTTATGTGAACATTAATGAATCTCACTCTGATTTTGATGAATGTAAATTTGATTTATCTGATAATTTATTTGTTGAAAAGTTTGAGAAAATTGATTTTGAAAAATCCCCTTTTGAATCTAGTGATATTTTTGAAATTAATTCTTTTGATGATATATCATTTGTGGTTAAATCTGATGAACTTGATAAAGGTTTGAAATTTACAGACATTGATGAACCCCACTTTGATTTTGGTGATATTGTTGAAATTAATGATAAGTCTTTTGTGGTTAACTCTGATTCTATTAATTCTGTTGTGAACATTGACAAATCTCATAATGATTTTTTATATGATTCTGATTTTGACTCTTCTGATGATGAATTATTAGTGGAAAGGTATGAGGGGACTGATTTTAAAAAATCTCATTTTGATCTTGATGATGATTTTGGAATTGATAAATTATTTGATGAAGTGCATGAGGAACTTGAATATGATTTGAATTTTAAAAACACTGATGGATCTCATTCTGATGTTTTGCCCATAACCACTGTTCAATCTTCTGATTTTATTGAAAATTTATGTTTTATTTAGGAATCTTATGTGAGAAAGAAAAATTATTTTGATGATCCAATGCTTATATCTTTTAATCAAAGTCCTATTGCAATTGAAAATATAAATTTGAAGAAAGGACTTATGATTTTACTCTCTGATAAATTTAGGAAGATCATTGAATATCCTTTATGTGAAGTTGAAAATATTGATTTTGATTTTTCGCATATTTAAGAAAGCCATGTCAATTGTGATTTATTTAAAATTTTAGATATTTGACTTAGTGGCTAAACTTTTTGGACAGTGGAAAAGAAAGAAATTGCATGCTATTTATTTTGGTACTGATTCACCTGCTTCACCATGAGATTTGATTTTTGGTCAAGCTATGGACCTAAAATTAGCGCTTCTTGAGAGGCAACCCAAGCATTACCACTTAGCTTAGTTTCTTTTATTTTAGTTTATTTTTAGATTTAATTTTTCTTTTTTTTTTTGCAGGGAAAAAACAAATTTGCACAAAATACGGCACTGCCGTAATCTGCTTTACGGTGCCGTAATCTTGAACTGATTTCATTTGACCCAAAAGTTTTTTGACCCAAAAGTTTTACGGTACTGTATTTCTGGATGTTTTCTGACCCAAAAGTTTTTGAAGATTCACAGCGGTACCGTATTGGTTTTTATGGTACCGTATTTCTGGATATTTTTTACTTGAGATTTTTTGTGTACATTACGGCACTGCCGTAAATTTTTTTACGCCCGTAATTTCAACCCTGCAGTTTGCTTATCTGAGTAGGTGTCTTCTTGTTGCAATTTTAAGAAACTGAGTTGGGAAAAATTTTGATCTTTGACACCATCACGAAGTACTCATCTTTGTCTATCATCTGGATATTTTTTCTGAATTTTAAAGTCCATGAATCATTCTAAAACACAGCATATTTTCGTTTATGATTATTTTCTACAGCAGTTTTCTTTTGACTATTCTGATTAGCACTTTTGCTGCAAGTTTTTAAGATGCTTAAATAACTTGAAACCCAGATTTTTCGCATGGAATATGAAGAACATGTGTCATTCTATCTCGTGGATTAGTTATTTTCATGAAAATATTTTCTGATCATTCTAGGACATATGACAACTTTTCGAATCTGATTAACTTTTGTGCAGTTTTTGCAGTTTTGTAATCTGAGTAGCCTTCTTTCTGTTGATACCCTAAATTCCTGATAGATTTTGATCTTCTGATTTTCATACGTCTGAAAAGAACATATCTTATTCTACAACTTGGTTTTGTCTATTTTCATTTTTGGATCATTAAATCCTATTCTTGGGTATGGCTACTTTTCATAAAAAATTTAGTTGCTGCACTGTTTGCTTTCTACCTATTATAGCTTCTTTTGCCTCTAGATCCAGAAATCTTCAAGAGCAATTGTCTTCCACCTCTAGTCACCACTGCATCTGCCTCTGACATCACTGTTTCCAGCCGTCGACACTGGATTATACCATCTGCAGACTCTTACTTCTTCTACTGCCTCTATTTCCATTGATTTGATTTATTTATGCAGCAGACTCTTCATTAGTGACTGCTATTTGTATCTATGCAGCATTATCTCTCACACCTACTGGCCGACGATCTCACCTCTAGGACTGTGATTTCCAGCAGGCCACTAGAGATTATTCACTCTACTGTCGGCATCATCATCATTGCTAGTAGCTTTTCACCTAGCCTCTGTTCACCCTCTGCTTCTCAGTTGCATCAGCTCTCTCCACCGGCATCCTCTTCAGACCTCCGGCGACATCTCTGATTCTCCCTTGAGAGAATTATTTTTATCATTATTATTTTTTTGAGACTATTTTCAGACTGAGCCTTATGTACCTTAAATTTGTAGGTAAAATTTTCAAAAGGCACATACTTGGACCTTGCAGCATTTGTCCGACACTATTTTTGGTCTGAGCCTTATGTATTTTCGGTTAGGGCTTGCCATATAGTTTTGTGAGTATAGTTGCACTCTCTTGTATTCATGATTATTTCATATGGATGCATCTTTGATTTGCTTTAGATATATCACTCATTGAGATTTCTATTCTATGAGATCTCTTGAATCTATCATTTTACACTTTTGACCATGATTGTGTGAGTTTGATACTTCACACCTTTTGTCGTGATTTTGATATATTTTGATGATTAAAAAATTTTATGACTTGAATCCATGTGATGAGAGATGGGTAGATTTTTCTATGATGATGAATGTTCATGCATGCATGCCTATGAATGGAGATATACCTATTATGCTGAATTTATTTCTTCAATATATATCTACTTGTTGAAATTCTTCATTGATTGATGCATAAGGATTTTTGGGTAGATATATTGTTTGAAGAATGCAATCTAAGGGTGAAGCATCTTTCTTGAATAAAATGAGCATATGAGTGCAATTTTTGAATTGATGTCAATTGATTAACTTAGTTGATATTTAGTCTATTTTATTATTTGTTGGGAAGAAAGAATTCAAAATCCACAAAAAAAAAAGTGAGAGACTTCCCTACTTGGCATTATGTAAAATTGACAGTGGTACCTAAGACATGGGTTGAAGTCTATAAAAAAGAGAGAGAGAAAAAAAAATGACTCCTCTACTTGGCGCTGTGTAAAATTGACAGTGGTACCGAAGATAAGAGTTAAAGTCCAAATAAAAAATTATATATGTATCCATGTGGGTACATGCCATAAAAAAAAAGAAGAGGAAGAAAAATAGAAAAAAAAAATTTGTGTGGAAAAAGATTTTGGATATCCTATTCTTGTAAACAAAGGTAAGATAGATTTAAACTGAAAATTGGGTGAAATCATGAGACTGAGATTCTGTTTATTATGCGATTTGCAAAGTTTTATTCGATCAAAGCTGTGAATCTTAAAGACCAAATTCAGAGGATGATGTATTTATCTAAATTTTGTGCAAAAAGTTATTGGAAAATTTCATACATGATTATATTTTAGAAATTTAATTTTCATGAAAAGGCATATTTTCCATAGTAGAGTTCTTTATTCTATCTATTTGCTAGAGAACAAGCAAAGTTTGAGCCTTATGTGTTTGATGACACCGAAATTTATAGTAAATTTCATGCTATTTTGTATATCTTTTTGTGTCATATTCATAGACTTTGCTTATTTTTATGCCTTTTTTTATCAATATTTGCGGAATCTACACTCTTTTCTATTTTTGATGATTTTCAGGCAAAAAAGCATGATTTTTAGTCGATTTCAAGCAATTCAGATGCATAACTGAAATCACAACATCAAAAAGAGATCACACGTCAAATTTCAGAAGATTTGGAGCTTCATTGCAAATTACGGCACCCCCAACATGACCTTTACGGCACTGTAATTTGGAGTTTTTCCGGGCAGAGAATTTCACATGATTACGGCACTACCGTAAACATCTTTACGGTGCCGTATTTTGAAGCGTTTTTTTTCAGAGAATTAATTGAGTTTATGGCACTACCGTAAACATCGTTACAGTACCATAATTCGGGTCAATTTTCCACCTGAAAGATTGTTGACATTACGGCATAGCCGTAAAGACGATTACGGTACTGTAATTCCAGAAGATTTCAACCCGAGAACTCGCTGTCCAGATTACGGCATTGTCGTAAAGTCCATTACGACCGTAATTACGACGCTGCTCGCGACTTTCCCGATCAACTCCAAAGCCCAATTTTTGCGCGATTGATTGCGGATGATCGAGGCCTTTATATACGAAGACATAAGAAGGAGAAAGAGAGCCGGGAGGAGGAGAACACGCCAAGGGAGAAAGCCCTAATTTTCATCCACCGTGCAGAGAGAAATCTTGTTCCATGTGTTTGCCTTAGGGTTCACCACCGGGAAGTGTACAGGCTATCTCCGGCCATGAAATTTTGAGTGGAAGCTACAATTAGAGGAGGAGAAGGTGTCCCAGAAGTTTCAAGGAGAAAGGAACCCAGACAGAGGAGAAATCAACAAAACACTGGTCGCCGACGCTGTTCACGCGAGATTACGGCCGTAAACTTCTTTACGGCCGTACCGTAATTTGTTCTTCCTCTTGAACATTATGGATTATTGTAATCTTTCCTCTATGATAGCTTAAACTTACTTTGGGACATGAGGGAGTAATTTACTTGATTTTTAATGATTGGATAACTTTTTACCTTCGTCAGAATAATTTTATGATGATAATTTTACTTATGTGAATAATTGTACTTTGATTCTCCATAGATTAATGTTATTATTCATGTTTTATAGTTCTCACAATAAGGACCGAAAGGTGACTTGCTTGAGAACTTGGAACCCTAGAATTGCATGATAGGAGCTTTCTTAGGTTAGTTTTTATTATTTGATTTTAGTGATATTATTGCCATGTTGATAATTTGAATCTAGGGTTGAGTTATTATTTTAGACTTGATTTGATCTTGCACGAAAGTGAGGATCGAGTCATCGGAAAGCCATAAGTAGAACTTGTGTTGAGACTCGGATGCACGAAAGTGATCCTTGAGATTACACTCGAGACAATCAACTTAGAATTCGGATGCACGAAAGTGATCTCGAGTTCTTTGATTGATGATTTATTTATCTTTAGCGTTGGGATAGATCTTGCGCAAAAGCGAGGATTGATCCCTGCATGATTGTCTGCACGAAAGTGAGATGATCCATTTATAAAGTAAATTAAGTCTTTATCATGATAAGATTAGTCTGACGACCTTTTATTTAAATCTAGTCATTAGAATTAAAGAGGATGAAACCCTAGTCCCAATGTTTCTCTCTGATTATCTGATTTCGTGTGTTTCCCATCATTGCTTTGCTATTTTTCGGTTGCTTAGCTAGTAAGAATATAACTATTTGGTACTTAACAATAAGGTCTCTGTGGTTCGATATCTTTCTTTATTACTTCAAATATCTGTGCACTTGCGGAACACAACAAGTTTTTGGCGCCATTGCCGGGGAATAGTCCAAGGTACATGCTAAACAACTTGGGATACTATAAGTTTTTGGCGCTGTTGCCGGGGATTAGTCCTATGTACATGCCAAATAACTTAGGATACAACAGATAACGGGGTTGCAAATATTAGAAGCCCGAGCGACGCGTGCTGAGTAAATATGCTCATTGGTTATGGCCCCCCAAAAACCTTGCTCGGTGTATTATGTGGGAGTCCTGCGTGTACATGGTTTGGAAAGTTCGTATACTCTACGCAGCTGGGAGAGGGTGAGGGTGTGCTTTGTGTTTCCCAATCTAAAGGTAAGATGGCCGGGATCCTCATCAATAATTGTGTCTGTGTTGACTTCATGGGAACTGAGGAACTACAACATGATGCCGTTGTAAGTGGGAGAGATAATGGCTGCATGAATTGCTCCCAACCAACATTGGCATACATGTGCTCCACGTCGTTGAAGAGGCCTAGCAAGCTCAATGTTCCCCTGTCGAGGTAGCGTGTGTTGAGCACCTTGCGCTAGTGAAGAAGAAGATAGCATTCCTCTTGTGCAACATTCCAAAACATTATACCGAACTCATTCCGGGGAGAATTGTAGGGTTGCGGTCGGTTAGCTGAGGCTTGCGCCTACCTTGATGAAGAAGATCGTGCAATCTGTGCAGTTGGTGGTGGCGGATGTGATGGCAGCGACGGAGTGTAGTCATCATCTTCACCTAATGAGTTGGACACTGGGCGAGAGGTTTAGCGATGAGAAACTAGGACTTTTCTCTTCGACGCCATGGATGTATAAGAGAAGTCCTCCAGAAACCGAGATATGATCGCCGAGAAGGAAAAAAAGGATGAAATAGTCGGTACAAATCAGCAGCGACAAAAATAACCGGTGGCGGAAAAACTTTGAACTTGTCACAAACAGAAATGATGAGGGTTCAAACCTTGGGGGAAACACGATTCGAGGAGGAAAAGGCGTCTTCGACTGTTGAGGTGAAGAGATCTGGCCGTGAAGAGAGTAGGGCATGAGCAATAGGGCAGCGGCGCACGGGTCTAGCAAGACCCTACCCGTGTGTTGCCCTAAATATGGGTGAATAAGTTTTAGAAGAATGGGTGAACCCCATGGGGTTCACCAACCTGTGAAGCAATCTAGTGAATTCAGTACATTCAGAATTACAGACCGACCCATGAAGTCCTCTAGATGGTTCTACTCAGTCAGAAATACGGGTGAACCCGATGGGGTTCACCTGGCCGTGAAGTCTTCTAGATGAAACCTGGAAAACCGTGAAGTCTCCATCCACGAATGTCAAATCAACTCTGATGCTTCAAATTTTTCCTTGAAAACCCTATTTTCCGATATACACAGTAGACTTCACGGGTGAACCCCATGGGGTTCACCATGCGATGAAGTCCTCTGGAACGCTCAAAATTGTTGTCTCGAAAAACCTGTCCTTCCAATAGGTCCCAACAACACAAAAAGACTTACAATCAGCAAAAATCCCCACATTACTACTAAAAACTCAACAAAACTGAACAAACTAAGAGGTCTATCGTATAACAACTAGAAGTAATGCAATAAAATCTGAACGATCAAGAACTTGGGTTGCCTCCCAAGAGCGCTAGTTTATAGTCAATAGCTCGACCAAAAGAGTTTTCATGTCACCAAATCTGTGGGGTCTGAAAGGGCAAGAACAACCCCTTGCTTGACCCGCTCATCCTCGAAATAATGTTTAAGGCGATGCCCATTGACAATGAAGCTTCCCGTGCATTTTGTTCAAATTGTGATTGCGCTATAAGGCTGCACGTGCTGCACTATAAAAGGACCTGACCATCTCGTGCGGACCTTTCCTGGAAATAGTCGAAGTCGTGAATTGAAAAGTAGCACTTTGTCTCCCACATGAAATTCCTTCATCACAATGCGCTTGTCATGCCAATATTTGGTTCGTGCCTTGTAGATCTTGGCATACTCATATGCAAAAAGGCGCATCTCATCTAGTTCATCAAGTTACAACTTTCTCCTTTTTCCAGCGCTTTAAAATCATAGTTAATTTGCTTGACAACCCAAAATGCCCTATGCTCAAGTTCAACAGGTAAGTGACAGAATTTCCTATAAATAAGTTGGAAAGGAGACATACTGAGGGGTGTCTTGAAGGCGATTCTGTAGGCCCATAAAGCATCAGGTAATTTTAGCGCCCAAACCTTCCGTGATCTAGATACGGTTTTCTTAAGTATTTGTTTAATTTCTCTATTTGAAACCTCTATCTGACCACTAGTCTGAGGATGATAGGGCATTGCAATTTTGTACTTTACGCCATATTTCTTCAAGAGTGCTCCAAACCTCTGTTCTATGAAGTGGGATCCTCCATCACTTATCAAAACATGTGGAACTCCAAATCTAGGAAAAATTGTTCTCTTCATGAACTTCATGACAACCTTTGAGTCGTTAGTTGCGTTTGCGGAAGCCTCAACCCACTTAAACACGTAGTCAACGGTAACAAGGATATACCATTTACCACATGAAGATGGGAAAGGTCCAATAAAGTCGATCCCCCGTACGTCAAAGATTTCCACCTCTAATATATCATGCAGAGGTAGTTCATCCCTTTTTGAGAGATTTCCAGTCTATTGGCAACTGTCACAATTCAAAGCAAAGTGTTTTGCATCATGAAATATAGAAGGCCAAAAAAAACTTGACTATACAACTTTGAAGGCCGTTTTAGCAGCTCCAGCGTGTCCTCCATATGGTGAAGAATGGCAATGAGTCAGCACATGTTGTATCTCCACTTCGGGTATGCAACATCTATACAATCCATCAACACATCGCCGGTACAAGTATGGCTTATCCCAGTAATAAAACTTCACATCATGCAAGAACTTTTTCTTCTTATGAAAAGCATGATCAGGGGGAAGGATGTTAGATGCAAGATAATTCATGTAATCTGCGTACCATGGGACTTGCTGTTCCAATAAAACATATAGATGTTCTTCAGGGAATGCATCATTGATCTCCAACTCATCATCAATCTTCCTTTCATCATCTCGCTAAAGCCTAGAAAGGTGGTCAGCCACAAAGTTTTCACTCCCCTTCTTGTCTCTAATCTCAACATCGAACTCTTGTAAGAGGAGGATCCATCGAATAAGTCTTGGCTTGGCATCCTTCTTGTTCACCAAATATTTTATAGCTGCATGAACAGTGAAAACAATTACTTTCGAATTAACTAAGTATGAACAAAATTTATCGAAAGCAAAAACAATTGCTAGAAGCTCTTTTTCTATTGTAGCATAATTCGTCTAAGCATCATCAAGTGTTCTACTAGCAAAATATATTGCATGCAGCTTTTTATCTTTCCTTTGTCCTAAAACCACCCCCACGGCTTGGTCACTAGCATCACACATTAATTAAAAAGGCAATGACCAATCTGGAGGTTGGATTACAGGTGCTGTGATCAAGGCTTCCTTAAGTTTCATGAAGGCATCCTCACATTCCTTGTCAAAACAAAAAAAATAGCATCTTTAGCAAGAAGATTAGTTAAAGGGCAAGCTATCTTAGAAAAGTCTTTGATGAATCTTCTATAAAAATCGGCATGTCCCAAAAAACTCCTAATTCCATTCACTATTGTAGGCGGCTTCAGATTTGTAATTATTTCAACCTTTGCTCTGTCCACCTCGATTCCATGCTCAGAGACCAAGTGTCCAAAAACTATGCCTTTCCAGACCATGAAGTGGCACTTCTCCCAATTCAACACCAGGTTCACTTCTTCACATCTCTGCAAAACTTTAGAGAGGTTAGACAAACAATGGTTGAAAAAAGAGCCATACACAGAAAAGTCATCAATAAATATGTCCATAAAATCCTCATTATAATATGTAAATATCGCCATCATCGCCCGTTGGAATGTCGCGGGGGCATTGCAAAGTCCGAAGGGCATCCTCCTATACGCATAAGTTCCATAGGGACAAGTAAAAGTCATTTTCTTCTAGTCATTGGGATGGATGGGAATTTGAAAGAAACCTGAAAATCCATTCAGAAAACAAAAATAAGAATTGTGAGCTAATCTATCTAACATCTGATCAATGAATGGTAGAGGAAAGTGATCTTTTCTTGTAGGAAAATTCAACTTCCTGTAATCGATACACATCCTCCATCCAGTAACTGTGCGTGTGGGAATCAATTCATCTACATCATTCTTAACTACAATAACACCTCCCTTCTTAGGTACTACATGTACCGGGCTCACCCAAGAACTATCTGATATTAGATATATGACTCCTGCATCCAAAAGTTTGAGCACCTCCTTCTTCACAACATCTTTCATATGTGGATTCAGCCGATGTTGGAATTCTATAGAAGGCTTGCTATTTGTTTCCAATAAAATCTTGTGCATGCAAATAGAGGGGTTAATCCCTTTAATGTCATCAAGCGAATAGCCAATTACCTTCTTGTGAAGATGAAGTTCTCTAAGGAGTAGTTCAGTTCGCTCTTTATCCAATTCTGCACTAACTATTACCGGGTATGTGGAGTTATCACCTAGAAATTCATATCTCAATGTGCTGGGTAAAATTTTAAATTCAAACTTCTTCTGTTCTCCTGCTTCCCAATTATCCTCAGGTGTGACGTCCATGCTTGGGTCGGCATCCAGCAATGCAGCATACTCATCAGCTTTGCCTTCAATGTCTCTGTCTTCGGTGTTAGTCAAGACCAATTCCAGTGGATCTACCACATTCTTGTAAGGTTCAATTTGTTGTATAGTCCTCTCAACAATGTCTACACTGCAGCATGTACCTGCAGGAGAAGGTTTTTTTTCAAAGAGTCAGAAAGATCAAATTGTATAACATTGTCACCGATGTTCAAATCCAGTTTCCCATTTTTGACATCAATGACTGCACCAACAGTAGCAAGAAAATGTCTCCCTAGAATGCAAGGGAATCTGTCATCCTCATCAATCTCTAGAACAACAAAATCAGTAGGGACAAAATAATCCCCAACTTTAATAGGAACGTCCTCTAAAATACCAACAGGACGACGAATTGATCTATCTGCAAGCTGTAAAGAGATATTAGTAGTTTTCAAATCACCCACATCCAGCCTTTTACATAATGATAATGGCATAAGGCTGACACTCGCTCCTAAATCGCATATGGCTCTCTCTAAGGTCATCTCCCCAATCTGGCAGGGTATGGAGAAACTACCTGGGTCCTTGAATTTCTGAGGAAGCTTGTTCTGTATGATGGCGCTGCACTCCTCAGTAAGTGCAACGGTTCCTTGATCTTCCAGCTTCCTTTTATTTGATAAGATGTCCTTCAGGAATTTGGCATAGGTGGGCATTTGCAATAGAGCATCAACAAAAGGAATGTTAATGTAGAGTTTCTTTAAAACTTCTAAGAACTTACCAAATTGCTTGTCTAGTTTAGCTTTGACAAGCCTTTATGGGAAGGGAATTAGAGGTTTGTAAGCAGGTGGCCCCACATAGGGCCGTTCTTCCTCAATCGATTCTTGTGCTACAGATGTTGTTCCATGGTTCAAGTCTCTAATTTCAGGTGTTGCATCCTCTCCTCTGTCATCAATTGGCATCTTCGGATCTTCTAATTGTTTGGCACTTCTAGTTGAGATTGCATTACAGTGCTCTCTCGGGTTGACTTCTAGTTGTGATGGAAGCTTCCCTGACGCCCTAGAGGATGAACTAGCTTGTTGGGCTAGCTGATTCTCCAACATCTTGTTGTGAGTTTCCAAGGAATCCATCCTTGTCATCATTAGTTTCATCATATTAGTCAAACCCTCAATTTGCTTACTCAGCTGAGACTCCATATTTGGCTTTGGCGGTGGATTATAGTTTTTGGCTTGGAATCCAGGTGGTTGTCTATAATTGCCTTGTGAAGGCTGCCTGGAATTTCCTTGAGGAGGTTGATCTTGTGGTGGTGCTTGCCCTGGCTGCAATGGTTGTGTAGTCCGGTATGAAAAGTTCGTGTGGTTGCGCCATCCTAGATTGAAAGTGTTGGAATACTGGTTGTTCATGGGATTAATGTTTCCAACAGCATTTATGTGTTTAGGATGATTTAGAGCCAACTGCCCATCTCCCAACTGGCACTCAGCACCTACATGGCCTACAACTCCACACACCTCATAGGATATAGAATTAGCATCGAGTGAATTTACAGACCAAGAATCAATTTTTCTAGTCAAAGAGTCTACCTTTGCAGTAAGAGCAGTCAAAGTATCAAGTTCGAATTTACCTGTCTTCCTGGAAGGTGTACCTCACTCAAATGTCCATTGATGATGATTCATTGTCATGTCTTCCAGGAGGTTCATGGCATCTTCAACCACTTTGTTCATTAAAGCTCCTCCAACTGCTGCATCAACTGTGAGTCTTGTGTTGTAGTCCAACCCATTGTAAAATGTGTGGACCAAAAACCAAGTCTCTATTCCATGGTGTGGGCACATTCTTTGTAGCTCTTTGAATCTTTCCCAAGCCTCATATAATGATTCTCCATCCTTCTAGATAAAGCTAGTGATTTGATTTCTCAGTTGAGTAGTCTTGGATGGAGAGAAATATTTGGAGAGAAAGGCTTGTGATAATTCTGCCCTTGTCCTTATTGAAGCTGAAGAAATTGTGTGAAGCCAAGCTCTTGCTCTATCCCTTAAAGAGAAGGGAAACAATCTCAACCTGATAGAATTAGTAGAAACATCGTTAATTTTCAATGTATAGCAATACTCTAAAATATAGTAAGATGCATATTGGGGTCCTCAAGAGGAGAACAACAAAATTGATGTTGTTGAACCATAGAAAGTAAAGTAGGTTTAATCTCAAAATTATTGGGTTCTACAGTAGGCCTCGCAATTCCTAATTGTAACCCATGAGCATAGGGAGCAGCATAGTCTCTCAGTGTCCTGTTATTGTTGTTGTTCCCCATAGGTTGGGGTGCTTCATCATTATTCATGTCTAGTGGAATGTGTTCCGTTTGATTCTTGTCTTCTTGTTGGTTTATGTCTTCCTTTTGCTGAAGTTGTTTACGCTTTCTCTTTCTTCTGAATGTTCGCTCTAACTCAAAATTTATTTTAAAGAATTCACCTGCCCTGGAACTTCTCTGCATAAAAAGGTGTCAGATACAATTTTAAAGTACTAAGGCAGATGACAAGTAGAAAAATAAAGAAAGTAGCAGTAGAGTAAGAAAAACTAACTAAAGCTTAGTCTACCAATCCTTAGAAATACGCTAATATTAACCGTTGTTCCCCGACAATGGCGCCAAAAAACTTGACACGTACCGCAAGTGCGCAGTTATGTTGTAGTAATATAAAAGGTTGTAGAAATCAAAGCGACTACTAGAAGAGCATATATGTGAGAGCAATCAACGCTTTAGCATCCACCACGCTCACAATCCAAATTGCGTTAAATGATCTATTACATGAATTCATAGTTTTGCATAAGGAACTTTCCCTAAGGCACAAGATGCCCCCTCTCAGTAGTACACCCCTGTGTTTACCTAGAACGGCCTGCTACTCTCGCGGTGGATTGTTCTAAACAAACCCTATGCGTTCGATGGAATGTTATAATACACTCGAGTGAAAACCAAGCACTCTCGTGTCATGGATTCACAAGTCTTACTAAGGGAATCCACAGACACGACTCTCCTCTCGGTATGAATTGCGTCGGCTAAAACATGATAATACATGGCCAAGGTAGAATCACGAAATAAGGGCAACAATGTACGATATGCTCATATGAATAATCAAATAACAAATTTGAAACAAGGTTTGTGATTAGGAATTGTCAACGGGCTTCAACCAAGCCCTGAAAGAGGTTTTACGATACAATATTCATGAAGTCACACAAAAATCTCTCTATAATGTCAAGAAAACTACAATCAAATGTTTCTGAGGGGAAGGAGATGATAAACCGAACATAATCTTCAAGAATCGACAAGCTCTGATGGTTCAATCCCTCGAAATCACCTCCGAACAACATTGTCGCTGTTTCTAGTCGCCCTCGCCAATTCGTGCACCAATTTCTCAATGATTAGGAAGTTTTGGAGAGGGCTTTTATATCCTTTGGATCCGCCTGACAATAAGCTTTCCAAAACATGCTCACTCGCCTAATTTGGATATCTCTAAGGCTCAAAATCGGAGGAAATCTGAGTAGAGGTCGGACGCCCCAGTCGTGATCATGGTTGAAGCCCGCCGGGTTCACCAGGTGGTGAAGTTTTGTGTACAATTCTATCGAGAAAGAATCACTCGCGAACCCTGCCTGATTCACCAGGTGGTGAAGCTTACTGTAGTCTTCTACCGAAAATCTGTCCGGAAGAATCACGGGTGAACCCCGTCGGCTTCACCAGGTGGTGAAGTGTTCTATGAGTTCTAGTCATAAGCAAAAGCACATGTGAACCCCGCCAGGTTCACCTGGCCATATTTCTCAAAATAACTCCGATTGAGCCCAAATTTGACGGGCAGCTTCGTATTCTCATAAGGAATCACCCCATGGCCTTAGAATCTTTAAAAGACTTCAAATTTGGACGATTTCACCTAAAGTTTCACAAAAGCAAGAAAAAGTGAAGATTTTGAAACTTTTAAGTAAATAAGTCTTAAAGGAGTATAAAACATCAAAATAGGCCTAGATTCATCATGGAAAAATACGAATAATCACTACTAAAACGCAAAGCATCAATAGGCAGGCCGTGAAAGGCTCGGCAATGACGGATGAAAACACAACAAAGTCTAGACGTGAACTGATGAGACTGAAATTTATAGTAAATTTCATGCCATTTTATATATCTTTTTGTGTGATATTATTACTATTTTGCTTATTTTTATGCCTTTTTTACCAATTATTGCAAAATCTACTTCTATTTTGATTTTTTTATGATTTTTAGGTAAAAAGTGCCATATTTTGATGGATTTTGAAGGATTTGAGTGCACGAATGGATTCAAGACGTCGAAACGAAGCCACACGCCAATTTTCATGCAAATCGGAGCAAGTTCAAAAATTACGCCCTCGGGTGTAATGAAAATTAAGGTACCATAATGAAAATTATATTAAGGTACTGTAATTTTGAACCAGAATTCACTTGAGTGATTTCAGACATTACGGCATGGCCGTAAAGCTTTTTACGGCCATAATTACAACTAAAAAACGCGAGTTTTTTGGGCCTGAATCTTGCGCGGACCATATCTTTTGATCCAGAAGTCAAAATTGAAATCCGAAAGTTGCTGCACACTCGTCTTAAAGAGAAGAAGACACAGGAAGTGAAAGCACTAATTTTTATTGAGTATTGAGGGAGCAATTAACAGAGAGGCTCTTAGGGTTCGGCCTCGCGCTGAGAGGCGTAGAGACCACCTCAGGCTCTTAGGGTTCTCCTTAGTTTTATAAACATCAGCATGTTTTAGAATTTTGTGAAATAGACTGAGAGGTTGATTATGAAATTTGGAACCCTAAGATTTGTTGAGTTTGGAACTATCGTAAGAGATTAGGTAATTCTTCGAATTCTGATTTTTAGTAATTTTATTGCCATGTTGAGTTTCTGATTCTTTGGATTGAGTTAATGTGTTAGACGTGAAGATCCTGCACGAGAGTGAGGATCAGAACGTTGGAAAACCTTAAGTAGAACTTGTGATGAGTTTCAGGATGCATGAGAGTAATCCTTGAGTTTCCACATGAGATGTTTGACTTAGAATTGAGATGCACGAGAGTGATCCTTGAGTTCTTTGTTCAATGATTTACTTATTTTCAGCATTGGATAGATCTTACACGATAGTGACGATTGGTCCTTTGTATGATTGTCTGTGCGAGAGCGAGATAATCCTTTTATGAAATAAATTAAATCTTTATCGTAATAAAATTTGACTGACAACCTCTATTTCCTTCTAGTGATTATAATTAAGGTGGATGAACCCTGTTGTGTCCGCAAGTGCACAGATACTCGAAGTAATAAAGAAAGATATCGAACCACAGAGACCTTATTGTTAAGTACCAAATAGATGTTTTCTCACTAGCTAAGCAAACCGAATATATGATGAAAACTATCGAAAAGTGCACTAAAAAGATAATCAGAGAGAAACATTGGGACTAGGCTTTCATCCACTTTAATTCTAATGACTAGATTTAAATAAAAGGTCGTCAGACTAATCTTATCATGATAAAGACTTAATTTACTTTATAAAGGGATCATCTCACTTTCGTGCAGACAATCATGTAGGGACCAATCCTCACTTTCGCGCAAGATTTATCCCAAACTGAAGATAAGTAAATCATCAATCAAAGAATTCAAATATCACTTTCGTGCATCCGAATTCTAAGTTGATTGTCTCAAGTGGGATCTCAAGGATCACTTTCATGCATCCGAGTCTCAACACAAGTTTTACTTATGGTTCTCCAACGTTCCGATCCTCACTTTCGTGCAAAATCTCCACGTTTGACAACTCGACTCTACCCTAGGTTCAAATTATCATCATGGCAATAAGATCACTAAAATCAAATAATTAAGAACTAACCTAAGAGGGTTCCTAACATGCAATTCTAGGGTTCCAAGTAAAATCAAAGACAAACAACCACATAAGTAAAATCATCATAATAAAACTATTCTGATGAAAATAAGAGTTATCTAATCATTAAGAAATCAAAGTGAATTACACCCATGTCCCAAATATGTTTAAGCTTGCATGGAGAAGAAAATACAATAATTCATAGTTCAGAACGATCAGAAATCGAAGAAAAAAAAGGTTTTAGGAAAATACACCACAGCTGTAATACAAATTACAGCCGTATTTTGCTGTGAATAGTGGCGGTACAATTTCTTTCCATGATTCCTCATCCGTCCGATCTCCTCTTGCTTAGAAACTTCTGTGGTGTCCTCCTCTCCTCCAGGCAAAGCTTCAGCATAGAAATCATGACTTGAGGTGATTTCTACGCCTCTCGGCGTGAGGCCAAACCCTAGACGCCTGTCTGTTGATTGCTCCCTCAATACTAGATCAAAATTCCTTCTTTCACTTCGTGTGTCTTCTTCTCTTAGAGATGAGTATGCAGCATCTTTCAGATCTCAATTTGGAAGTCTGGATCAAAAGATATGGTCCACGCAAGATTTGGACATGTAAAAATCGTGTTTTTGAATGAAATTACGGTACCGTAAAAGAAATTACGGCAGTGCCGTAATGTCTACTCTGTGAAGTATTTGTCAAGATTACGGTCTGTAAAAATGTTTACGGCCATGCCGTATTTGCTTCTGTATGTTTATGGACCCAAATACGGCCCGTAAAGATCATTACGGAGGTGTCGTAATCCTGTAAATCTCTCGGGTGGAAAATCATCTAGCATTACGGCACCGTAAAGATTGTTATGGCGATGCCATAATCTCATGAAATTCTCTGGTCTAAATCTTCCAAAATTACGGCACCTCTCAGGGATTACGGCTGTACCGTAATTCTGTGGTGTAATTACGGTACCGTCAACTTCATTACGGAGGTGCCGTAATTTGCTATGAAGCTCTGATTCTCCTGAAATTTGACGTGTGACTTCATTTTGATGTCTGGAATCCATTGTTGTGCTCGAATCCTTCAAAATCCATCAAAATATAGCACTTTTTACCTGAAATTCATGAAAAATAAGAAATTGTGTAGATTCCGTGATATTTAACAAATAATGCTTAAAAACAAGCAAAAGTTCATAAATTTGACATGAAAAGATATATAAAAGGGCATGAAATTTACTATAAATTTTGGTGTCATCAAACACATAAGGCTCAAACATTGCTTGTCCTCAAGCAAATAGATAGAATAAAGTACTCTACTATGGAAAATATGCCTTTTCATGAGAAATAAATTTCTAAAATATAATCACCCATGAAATTTTCTACTAACTTTTTGCACAAAATTTCATATAAATACATCATCCTTTGAATTTAGTCTTTAAGATTCACAGCTTTAGTCGAATAAAACTTCGCAACTCGCATAATAAACAGAATCTCAGTCTCATGAATTCACCCAAGTTTCAGTTTAAATCTATCAAACCTTTGTTTACAGGAATAAAGTCTCCAAGATCTTTTTCCACACAGAATCTTTCTTTTTTTTTTCTTTTCTCTCCTTTTTTTATGTCTTTTTGATGGTATGTAACCACATAGATACACACTTCTTATTTGGACTTCAACTCTTATCTTCGGTACTATTGTCAATTTTACACGGTGCCAAGTAGAGGAGTCATGTTCTTTTTCTCTTTCTCTTATTTTTTTTTGTACAGGCTTCAACCCATGTCCTTTGGTACCTGATGTAGGGACATCTCCAAGGATTTGATTATGCTTAATGTTATTTTGGAAACTTGTTGTATTTTGATATTTTGGGACTATATGTTGCAACATTACTTTAATTTCTGCACTTGTGGTTAATGTTGTAGTTAGGAT
>CM050441.1:33522280-33537328 GCA_027562315.1 Costus pulverulentus | reverse complement strand
ATTGAATAGCGCAAACCATCCTCGCCTGTTTCCAGACTCTCCTCTTGCTGTTGTTTTTGTTTTGCTCTTTCATAATAATCTAACTATCCTTATTGGCGCAGGTTTTTGTCATGATCGGACAAGCCTCTAGCTCTAATCCTTGGAACCAATAGAAAGACCAGGACATCTTTTATCATTCCAATCAGTTCCGACGAATCCAGATGGACCAGAACATGCTACAAGACATCGCAACGTTTGATGAATGATTTAACTCCTGCATTCGTTTTCACAAACTAATCTGAATAGTGTTATTTATGCAGGTGCTCTAAGCAATTGGTGCAACAAGTATCTTGAACTTTGAACTAGTATTGTTCTACTTGCTGGTATAATCAGTTCGAATTTTGGACATATGGAATTTTCTACAGGGTATAGCAATTTTTCCTAAATGATTATCTTTACTGCTATGGAATTATGTCTGCTTATTGTATTTTTCAGTTGATTTCTAAATTTTGACCTTTTCCAAAAATCCCAAAAATAAATAATTGAACTTTTAATTAGTATAATAAATCACACGCTTCCCCCCCTACATCATACTCGAAGTAATAAAGAAAGATATCGAACCACAGAGACCTTATTGTTAAGTACCAAATAGATGTTTTCTCACTAGCTAAGCAAACCGAATATATGATGAAAACTATCGAAAAGTGCATGAAAAAGATAATCAGAGAGAAACATTGGGATTAGGGTTTCATCCACTTTAATTCTAATGACTAGATTTAGATAAAAGGTCGTCAGACTAATCTTATCATGATAAAGACTTAATTTACTTTATAAAGGGATCATGTCACTTTCGTGCAGACAATCATGCAGGGACGAATCCTCGCTTTCGCGCAAGATCTATCCCAAGCTGAAGATAAGTAAATCATCAATTAAAGAATTCAAAGATTACTTTCGTGCATCCAAATTCTAAGTTGATTGTCTCAAGTGGGATCTCAAGGATCACTTTCATGCATCCGAGTCTCAACACAAGTTTTACTTATGGTTCTCCAACGTTCCGATCCTCACTTTCGTGCAAGATCTCCACGTTTGACAAATCGACTCTACCCTAGGCAATAAGATCACTAAAATCAAATAATTAAGAACTAACCTAAGAAGGTTCCTAACAGGCAATTCTAGGGTTCCAAGTTCTCAAGCAAATCACCTTTCGGTATTTATTACAAGAACTCTAAAACGTGAATAATAACATCAATCTATGGAGAATCAAAGACAAATAATCACATAAGTAAAATCATCATAATAAAACTATTCTGACGAAAATAAGAGTTATCTAATCATTAAGAAATCAAAGTGAATTACACCCACGTCCCAAATATGTTTAAGCTTGCATGGAGAAGAAAATACAATAATTCATAGTTCAGAACGATCAGAAATCGAAGGAAAAAAGGTTTTAGGAAAATACACCACGGCTGTAATTTGTATTACAGCCGTATTTTGCTATGAATAGTAGTGGCGCAACTTCTTTCCTTGATTCCTCCTCCATCCGATCTCCTCATTCTTTGAAATGTTTGTGGTGTCCTCCTCTCCTCCAGGCGAAGCTTCAGCATAAAAATCACGGAATGAGGTGGTCTCTACGCCTCTCGGTGTGAGGCCAAACCCTAGCCGCCTCTCTGTTGATTGCTCCCTCAATACTAGATCAAAATTCCTTATTTCACTTTGTGTGTCTTCTTCTCTTAAAGATGAGTCTGTAGCATCTTTCGGATCTCAATTTGGAGGTCTGGATCAAAAGATATGGTCCGTGCAAGATTTGGACCCGTAAAAATTGCGTTTTTGAATAAACTTATGGTACCGTAAAAGAAATTACGGTAATGCTGTAATTTCTACTCTATGAAGTATTTGTCAAGATTATGGCCCATAAAAATGTTTTCGGCCGTGCCGTATTTACTTCTATATGTTTCTAGACCAAAATACGGCCCGTAAAGATAATTACAACAGTGCCGTAATCTTGGAAATCTCTCGGGTGAAAAATCATCTAGCATTACAGCGCTGTAAAGATTGTTACGACGGTGCCATAATCTCACAAAATTCTTTGGTCAAAATCTTCCCAAATTACGGCACTTCTCAGGGATTACGGCTGTACCGTAATTCTGTGGTGTAATTACGGTACCATAAACTTCATTACGGGGGTGCCATAATTTGCTATGAAGCTCTATTTCTCCTAAAATTTGACGTGTGACTTCGTTTTGATGTCTGGAATCCATTGTTGTGCTCGAATCCTTCAAAATCCATCAAAATATAGCACTTTTTACCTGAAATTCATGAAAAACAAGAAATTATGTAGATTCCGTGATATTTAACAAATAATGCTTAAAAACAAACAAAAGTTGATAAATATGACATGAAAAGATATATAAAATGACATGAAATTTACTATAAATTTCGGTGTCATCAAACCCCTAGTCCCAGTTTCTCTCTCAGATATTTATTTTACTTTCCGTTTGTGTTTTCATCATATTCGATTTGCTTAGCTAGTGAGAAAACAATTATCTGGTACTTAACACATAGGTCTCTATGGTTCGATATCTATTTTATTACTTCGAGTATCCGTGCACTTGCGGACACAACTAGTTTTTGGCGCCGTTGCCGGGGACCTTAGTTTTGTTAATATCAAAATAGTTATTAGTTTTTCTAGATTAGGTTTTATTTGTTTTAGATTTAACTTTATTTTCTGTTTTTGCAGGTTTTGGATTTTTAAAGTTGTGACAGAACTGTGATATATGAAGATTTGTGAATTTACTTGTGTTTTATATTTTCTTTTTTTTATATATTCTAAAAAAAAAGAGAAGGTTTTAATTTGAGTGATTGGTGTTAGATAATCTTTCTGTTCTTGATAGATTTGAAAATATGTCTTTTAATCACAACTCCTAGGCAACTAAAAGAGGTGAGGTTTACAAGCCACAAGGTAAGTATGAAAATAATTCATTGTACACTCTTGCAGATAAATTAGACTCTTTTTTGCACTCTGTTAAGAAATCTTCTTCTTCTATTAGATGTGATATTTGTGGATATTTTGATCATTATACCTCTGATTGTGAATTCTTAAATCCCATTTTATCATGGAAAGAATCTTATCAATTGTATTCTAGATGGGAAAATCATCAAACTTCTTTTTCTAATGATTGCTCAAATCATGTTTCTGAACAATACCTTAAGGACACTGAAAAATCTAACTTAGAGTTGATGTTTGAAAAGTTCATGAAACAAAGTGAGGAGGCACATGAGACCCATAAACATAGGCTAGAAGATATATGTGCTAATCCTAAAATGCTAGAAACCCAAATAGCACAACATGATTGTTTTATTTGAGTTTGATTTGGAAGGTGAAAAGATTGATTTAGAAAAATCTCCCACTGATCATGATTGTTTTGAGATTGAGCCTTATGTGTTCATCAGTGAATCTCACTCTACTTTTGATAATTTTGATATTGATTTATCTGACAATTTAATTATGGAAAAGTTTGAGAAAATTGAATCTGAAAAACCTTCTTTTGATGAAATTGATGCTTTTGATGATATATCATTTATGGTTAAATCTGATGAGTTTGAAAATTGTGATATTCATGTACCTCAATCTGATTTGGGTGAAAATTTTGAAATTGATGATAAACTATTTATTGATAGATGTGAGGAAATTGATTCTCAAATTAATTCTTTTGCGAAATTTGATGAATTTGACTCTGATTCTGATGATGAATTGTTTGTGGAAAAGCATAAGGAAATTGATTTTGAAAAGTCTCACGTTGATTTGGATGATAATTTTGAAATTGATAAATTATTTGATTGTGAGCATGAGGAATTTGAAAAAGATTTGAAAAATACAAACATTGATGAATCTCACTTTAATGTTTTGCTCATATCTATTGTTCGATCATTTGATTTATTTGAAAAATTATGTTTTATTGAGGAATCTAATGAAAGACATAAAAATTATTTTGATGATCCAACGCTTATATCTTTTGTTCAAAGTCCTAGGGCAATTGAAGATTTAAATTTGAAGAAAGGACTTATGATTTTGCTTTCTGATAAATTTAGGAAGATCATTGAATATCCTTTAATTGAAGTTGAAAATATTGATTTTGATTTCTGCATATTTGAGAAAGCCACATTGATTGTGATTTATATGAAATTCTGGATATTTGAATTAGTGGCTAAACTTTTTGGACAGCGGAAAAGAAAGAAATTACATGCTATTTGCTTTGGAACTGATTCACCGGTTTCACCATGAGATTTGATTTTTGGTCAACTATGGACCTAAAATTAGCGCTTCTTGGGAGGAAACCCAAGCACTTTTTCTTAATTTAGTTTCTTTTATTTTAGATTATTTTTAGAATTAATTTTTTCTTTTTTTTATAGGGGAAATAAAATTTTGTGCAAAATATGGCACTGCGTAATCAGTGTTACGGTGCCATAATCCTGATCCAATTTCATTCAAGAGTTTTTAGTATATTACGGTAGTACCGTATTAGTTTTTACGGGACCGTAATTTAGGACGTTTTCTAACAAAGAGTTTTGTGTACATTACGACACTGCCGTAAAGAACACTACGCTCATAATTCTAAATCTGCAGTTTGCTTATCTGACTAGGTGTTTTCTCGATGTGATTTTAAGAAACTGGGTTGAGAAAAAGTTTGATCTTTGGCACCATTACGAAGTACTCATCTTTGTCTATCATCTGGATATTCTTGCTGCATTTTAAAGTCCATGGATCTTTCTAAAACACGTAGCATCTTTTCGATTCTGATTAATTTCTGCAGCAGTTTTCTTTTGACTATTCTGATTAGCGTTTTTGCAGCAAGTTTTTCAGGTGCTTTAATGACTTGAAACTCTAATTTTTCGCATTGAATATGAAGAAGATGTGTTGTTTTATCTCGTGGATGAATTATTTTCATGAAAACATTTTCTGATCATTATAGGACACATGGCAACTTTTTGAATCTGATTAACTTTTGTGCAGTTTTTGCAGTTTTGTAATCTGATTAGCTTTTTTTCCACTGATGCCCTAAATTCCTGACAGATTTTGATCCTTTAATTTTCATACACCTGAAAAGAACAAGTTTCATTCTACCACACGGTTATGTCAGTTTTCTTTTTGGATCATTAAATCTTATCCTTAGATAAGGCTACTTTTCATAAAAAAATATTGTTGTTACTCTGTTTGCTTTCTATCAGTTGTAGTTTCTTTTGACTCCAGATCCAGAAATCTTCAAGAGCAACTGTCTTCCACCTCTAACCACCAGTGCATCTGCCTCTGACATCACTGTTTCCAGCCGTCGACACTGGATTATACCATCAGTAGACTCTTACTTCTTTTACTACCTCTTATTCTATTGATTTGATTTATTTATGCAGCAGACTCTTCATTAGTGATTGTTTTTTTTTATCTATGTAGCTTTATTTCTGGCACCCACCAGCTGACGATCTCACCTCCAGGACTGTATTCTCTAGCAGGCTACTAGAGATTACTCACTCTACTGTCGGCACCATCATCATTGCTAGCAGCTTTTCAGCTAGCATCTGTTCCACCTCTGCTTCTCAGCTGCATCAGCTGTTTCCGCTAGCATTCTTTTGGACCATCGATGATATCTTTGATTCTTATTTAAGAAAATTATTTTTATCATTATTATTTTAGAGACTATTTTTAGACTGAGCCTTATGTATTTAAATTGTGCAGGTAAAATTTCAAAAGGCACATCTTTGGACCTAGCAGTATCTGCCCCGACACTATTTTTGGTCTGAGCCTTATGTATTTTCGGTCAGAGCTTGCTATATAGTTTTGTGAGTATCGTTTGCACTCTCTTGTATTCATGATTATTTCATATGGTTTGCATCTTTGATTAGCTTTTGATATATCACTCATTGAGATTTCTATTCTATGAAGTTGCTTGAGTCTATCATGTCACACTTTTGACTGTGATTGTTTGAGTTTCATGCTTCACACCTATTGAATTGATGATGATAATTTTGAGGTTTAAAAATTTTATGACTTGAATCCATGTGATGAGAGATGGGTAGATTTTTTTATGATGATGAATGTTCATGCATGCATGCCTATGAATGGAGATATACTTATTATGCTGAATTTATTTCTTCAATATATATCTACATGTTGAAATTCTTCATTGATTGATGCATAAGGTTTTTGGGTAGGTATATTGTTTGATGAATGCAATCTAAGGGTGAAACATTTCTTACTTGAATAAAATGAGCATATGAGTGTAATTTTTGAATTGATGTCAATTGACTAGCCTAGTTAAAGTTTGGTTTATCTTACTATTTGTTGGGAAGAAAGAATCCAAGATCCACAAAAATAGTGAATAACTCCCCTACTTGGGCACTGTGTAAAATTGACATTGGTACCTAAGACATGGGTTGAAGTCTATAAAAAAAAGAGAGAGAAAAAAAGAAAATGACTCATCTATTTGGTACTGTGTAAAATTGACAGTGGTACCGAAGATAAGAGTTGAAGTCCAAATAAAAAATTATATATGTATCTATGTGGGTACATGCCATAAAAAAAAAGAAGAGGAAGAGAAATAGAAAAGAAAAAAATTTTGTGTGGAAAAAGATTTTGGATATCCTATTCCTGTAAACAAAGATAAGATAGATTTAAATTGAAAATTGGGTGAAATCATGAGACTATAATTCTATTTATTATGCGAATTGCGAAGTTTTATTCGATCAAAGCTGTGATTTATATAGCATAGTCACCTAGGAGTAATAACTAACAATCTAAATTTTCATTTACAGAAGGAAATCTTTCTCATCTCATAAAAACTCAAGTTCATCGTTCAAGACCAGAACATCTTTTGAACATTCATATACAAACTATGATATAAAACATCCTTTGTACAAAAATCACACTTTGTACAATAGCCTTTACATAATGCATACATAATGCATTTCCAAAATACTCAAAAGTTTTCCCCATCAATTATCCATTATCTTCCACAAAACATGTAGCCCATAAGTTAACCTGAAAAGGGGTTAGAAATACAAAGGTTGAGCATGAAAGCCCAGCAAGTAAAGAAGATGCCAAACATAAGATGGGCCATACCAAGTTATGTAGAATAGATCTTCACATGGTTCCATAGGTAACATCAAATAGAGACATGATAGTGACATGGTAAGCATAATGAACATAAAGAAGAAATCAATCCAAAGAGACATATCATACACAACATAGTGGAAAATCATAAATAACATAGATCTTCCATGTCTGGAAGCATATTTCACCCTCGTCAAGGTGAAACTCAAACATATGCCGGCTGGAGCTATCAAGGCTCCCCATATCAGAGATAGTGGGATTCAAGAGGTGGCTCCCTTGGATTCAAGAGGTGGCCCCCATTATTGCTAATGTGACACTTTGTTCCATGTAGCACTTTGTTCCACAACTATCAATCTCTTCCCATTTCTGGGCTCATAGGGTGCGTTTGGCACAACTTCTAGGCTGCTTTTGCTGACTACAAAAAGCTATTTCTGAGAAGCTGAACTGCTTGGCTATCAACTTTTGCACTAATTTAACACACCACTTAGTTTTTCGAGCCAACTATTTTTTAATTAGCACTTTCTCAACCAGCAAAAGCGAAAAGCTCCAGCTATACCAAACACACAGTCTTTTCCCTTTCGGGCTCATAATGTTATTCCCACTAGCATTCATACATTAATAAATGGAAACATACCAAAAATGGTTTTATTGATATATATATCAAACCCTCAAACATGTGAACCTGAAAGTTCATACATGAGATGCATGACAAAATAGAACATACTTTCATTCATGGTGAAATGGGCTTCTTGATATGTATCAGCCTTCAAAGAGGTGAATCATAAAGTTCATACAAGTGGCAAGTGCTGATATATTCAATTCCAAATGGAAGCCAAATGGAAGAGACATATCTATCCATAGAATTCAAATAAAAGACCATTTCGTACATAGTGTAGGGTCAAGTAACCCAAAATCCAAAATCTGGAGCTTGTTTACCATGGACATCAAGTTCTTCATATGATACCATTTGATATGATATTTATGTCAAAACAAAGGATTTTTAATCTAGTTTCTGAGAAAACAAGTTTTACTTAAAATGGAGCTCAACACAATAAGTTATGACCTATGAAATAGCAATAGGTCAAAATCAGGATAATGAGATTTCCAGATTTTTTGGGTTAAGTGTAAATTCGAGCATAATTTCATTTCGTATCCAAATCATGCCAATAATGGCTCCAGAGTAGGTTATGAAGCGTACTTGATATAAAACTAAAAATTTGGTATCGTTACCATCACATAACTTGGACATATAGCACTCACTAGATAAAGGTCCAAACTATACAAATAGATTTACTAGATTGGTGTAAACTAATGTTACACACTCGATAATTTGTTCGAAAGTACTCAATATTTGACTCAAATGAAATATGTTTGAGTCCTCTTTACAAAGAATCTGATTTCACACGATTTGGGCCTGGGAATCAAAAGTTATGATAAGTTGAATGGATAAAGGTCAGGTTTACTGCACATAAGGATTCCTTGTTGTGTAACATAGCATAACTCATTCTTCCAAGGGACGAATTTACCAAAATCATAAATATCAGAAACAAATTGAATTCATAAAGAAAATAAAAGATAAGTTCTCATACATTGGAATCAATAGGCAAAATAATACAAAGAAATAAGAAGAATTTGCCTAAGAAACCACAATTCACTCTTCACTTGAGTTTTCTCCCTTTCTTTTTCTTCCCTTTCCTTAGCTATTCTTCCCTTCAGGTCATGCATGAAGAATCAAGCTACCTTTTACTTTTTGTTTCTACATTTCTCTCTAGTTAATCCTATAGCATGAGGTGTAGGCTTAAGATGAATCAATTGGCATGAGGTGGCATAGGCATGGTCAACAATTGTAGGTGAACTTTACCCATTATTTTCTTGTTTTCTTCTTTCTCATTGTCATCTTATTTATTCCATAAGATTACTCATTTCCTTTAGGTTTTCATCCTTTAGTATTCAAGACCCACAAATTCACAAGTACCATTAGAATAATAGCACTACCAGTTTGCATGCTACAATCTCATATCTTGTTTTTGTCAAAAATATGTAAGACATTTTTTTTTGTTCTAGAGTATTACATTCTCCCTCCCTTAAAGAAACTTTAGTCCACTACAGTTGTCATACCTGAAATATCAAAAAGGTGTGGGTGTGCTCTTTTCATTTCCTCTTCCAACTCCCATGTTGGTTCTTCAATAGAGTGATGTTGCCAAATGACTTTCACAAGTGGTATAACCCGGTTTCTTAAAATCTTTTCTTTTTTATCTATAATTTTTATGGGTCTTTCAATATAGGATAGATCTTGATCAATCAGAATAGGCTTGTAATCAAGTATGTGGGAAGGATCATAATGATATTTTCTGAGCATTGAAACATGAAAAACATTATGAACATTAGCTAAGGATGGTGGCAAAGCAAGTCGATAAGCAACAGAACCAATCTTTTCAAGAATATCAAAAGGACCAATGAATCTTGGGCTCAATTTGCCATTCTTCCCAAATCGTATAACACCTTTAGAAGGAGAAATCTTTAGGAATACATGGTCCCCAATTTGAAATTCTATGTCCTTTTTTCTATGATCAGCATAACTTTTTTGACGACTTTGTGCAGCTTTTAACTTATCTTTTATCACATGTATCTTATCAGTTGATTCCTACACTATATCTGATTGTAAAATCTTTCTATCACCAACTTCTTCCCAACATATGGGTGTCCTACACTTCCTTCCATATAAAGCTTCATATGGTGCCATTTGAATGCTTGAGTGAAAACTATTATTATTGGTGAATTCAATAAGAGAGAGATCATCATCCCATTCACCTTTCCACTCCATGACATAAGCTCTTAGTAAGTCTTCAAGTGTTTGTATGGTTCTTTCTGATTGTCCATCTGTTTGAGGATGAAAAGCTGTACTGAACTTAAGATTAGTTCCCAAAGCTTCATGTAATCTTTTCCAAAATCTAGAGAGAAATCTTGGATCTCTATCAGATACAATCTCAACTAGAACACCATGAAGTCTTACAATTTCACTAATATATAAACTTGTGAGTTTATCAAGAGAGTATGTTATTCTAATAGGCAAGAAATGTGCAGACTTAGTTAACCGTTCAACTATCACCCATATGGCATCATATTTCCTTGATGTTAATAATGGAAAACCAAAAACAAAAACCATAGCTATCTTTTCCCATTTCCATTCAGGTACCTCCAAGGGTTGCAATAATCCACCTGGCTTTTGGTGTTCAGCTTTAATCAATTGACATGTCAAATAATTTGCGACATACATGGCAATATCTTTCTTCATACCATCCCACCAGTAATAATTCTTTAAATCATTATACATCTTAGTACTACCTGGGTGTATAGAGTACTTGGATGCATATTTTTAATTTCAGATCCACTTGGGATGCATACTCTATCCCTATACACTAATATACCATCATCCCTGACTTTTAAATTTTGTCCCCCTCCATCATTAACTTTTTCTCTAGAACTCTTGAGTAGTGCATCTTGAAGTTGTTCTTCCTTTATTTGTTCAAGAAAATCACATTGAATTTTAAGAGAGGCAAAAATGACTTTTGGCTTTTGTATGATAATCCTACATTTCAACCCACAAAATTCTTCCAATAACTGCCATTGCTTTACCATTAGAGTTGCCACAATGTTTGAAGATTTTCTACTTAGAGCATCTGCTACCACATTAGCTTTACCTGATTGGTAATGAATAGTGTAGTTATAATCTTTTAATACCTCTATCCATCTTCTTTGCCTCATATTCAACTCTTTCTGAGTGAAGATATATTTCAAACTTTTGTGATCAGTGTATATTTCAAATGTCTGGCCATACAAATAATGTCTCCAAATTTTTAGTGCATAAATGATAGCAGCTAACTCTAAGTCATGTGTTGGGTAATTCTGCTCATAAGGTTTTAACTGTCTAGAAGCATAAGCAATCACTCTGCCATTCTGCATCAAAACACAACCAAGCCCTTTTTGTGAAGCATCAGTATAAACTATAAATCCATCATTTCCTTTAGGAATAGTAAGGATTGGTGCACTAGTGAGTCTTTTTTTTAGTTCTTGAAAATTTTCTTCACAGTCCACACTCCACTCAAACAGTACATTCTTCCTAATCAATTTGCTGAAAGGGCTTGTAATTTGAGAAAAACCTTCTATAAATCTTCTATAATACCCTGCCATGCCCAAGAAACTTCTCAACTCTGCTATATTAGTTGATCTTTCCCACTTGACAACAGGTTCTACCTTTTGTGGATCAACTGATATCCCTTCTCCTGAAATAACATGTCCTAGAAAATTTATCTTCCTCAACCAGAACTCACATTTACTTAATTTGACATACAACTGATTCTCCCTTAACACCTGCAGTACCATCCTTAAATGCTCTTCGTGCTCTTGATCACTTTTGGAATACACCAATATATCATCAATAAATACAATTACACATATATCTAAAAATGAATGAAATACCCGATTCATCAGATCCATGAATACCGCAGGAGCATTTGTTAGCCCAAAAGGCATAACTAAGAATTCATAATGGCCATATCTTGTTCTAAATGCTGTTGTTGAAATGTCCTCATTCTTAATCTTCAATTGATAATAGTCAGATCTCAAATCAATTTTTGAAAAGACATGTGTCCCCTATAACTAGTCAAACAAATCATCAATTCGAGGTAATGGATACTTGTTCTGGATTGTTACCTGATTGAATTGTCTATAATCAATGCAAAGACTTAATGTACCATCCTTCTTTTTCACAAATAACACTAGAGCACCCCAAGGTGAGACACTAGGTCTAATGAAGCCTTTATCTAATAAGTCTTGTAATTGCTTTTTCAACTCTATTAACTCTGTTGGTGCCATCTGTATGGAGTCTTAGATATTGGCATGGTACCAGGGAGGAGACTAACACTAAAATCAATATCTCTATCAGGAGGTAAACCTGGCAAATAATCTCTAAACACATCTGGAAATTCTTTAACAATGGGTATCACATTCAGATTAGGAGTAGGTTCATGACATTCTTTCACCAGTGCTAAATAACATGCACACCCTTTGATGAGAAGTCTTGAAGCATGCATAGATGAAATAAGATATAGACCAGAATCAGGTGCAACACCCTTGAAATGATATTGGATGTTATTGGGTAGATTCAAAGTGACTATCTTGTTATAACAGTCTACAAGAGCATGATATGAAGAAAGCCAGTCCATACCAAGGATAATGTCATAGTCTTGGATGTCTAAAAGTATCAAATTTGCTGGAAATACATATTCACCCATTGTGATTAAGCAACAAGGATAAACAAGAGTATCAAGTAAAGAATCACCAACTGGTGTTGAGACACAATATCTAAAATCAAGCTGCTTAGGTTCTTTCCCCAAATGAGATGCAAAATGAGGGGAAACAAATGACAGATTTGAGCCAGGATCAAATAAGACCTTTGCTTCTATATTTGAAAAGTTAATTATACCTTCAACTACTGATTTTGAAACCTTAGCATTTGATTCAGCAATAGCATACACTTTAGCATGGGCTACTGGTTTTGTGGATGTTAACTCTTTCCTTTTATTTTGTGGACAGTCTTTAACTAGATGTCCTTGCATACCACAAGCAAAACATGCACCAATAAGTCTATAACATTGTTTGGTCTCATGTTTCCCTCCACAACTAGCACAAGAATGAAGCCTTTGAGATGGTCTTGTCATGTTACTTGTAGTTAGTCTAAATTTTTTTTTTTTTGCCAACGACAAGTAAGAGGATTTTATTAATAGAATGAGAAGGATACAACAAATAGGGTACATATAAAACACGGTTGACCACATAAGGGCCACCTCACACTATTTTCAAAAGTTTTTGGCAGAATTTCCCCTATATTTCTAATATATGGGAACCTACATACAAGCCATCTATCATCCAAATTAACACAATACTGGCAACAACAGATAAACCACATGCGTAAGAGTACCAAAACACTATAGGCACAAACATAACACATCAAACACTGGTGTAATAATCTCATAAGCTTCATTTTCAGTTGGATGGGGAGAGAGATCTCTCACGCATCCAAGATGCACAAAATGCTAGGAAATCATTTGTAGATTCATTGAGCGTGGATATTGCTGAATCATTTCTTATAACTAGTTTCAGCTTCATTGACTCTCTTTCTCTTGTTGTCTATTTCTCTTGCTTTGCCCTTCTTATTTCTCATATCATGCATTTCTTTAACATCTCTTTCAACAATTGTTGCTCTATCAACTAATTCACCATAATTTCTCAGTTTCAAAGCTAAAAGTCTTGTTCTTATACTTGGTTTTGAACCTCTTTCAAATCTCTTTGTCTTCCTCACCTCAATGTCAACCATGTGTGGGGCAAATCTTGATAACTCTGTAAATTTAGCATCATATTGTGCCACCATACAATTTCCTAGAATTAGCTGCAGGAATTCCATCTCCTTTTGATCTCTAATGCATTCTGGAAAGTATCTTTCATTGAATTTTTCTAAGAAATAATTCCATGTGATGGTTTCCTCCCTTGAGTTAGATACCCGTTTTAGCATTCTCCACCAATGCTCTGCTTCACCTTCAAACATAAATGATACTAATAATACCTTTTGACTATCAGAATAATTTGTAACAGTGAATAATTACTCCACTTGCATAAGCCACCTTTTTTCCACATCTGGTTTTGGATCACCATAAAATGGAGGAGGATTCAACTTTTTAAACTTCTCCAGCCTTAGCTGATTTGATTAGTACTTTGTTGACTTGATGCTATAGAATTATTTTAATTTTCACTTCTTGTCATTTGTTGGTGCATCATGCTAGACATCATCTCCAAAGCTTTTAAAATACCAGCCATGTGAGTTGGAGAATCACTAGGAGATTGTGATGACCTTGTCATATTGATTACCTAACAATCATCAAATGAAGTTTTGTTAATCACTAAAGATCAACATAATCAACTACAAAATAAACCTAGAAAATCCTCAAACTTTTGCTCTGATACCATAATTGTAACATTCCTAGATGAGAATTCGATTCATGAAATAATAATAATATAAAAAAATTTGCTATATGTACCCAGAATCAACTCATAAAAAAAACCTACTCAACTTGAATATCAAAACTTGATTTATATAGCATAGTCACCTAGGAGTAACAACTAACAATCCAAACTTTCATTTACAGAAGGAAATCTTTCTCATCTCATAAAAACTCAAGTTCATCGTTCAAGACCAGAACATCTTTTGAACATTCATATACAAACTATGATATAAAACATACTTTGTACATAAATCACACTTTGTACAATAGCCTTTACATAATGCATACATAATGCATTTCCAAAATACTCAAAAGTTTTCCCCATCAATTATCCATTATCTTCCACAAAACATGTAGCCCATAAGTTAACCTGAAAAAGGGTTAGAAATACAAAGGTTGAGCATGAAAGCCCAGCAAGTAAAGAAGATGCCAAACATAAGATGGGTCATACCAAGTTATGTAGAATAGATCTTCACATGGTTCCATAGGTAACATCAAATAGAGCCATGATAGTGACATGGTAAGCATAATGAACATAAAGAAGAAATCAATCCAAAGAGACATATCATACACAAACATAGTGGGAAATCATAAATAACATAGATCTTCCCCATCTAGAAGCATATTCCACCCTCGTCAAGGTGAAACTCAAACATATGCCAGCTGGAGCTATCATGGCTCCCCATATCAGAGATAGTGGGATTCAAGTGGTGGCTCTCTTGGATTCAAGAGGTGGCCCCCATTATTGCTAATGTGACACTTTGTTCCATGTAGCACTTTGTTCCACAACTATCAAGTGGTGGCTCACATGTATCAAGTTCCTCCAAGGAACTCGAATCTAACAACCCATTTGCATGGAGTTGTCGAATGCGATTCTTGTTTATATGGGCTAATCGACAATGCCGTAGG
>CM050441.1:33498799-33517498 GCA_027562315.1 Costus pulverulentus | reverse complement strand
AGAATATGTGCCGCCAGTTGCATTTCAATCACCTGCAGCAAGGGTAAATTCTTTTTCTCAACACACTGAATATTTAAGAATGAAATCTTATGTTACTTGTGATATTTGAGGAAGCTATTATCATTATCCTTCTAAGTGTCAATTTGGAAATCTTGCCAGTTCTAATTTATCACGGCACCAAGATGATCAGTATAATTCTAGATGGAAAAATCAGCAAACTTCTTTTGATGAGGATTTCTCAGATAATATTTCAGAACCACACTTTGAGGAATCTAAAGAATCTATGCTAGAATCCATGCTTGAAAAAATTATAATAAATTAGAGTAAGGAACTTGAAGATCTTAGTGAGATGATTGCTAAGCTTACTTCTCAAGTAGATTCTATATGTGCTAATACTAAAATGCTAGAAACACAGATAGCACAACAAAGTTGTATACTTGAGTTTGATTTGGACAATGAAGATATTCATAGTATGATTGATGGCACTGATAAAAATGACATAAAGGAAGAAATCCATGTTGAATCTAAGAATTTTGTAGAGTTAGATCAATCATTAGTCATGACTCCTGATTGTAATTTACCTTCTGCAAATTTTGAGGATTCTGCAAATTTTGATGATTGTGATTTACCTTCTTCAAATTTTGATGATTTTAAAAATTTTGATGATTGTGATTTACCTTCCTCAAATTTTGATGATTTGGATGATTATGATTTACCTTCCTCTGCAATTCACCAGCCATCTAGTCCCCTCTCACATAATGAAGTGTCTTGCAACACAAATACTTGGGGCATGTTTGAAGAGATATATGAATTTTTTGAGTCTTGTGAGAAGAAGGATGATGAATTTAAAGATCCTCAAGAAAGAATTAATGATATAGATGGGGATAAAATTGACAGTGTTAAGATGAAATGCCCCATTGAAGAGAAAGAAATTGAGGAAAATTATGAGGAAGAGGATCTTATGCATATTGTACCATCAATTCTTATTCTCCAGGAAAATCCATTAGAAACTTGCATGATTAATGATGAAGATGATAATTTTAAGGATAATGATGATGAAGTGATTGAAATATTATTTGATGCAAATTTAGCTACAGGTACCCAAGAGAAGATAGCACATGAGATTCTTGATTTCATTGGCATTGAGGTAAATGAAAAACCAAATTTGAAATTTGAAAACTTTTTGATCAATCCAAGATATGAATTCTTTGATTTTAATTTTAATCTTCTTCCAATTGCTAATATAAATCTAAAGGAAGAATGCATGATATTACTCTTGGATAAATATAGGAAAATTATTGATTATTCTTTGCATGATTTTAATTCTTATTTTTCTATACATGTATTGGTCACTGCGACATGGCTCTACCTGCTTAACTGGATACATTTGGTGGACACACTCATGAGACGAAGAAAATGAAGAAGACTACATGCTCTCTACTATGGCACTGATTCACCAACTCCACCATGACATGAGGCTTTGGTCAAGCTAATGACCTTAAACAAGCGCTTTTGGGGAGGCAACCCAAATTTTTGAATTTTACTACTCTTAGTTTTTTTCTTTAAATTTTAATAAATTTTTACAGCATGTATTGATGAATTTTTATTGATAGAAAATCTTTTAATAAGTTATTTTATGTGCAGGGATTTTTGGAAAATTTTTACATGAAGAAAAGGTATTTGACGAGATATTCACGGGCGTGGCCGTGAGTCACTCACGGCCGTAAATTTAATTTTTGCAGATGGATTTAAGTCACAGAAACTTTTACGGCCACAGCCGTGAATGGCTCATGGACCATAAAAAACCTGATTTCTCGTCGATTCCTTCCACCTCAAGCGACGGACCTCTGTTCCCGTCCTTCCTTCATCGCCGGCGACCCTTTCCGTTGATCCTCTGACGAGATTTCAGCCGGAATTTCTTGGAAATCGCCGGACGACCACGGGAGCACAACTTTACTGGATTTCTTTTGACTCATGGACGAGTTCCTTCCGGCTGCTACTGTTCATTCGAGTTTTTAAGTGATAATTTTGAAAATTTGTGTATTTTACAAAATCATGGCTCTAAAAAGAACGATGAGAACTGGAGCATATAGGACCGTTAGAAAATAATTGGAAGACGCTCTCCTCCATGGTATCCGAGCTACTACACCAAGATCGATTGATATTCTTTATGAGTATTGTCATTATTTTATATCTTTTTATACATTGAGTATGATGCCTCTCACTTTCTCGTGATATCTCATATGCATCATCCCTTTTGAGCAGAAGCTGATAGTTATTTGATGTTGATTTCAACGCACATATGTTTTTTTTTGTGTTTTATTCGTCTGCGTGCGTTGTATTTTAGTACTCTATGATGTATTTCTGGATTTGTACTTGATATTGGATATTTTGAGTTAGTATTAAGATTTTAGATGTGGTACATGGTTAAACATGATGGTATTGTATATATTAGATGTCTATCATGTACCTGTAATATTCTGTGATGATTTGTGATGCTGTGATGATGATTTGGAAATTTTTTTTGAAGATTTTGATATTGGTTTTGATATTAAGATGAATAGAGTTTTTGAAATGGTAAATGCTTATTTGACAGTGAAACATGACGATATTTGATGTTTGAAGCTTGTATACATTGTAAAAATTGATTATCATTAATGTGATACAATTTCTATATTTTTTTGTAGGTCATGTTCTCATATTGTGATATAATTGCATTAGGAATCATAATATATTTTAAAAGGAACTCTTAAAATTTTTTTTCTGAAATTCATCATTACTTGAGTTAATCTTTATGTATGTGCAACAAGTTAAGTCTAGGGTGTCCTTCATGATATGCTTATTCTTCAGAGCTTTATAAATTTGTATTTTGAATGTTTATGATTGTTACAGATGATCAAATTTGTTTTACCCTTGATTTTGGACTTAGGAAACATTTTGAGTGATTGATTTGATAACTTAGGGAATTTTTGAAATTTCATGTAGACTTAAATTGTTGAGTAAATTCAATTCTGGTACTGATAAAATACATATGTGAATTGTTATATGTTCAAACGACACGTGAATAGTATCTTTATACTTGAAGTTTAATTTATCTATTTTTTGCTTGATGGAAATTTTTATGAATAGAAATTTGGTGATTTATCTTTTTAAATTGAGATTTTCTCCAACTCCTCTAGTTGAGAAATCTAAAGTCATGAGTTATATTATACCACGAGTTCGTATGCTTTAAATCTGTCGCGATCAAGTATCAACAATGATTTAAGTACCATGCCACTGACCGGCTTTCTCTAGAAAAAGAAAAAGAAAAAAAAAGGAAAAGACTCCTCTACTTGGCACTGTTAAATTTGACAGTGGTACCTACGACATGAGTTGAAGTCTAATAAAAAAAAAAGAGGATGAAAATGGAGACAAAGAGAAAGCTGTAGGCCATGTGTACAACTCTGCTGACTTTCATGATTGAGATTATGAGTTAAATTATACTACTTTATCGTTTGAACATCAAATAGATCTTCACATGGTTCCATAGGTAACATCAAATAGAGACAAGATAGTGACATGGTAAGCATAATGAACATAAAGAAGAAATCAATCCAAAGAGACATATCATACACAACATAGTGGGAAATCATAAATAACATAGATCTTCCACGTCTGGAAGCATATTCCACCGTCGTCACGGTGAAACTCAAACATATGCCGGCTGGAGCTATCCTGGCTCCCCATATCAGAGATAGTGTGATTCAAGAGGTGGCTCCCATGGATTCAAGAGGTGTCCCCCATTATTGCTAATGTGGCACTTTGTTACATGTAGCACTTTGTTCCACAACTATCAATCTCTTCCCATTTCTGGGCTCATAGTTGATAAGTGATTTTTACACCATGCTTTTGCCTATACTTTAGATCATATTTTGGGCTTATTTGCATGATCTTGTGCTACTTTTAGTGTTTTTATCTTACTTTGCATGGAATCTTCACTTTTCTTGGTTTTTGTGAAAATGTAGGTAAAATGGCCTAAAAATGATGGATTTTGAGGGTTTTGAAGCTAAAGCATGATTCCCGAGGAGATCATGAGCTCACATGTCCAATTTGGGGCGAAAACGGTAAAGAACGAGACATTTACGGCCTTGGTGGTAATTGCTAATTCGGCCGTAAAAGCGACAACGAACGGAGGACAAATAAACAAAAACTTTCACGGGCAAGGCCGTAATTCCATCATGGGCCATAAAAGTTTTTGTGACCAAAAGCATTATACACCGAAATAATTACGACCGAAGCCGTAAACTCATCACCGACCGTAAAAGTTTCCGCCCCTTCGTGTTTCTCACTCGATTCGACTCCAAACTGAACCAAAATTGAACCAAACTCTCCAGAAACCTTCATAGACCGGTTCTACACTGATTAGACTATAAAAGGAAAGGTTTTGGAAGGGTTTTGGGGGCTTCGAGGCATGAAAATGGGAGGATGCGGCGGCGACGGCGAGAATTGATTCCAAGGTAGAAATCGAACAAGAAAGCCACACAAAGGAAGAATGAGAGGGTTGATCTTCGTCTCCACGTCGAGGGGAAGCCTTTCTACTATCTTGTCTAGCAATTTCTTGTATTTTTATTGAGTTTCCATGCGATTTTCATCAATGAACATGCTGTTTGTTATGAACACGAACGTGTAAACCCTTATTTCGGGATTTTGGGAATAGCCCGTTGACGATTTATGGATTAAATACATAGTTTTAAATCTTTGACATGATCTTTTATAGATTTGATTTGATTAGAATTGTGCTTATTTCTTGAATTACCCTGATCAAGTAATTTTACGTCTTAGATATTGCGAGAAGGACCGGGAGGTGAATCGCAACGTCGGATCTATTCTTTTTAAACCTGTGAATCCGATCACGGGAGTAGTTCGGATTCGCTTGAAGGATTACCATGGTTTTTCACAGAACTTAATGGGTCTATTTATGTTAATTGCCACGGGAGTAGGGAATTAATGTAAATAGATACCGGGTTATGCTTTGGGAGGAGGTAATCTATACCTTAGGAAAAATCCATTTCAAAATTATAATTTTCTGATCAAAAGATTTATTTGCAAATTTTATTCATAATCATCAACGTGGTGAAACCCTAGATCTTGAATTTATCTGAATTGATTTTTACCCGAATGTTCGCTTTTGCTTTTTTTTGTACTTAGAAGTTGCCAAAACAAAAACCACATATTGATTCGTCTAGATATAGATCAAACGTGTAATTGGTACTTGACCGCCAGATCCTCGTTGGGAATGATAAACTTTTTATTACTTTGATAAATCCGTGCACATGCGGATACCTATCAATAGTCTTTTCCCTTTCGGGCTCATAATGTTATTCCTACTAGCATTCATACATTAATAAATGGAAACATACCAAAAATGGGTTTATTGATATATGTATCAAACCCTCAAACATGTGAACCCTAAAGTTCATACATGAGATACATGACAAAATAGAACATACTTTCATTCATGGTGAAATGGGCATCTTGATATGTACCAGTGCTCAAAGAGGTCAATCATTAAGTTCATACAAGTGACAAGTGTTGATATATTCAATTCCAAATGGAAGCCAAAGGGAAGAGACATATCTATCCATAGAGTGCAAATAAAAGACCATTTGGTACATAGTGTAGGGTCAAGTAACCCAAAATCCAAAATCTAGAGTTTGTTTACCATGGACATCAAGTTCTTCATATGATACCATTTGATATGATATTTATTTCAAAACAAAGGATTTTGAATCTAGTTTTTGAGAAAACAAGTTTTACTTAAAATGGAGCTCAACACAATAAGTTATGACCTATGAAATAGCAATAGGTTAAAATAAGGATAATGAGATTTCCAGATTTTTAGGGTTAAGTGTAAATACGAGCATAATTTCATTTCGTATCCAAATCATGCAAATAAGGGCTCCAGGAGTAGGTTATGAAGTGTACTTGATATAAAACCAAAAATTTGGTATCGTTACCATCACATAACTTGGACATATAGCACTCACTATATAAAGGTCCAAACTATACAAATAGATTTACTGGATCGGCTTGAACTGATGTTACACACTCGATAATCTATTCCAAAGTACTCAATATATGACTCAGATGAAATATGTTTGAGTCTTCTTTACAAAGAATGTGATTTCACACGATGTGGGCCTGGGAATCAAAAGTTATGATAAGTTGAATGGGTAAAGGTCAGGTTTACTGCACATAAGGATTCCTTGTTGTGTAACATAGCATAGCTCATTCTTCCAAGGGCCGAATTTACCAAAATCATAAATATCAGAAACAAATTGAATTCATAAAGAAAATAAAAGATAAGTTCACATCCATTGGAATCAATAGGCAAAATAATACAAAGAAAGAAGAAGAACTTGCCTAAGAAACCACAATTCACTCGTCACTTGAGTTTTCTCCCTTTCTTCTTCTTCCCTTTCCTTAGCTATTCTTCCCTTCAGGTCATGCACGAAGAATCAAGCTACCTTTTACTTTTTTTTCTACATTTCTCTCTAGTTAATCCTATAGCATGAGGTGTAGGCTTAAGGAGCATGAGGTGTAGGCTTAAGATGAATCACATGGCATGAGGTGGCATAGGCATGGTCAATAATTGTAGGTGAACTTTACCCATTATTTTCTTGTTTTCTTCTTTCTCATTTTCATCTTATTTATTCCATAAGATTACTCATTTCCTTTAGGTTTTCATCCTTTAGTATTCAAGACCCACAAATTCACAAGTACCATTAGAATAATAGCACTACAAGTTTGCATGCTACAATCTCATATCTTGTTTTTGTCAAAAACATGTAAGACATTTTTTTTGTTCTAGAGCATTACATGTTATGCCACTCACAATGCACAAGTCAGCCCCTGGATCATTATATGGGTGTCATCAGCACATTATCTACCCAAATGGACGTCCTTTGACCCACATGCTTGACACCATGACAGTCTGAAGACTCAAAAAATGATCATTATCATAATTTGCTGACTAACACAGCCCAAGAGAAAGCCAACATGGTATTGAACTAGCGCACCATTAGCAAATTCTACTGTTTTGTCTCCGCGTGCTCCAAGTTAGTTTGACGGCCTAGCCCATGCACTTTGCTTTAGAGTCTGCATCACCTTTAAATGCTTTAGTTGTTAGTAGTTGGTAGGATTGTGTTTTCAGCAACATCTTGACTACTTTTAGTTTATTAGAGTAGGTAGACATGTGTAAGGTGTGAGATTCCATCCCTTGATCTATAAAAGGGAGCACCTTGGAGTCTAGTCTATTGTTTTCACCTTGCTTATGTGATAGAAGCTCACCGCAGAGAGGCTAGAGTGTGTAGATCAAGGTGTGTGATCCTTGTGGAGGCTCGATACCTTGCCTCTCTCAGTTGTAATCATTTTTAGATTTTAAGAAGTAAATCGCACCTCGGTGCATCAAGTTTGCCTATTTGGATATTGCTAAATTTGTTTTGTGATTTGGCTTTCCCCCTCTCTTCCTTTGGTGATCACAGGTTCATAGGCGCATGAGCTGGATGCCGCTTAGTCCGTTGCCCTATCACGTGCTAAGCTTAAAATTACTCGCTAAGAGATTATGAGTTACATTATTTTAGATTGGGTGTCGTTGTTCCCTCTTCTTCTGTGTTGACGAATTCACCATAATTTCTGCATTATTTTCTCTTGTCTTTTCATTGTTATCTTTTTCAACATGCATTTTACTTCCTCTATTGGTCTTAGATCCCAATGAAGGCTGAATCAAGAATCACCATAGGCCCATGGGTTCAACATGAGGTGCACGACAAGAAAGATGGGCCAGGTCGTTGGACCAAGGGCCCATTGAATCAAGGGGTGGGCAGCTACACTCTATAAAGCGAGGATGCAAGGGGCTTTAAACCCTAGCCCAAGATCCTCACCTTTGTGGCTAATGGAGGCGCCAACAAGTGGTGCCACTTCCAAAATGGGGTAGGCATCTATGTGGCCACAAGCATGGCATGATTGCCTTGACGCGAGGTGATTGGTATAAGTGATTTAACTTTCATTGATAAGTCTTCCCCTCTCTTCCTTTTAACACCTTGTCTAGGCGCATAATCAAGGCATGACCAGTCGAGCATGCCTTGTGAGTGGAACACCTAGCTTTGTATAAATAAGCAAGCATGGGTTTGGCCACAATGCATAATGCAGTTCTATTCCCCTCTCTGTGGCCAACTCCCTCCTCCTCTCTCTTTGCATCGCTGCCCTCCTCCCTTGTCGTGAGCATCAAGGCTAGGTTCCTGCTTCTAAGGCTATCACCACGTGTGAAGTGGGGTGATTTTCAAGGGGTCGCTGTGTGGATACCAATAGAGGGCGAACTATTGAGCGGCTACAGCCATCGACGTCAAACATGCTTTAAAGGTAAAATTACTTTCATGTCCCTTAGCTCATCTTGCATGGATACTCTTAACATGGGAAAAAATTATTTCAGGCAATTTTTTGCTATATAATTTTTTGTTTGCTTGTGATTTTTTCACATCTATGGTATTAGAGACACTTGTAAGAAACTAGGGGTATTTTAGACATCTCATATTTTATGTCATTCGAAAACTTTTAATATGTTGCTAAAAATTTCTAAATAATTTTTTAGACATGTATGAATTTTAGGAAAGAGTACTTACATATCAACTTTGATAGAATTTTTGCATCCACATATGAATAGATATGGATGATTAAAAATTTCCTTAAATAGCATAGGTATGTCTAGAAGTTTTTCATATAAAAATTTTAATTTTTGCATGTTAAATTTATGGTATATTTGGGTTGATTTGAAACCTACCATATTTGACAAGTTGTGACGTGTTATCCTTAAATTCCCAAATTAGCCAAAATTTCTATTATATTTTGTCAATGAATTATTATAGAGTTTTTGGGACATTAACATATTAAAATTATGCATGTGAAATGACAATTTTACCATTGTGGTGAGAATTGGATAATGCTAGTTTTATATAGTCATCTAGCAAGCCCCGATTGTGTGTATGTTGATGCATGTATCCATTCTATAATAAATGTTTGTAAAATAATTTTTATGCCGCATGTGTACCGTACTTCTTTCCTTATATATCTTGATGTAAAAAATTTAATGTATTCTCAAAAATTTCAAAAAAATGTAATTTTTTGAATAGGATTTATTTTTACATCATATTCGGAGGAGCTCTGGAGGACCATGGTGGTGCCGGCATGCTTGGAGCATAGTGACTGAAACTACAAGGAAGAAGAACAAGCATTGGATTAAGGATTTTGGGCTAGATATTGATACAAATTGAAGACAAGGAAGCCTAGTAGTGTCAGGCTTTATGGCATGAGGCCGACGACCATCTCCTTTGCCTTGCGTGTGAGGCTTGCCACCCTATGTCTTGACTTGCCTCATCTATGGCTTGAGACGGGACAACAACAAGAAAGGGATATGACCATATCTAGTTTACATATCATGCCTATTATGTTATTTTTTCGAGTCATGCCATAATCATAGGGTTTTGCATGCTAGACTGAAAGATAAAAATTACATGTAGAGTTTTGGTAAGACCATGAGAAAACTCTTATGAGTTAATATCAAGTCTAATTTAGCCTTCTGACGTGTAGCCCTCATCAAACTACTGATCAGTGGTGTTGTGAACTATTTCCCACCCTCATGAGGCACACCCACTTATCTTTATAAGGTGTGTAGTGACAATATGTGCCTTAGTCCCCATATGTTACGCAATGACATGCCTTCATGAGGTACATGTTGGCCCTGAGATAATAGTCAGGCTACTCTTAACTAGATGGACATGTGCTAGATGCACGATGAAAATCTTGAGGCAGCTATCAAGAGGTTAGGGTCTTGTGAATTATTTTCATCCCTTATTGGATATAAGGTGCCTACATATCTTAACTAATAGGAGTTGCACTGAATATAATTCGTCAGCGAGCCTAACTAAGGATGCATGGCCCACTTTATGTAGTTCATCCCACCCTCATGGGATGTAGAACCCCATGTGGATTTAGGTTCCTATTCTCAATAGAAAATCTGTGATTTTTTTCAATTGACATTTTAGGGTTATCTACTTAGTTAAAATAGTAGGAGCATAATCATTTAATGATAGACCTTGCTAAATGATATCTTGCATTGTACTTTCTTTATATTTTTGTTGTTGTAGAATCATAACAACTAGCACAAATAATTTGATATTGCGGTCAGTCCTTGAAAAAGGACAAATTGGTTGGAACCAATTTTATGGACTAGTATAGAAACTTAAGGATAGTCCTTAAGCAAGAGAGGTAACTTTATGTCCTTGAAGAGCCTCTTCCTCCACCACCTTTAGCATCGACACCTAGAGTTGATAGAGATGCTTTGAAAAAGCATCTATATCAAGCCTTGGATATCTCGTGTCTCATGCTAGCGACTATGTCACTAGAACAACAAAAGCAGCATGAGGAACTCAACGCATTTGATATGATTATGTGATCGAAGCAACTCTAAGAGGCTCGAAAGGTTTGAGATATCCAAGATGCTTTTGTGGAGCAAGTTGTTTGAGGAGGCACCTATAGGACCTCAGAACTCCAAATGATTAAATACGTGGAGAACCTACAAAGGTTGTGTCACCCCATGGGTCAAGAGCTTGTGACTGACCTAATTCTTTAGTCTCTGCCAACGTTATTCAATTAGTTTGTGGTTAACTTTGACATGAGCAAGATTGTCTGTACAAGAACATAACTATTGAATATACTACAAACAACTGAGAAAACCTTAGTGAAAGATAAGCCAAAGTCTTCTCTTATCATCTCAATAGGTCAAAAGGGAAAGACTAAGGGCAAAGCAAATATATTTCACAAGAATATCAACAATGCTCCAAATAAAAAGAAAATAAAGAATGTGAATGATAACATGTTGTTCCACTATGGCGTGGTAGGCCACTAGAGGCAAGATTGCAAGAGTCTCTAGAATGACCTAAAGGGAAGCAAGGCTTTTGCTTCTAGATCGGGTATATATGTTACTGAGGTCATTATGTCTACTTCTATTTCATAGGTATTGGATACTGCATATGGAGCTCACATTTATGTAAATGTGCAGGGGCTCAAGAGAAGTAGGGCTATTAGATTTGGAGAGATTGATCTGTGCATTGGGAATGGAGAATCTGTGGCTACTATTGTTGTTGGCACATATGCAATCACTCTACCATATGGACTTCAGCTTGGATTATTCCCTTGCTATTATGTACTTTGTTTGATTAAAAACATTGTATCCATCCCGACATTGGCTAGGATGAGAAAGAGTGTGGGATCATCTCACTACTCACTCCTCTAGGAACTCCACAATGGAATGATGTATGAGAAAGGAGGAATTGAACTTTATTGAACATGGTTCGATCAATGATGAGCCATGTAACTCTACCTATGTCATTTTGGGGATATGCACTTGCGGCAACTTCTCTCATACTGAATAATGTCTCATCTAATAGTGTCTCAAAAACTCCATATGAGTTATGGATTGGGACACAACTAAACCTTTCTTTTATTAGGATCTGGGTCTGCGAGGCATATGTGAAATGCCATGATTCCACTAAACTAAAACCAAGATCTAATAAATGAATGTTTATGGGGGTATCCTAAGGAAACCAAAGGTTATTACTTTTATTATCTTGGTGGGAACAAAGTGTTTGTTGCTTGTGGTGTTTTTTTTCATGATAAAGAGTTTCTCTTGAAAGAAGCTAGTGGGAATGATTTTGATTTGAACAATGTTCAAGATCAACCAGAAAACACTGAGATTGAGATAGAAATGAGCCTCCACCACATGTTGTTAGACAACCTGAGGCCCAAGCAATACAGGCTCCACATAGATCTGGTGGGATTCGTCATGCTCCTGAGAGATATGGATCATTACCTATTAAAATGATAGAATCTTCATTAGAGAGGATAAACCCAGGACCTATGAGGAAGCAATTAGTGGATCAGACTCCAAGAAATGGCTGGAATCCATGAGAACTAAAATGGACTCCATGTCAACTAACCAAGTCTGGGATTTGATTGAGCCACTTGAAGGTGTAAGACCTATAGGGTGTAAATGGGTCTTCAAGAGGAAGACAAATATATAAGGTAATGTGATTACCTACAAAAGTCAACTTGTAGCCAAGGGCTTCAAGCAAGTCTTTGAAGTGGACTATGATGAGAGTTTCTCACCAATGGCTATGTTTAAGTCCATTCAGATTCTATTTGCTATCACCACATACAATGACTATGAGATCTAGCAGATGGATGTTAAGACAGCTTTCCTTAACAGAAATCTAGTAGAGGATGTGTATATGACACAACCTGAAGGATTTATACACCCAAAAGATGCTTATAAAGTATGCAAACTGAAGAAGTCCATATATGGACTTAAGCAAGCATCTTAAAGTTTGAACATTTATTTTGATGAAGCAGTCGGGGACTTTGGTATCTCAAGAAGAATCTCACAGTGATAGAGATCGTAGATGTCCTTTGACTTGAGGGAGATTGTGTCTCTATGTAGTAAGGGATATACTTTGATACAACCTAATGCCTTGCGATAAAAGGGAGGTCATAACGGTTGTCATTGGGCATGTCTTGAGCTGTGTAGAGTTACATCTTACCAATAGAGGATTTGCCCCTTCCCTGCGGGGAACCTTGATGTCCATGGGCCCCTACATGGTGCATGACTAAAAAGTGTGTGGCCACACCCAAGATAAGCCTAAATAGAGTCATGACCATTAATGTTGGAATCAACAAGTGTGACATGCTTGTCCGACTTGGATGATCAACTTGGCAAAGGGGCATGTATACTTATATATCTCATCACAGTCTAAGGTTATTCATGGTGACATTTATTCCGATGACTTGAGTAGCGGCGACATACTGCTTGGTGCCACTTATCGCTTGTGATGATGAGGTCATCACTGCCAATGTCAGAGTGACCTATAGGGTCTCACACCTAGACGCTAGAGACTCCATATTGATCGGTTAGCCTTAGATCGAATCATTGTATGATTCAGATCATTTTGGGAAAATGATGCTTTGAGATTTCTTCGGTGAACATGAGATTTTATTTAGTTCATGTTTGACCACTAGTTGACCTCTAGTGGACCATGTTTGACCTCTATTGACTTGTGTTGTCAAAACGAGTCAAACAAGGGTCTTAGTGCATGTTTGGACTTAGCATTATAGTCACATGAATAAAATAAAATTATTAATTGGCAAGAGAATTTTAATCATGGCTAATTAATTGGGCTAGGTGCATTTACATTAAATATATTGATATATTTAATGGTAAAAATCAAGTAGGCACCTAAACAATGTCCCATATGTTAGTGTTTATGGCCTAGGACCTTTGGGATAGTTCAATGGGATATGCATATCACATCTAGTTGATAGATGAGATATCCTGGCATGGCCGTTGTTATACAAATATGTACATTTGCGCACATGTACAATTGCATGTACAATGTCCCTAAGAGATAGATATTTATCTTATCTCAGTTTTGTTCCCGGTCAAGAATCAAGGTGGATATTGGAAATCTATAATTCACTTCAGACTGGTATATGCGCTGGTTGAGCACGGGTTGCTAACACAGGCATATAGGTATATTAAGGGAGATATACTGGACCGACTCACTATGAGGATTCATCTTCGTGTCACAAGATGAAGATCACAGTGACAGAGTTATGATTGTCCTAGACTTGAGGGCATTGACATCTCTATATGGTGAATGAGGCACTTTGATACAACTTAATGCTTCATAGTAAAAGGGAAGTCATAACGGTTGTCATTGGGTGCATCATGAGCCATATGAGAGATTCAATGTGCCAAGAGAGGATTTGCCCCTTCCTTGCGAGGAGGCTTGATGTCCATGACGCTCCTCTCTGGATGACTAAAAATGCATGACCAGACCTAGGTGAGAACCTAATTTAGTCGTGCCATAATATAGGTAACAACAAGTGTGACATGTTTGCCCAATATAGACATCAGTTTGGTGAAAGGACAATTCTGTACTTACACTTTGTTGCAGTTTTAGGTTGTCGACAGTGACATTTATTCTGATGACTTGGGTAGCAATGATGTACTGCTAGATTATCACTATCAATTTCTGAAGGACCTACAGGGTCACAGACCTAGACACTCGAGTTCTCATACTGATCGTTTAGCCTCCAATTAAATCATTGTGAGACTCGGATCGTTTTGGGAGACTGGTGCTTTGAGATTTCTTCTAAGGAGATGATATTTTATTTAGTTTATGTTTGACTTCTGTTGACCAGTGTTGTAAAAATGAGTCAAACAAGGGTCTTAGTGCAAGTTTGGACTTGGCACTTTAGTCACATAAATAAAATAAAATTATTAATTGGCAAGAGAATTTTTTTCTTGGCTAATTAATATGCATATGCGCATTTTGTAATTAAATATTTAATTGTGAAATTTAAATAGGCGCCTAAACAAAGTCCCACATGGAAAAAATCTCCAAGAATAGCTGGTTCATCTATTATAAATAGAGAGGCTCTATTGGGAGATTTTTGCACTAGTTCTTTCCCTCATCTCCTATTGTCGCCTCCCCTCTCCTCCTTGGAGTGAGGGTCTCCAAGATGATAACAAAAGAAGAATTTTTGCTTCAAGGTTGGGACAAGTGGTAGTGCTGCTCACTCCTTGTTGCCAACATTCCCATTTCTCCTTAATTCTGGATCTTGGTGATTGGCACAAGTTGAGAAAATCCTAGAGGTGTGGATCTCATCTCCCGGGGCTAGCACCTAGCATGGAGATTAGAGAGGACTCGAGGAGCCCATGTGTGCATGATTGCAAAGTACGTAGACTTGTGCATATGCATCATCGACTGCTCATAAAATTGCTTGACAAGGTACTACTCTTCACATCCTTCGATTTTCTTTCGTAAGGGATCGTGGTGTTTTTGGGAATTCTATTTCGGACCTTTGGTTCCACTGTGTTTAATGTTTTTATAAGGTCCGTGGATTCCCAACAGTGGTATCAGAGGGATCTTACGAGGCTCGTAGGTGTCTTTTCTACATGCACATACCCCATGACATGAAAACGATTTTGGAAAATTTGTATACCTTGATTTTTCTGTTGAAAAATAATTTTGGTTAATTTTTGCCTCTTAATCATCTTCTAGTTTTCATTTTCTTCACATATCGGATAGACCCTATGTGGAAGAATTTACTCCTCCTTGCGCGCATGGGATAGACCCAAGACACAAGACCCATAGGAGATTATTAGGGCAGGGTGATTGTCCTAATCTCTATGGGGTAAGGATTGCAAGGGGCGGCTACACTTTGTAGACTCCTTAGAGGGGTAAAACAATATAGAAGGATGATATGGAGTCACTGAAATTTAATTGAAAGGGTTTTATGAAAAATTAAAAGTGATTACTTGTTGATTTTTCACAACATGTGGAATCGCATGAGTAGTTGATTTATGCTTCGTGATGTGATCTTAGATAAGCCCTGTAATTGCCATGCCTATGATGTATTATTGTGAGGCCTGCGTGCCGACTTTTAATTTTGTATTGTAAATTAAATTGAAGACCAAGAAGACATCGCGGTGTTTCTTCTTCCTTGTGCATCTCTCATGGTGGCCATACCCATACCCAGCCGAACCCTAGGTGGCTTCTAAGGTTACCTAGAGGCTCACCTTAAGGGGGTTGGTGGCTAGAGTTAGGGTTGGCGCACCTCACCCCAAGGTGGTGCATCCCTTTAATTGGCTTGAGCTAAAGTGGTGGCTTCTAGGGTAACCTAGATGGCGCACTTAAGTGAAGAGGGCTGATCAAAAGGATGGTGCAACCTAACCAAGTTAGGGGCTTTGTCCTTAGCCAAACCAAGAGGCCTTCTAGGGTTTCCTAGTTGTGCATTAAGGATTCAAGGGCTAATGATGAAGATGGCTCACCCTAAGGAGCTGACCTACATCAATAGCTGAAGTATGTTGACTTCTAGTGTCACCTTGTAGTCTAGCAATGGGTTCATAGGCTGATGGTGAAGGTTGAGCATCCTAAGGGGCTGATCAACTCGACTAGCTGAACCATGATGCTTACTAGGGTTTCCTAGTGATGTATCTAAGGGTGGGTTGATCAAGATGGTTAGCACACCTAACCTTGGTAAGGGGCTATTTTCTCTATTAGTCATGAATGAGAAGGCTCTTAGGGCGCTTCATACATTCAAGGGCTGAGATAGAGAAGAATAACTCCTATACTTGCATGATGACACATCCAAGCAAAAGGACTCACCTTATGGGTGGCACACCTAGCAATGAAAGTGGTGCATCTAGCAAGGATGTTGAGACTCATGGAGAGGATGACACATAGATGTTTGGCCGAACCCTAGGAGGAGCCTAGGGTTTTCGAGCTATCTTCCAGAAGGAGATATGAATTGGCCGAATCCTAGGAGGAGCCTAGGATTTGCGAGTTAGCTTATGGAGGAGTCTCGGGTAGGCCGAACCTAAAGGGGATATAGGGTTTGCCTGGATGGTGCCTTTAGGGCTCGCGAGCTAACCCATGGAGCTGAAGACCTAAGTGGCGCAGCTCAGGGCATGGGAGCAGAGCCTTTTGGGCACTCAGGGGTGAGCTAAGAACTTGTTTGCATAAGCCCATGGCTCATAGCCCTTGTTAGTGCTAGGTGGCTAGGACTAGGTTTTGGGGCTTGTTAACTGAGTTATAGGCTTTGATCACATCATATTTTACTCTTTTCTACTTCAGCATAACTTTATTGCTTTTGATTTTATTCCACCATAAGATTGTGATGTGTGCCATACTATCGCACTACTAACCGCAAGCGTGACGGTTTTGCTGTGATAGTACTTAAGTGTCGATCCCACAGAGATAGTGATCAAGTACCAATTGATTAGGAATCGATAGCTAGACAATCGATTAAGTGGTTTGGAATTATGAAAAGTAAAGCAAATATAACTTAATGCAAACCGAATCTGGCAAGAGAAAGTTTTGGGTAAAAAACAGGGGTTAGAGATATCAGAACTTCGGGTTCATCTCATTAATAGATCTCAAATTCAAACGAGTCAAAATTATAGCAATGCAACTTTAAAAGTGTTCATGGAAATATCAGATGGTACAGATTACCCTCTTTCGACGGCGTAATCTAGTATTAATCTAGATCGGCGTCCTACTTTCGTGGCTAACCAGACCTAGATTGAACAAATGGGTTCAGAGATATTATAAGGTTCCTCATACAAATCTTGCCCCATTTCTTGACAGCTCAGAGTATGTTCGATCTAGTAGATCTAGAGTCATAATTTACCTTTCGTTCCTTCTTGCAGCACGTAAAAAAAGTATTTGTGTGGCCAATGCAACACTAGCAGTAAAACAACATAGAACGAATAAACACAAGATAAAATTTGCATTTGCTACGAAATAACAAGTTTGAACATAAGATACAATCAATGAGACTACACCCTAGTTATGATAAAGAAATTACGCTATCATAGCGTCGTTACAATAAAAATCTCTATAAGAAGAAAGAAACAAAGGAAAGATTTGAAGATAGAAAAGAGCAAACTCTTCAAAGAAGGGCAGCAATCCTCTTCCTCCAAGCCTTCTGGAATGGACACACAAAAGATCTTCTTCTCCCATGTTTTCGCTAAGATCACCACCCCTTGCCAAGACTCATCACCCCTTTCTAAGAGGTTTTTCACCAATTATATAGAGTCGAATGTAACTTCTGAACACATTGATAGCTCTCTTAATTATCTATGTTTTGACACTAAAAACGTCCAAAACAGAGCTATAATGAGGGAGTTATGACTGTTTTAATATTGGCCACAAAGAGATTATGGGCATAATTAAGATTACAGGCATGCACATAATGTCTTTATTGATACTCTTTAAAACCTAAAACATTCACATAATTATGGCCCATTAAAAGCTAGTCGTAATACACAAAGAACGCTCGAATCAGAGTTGAAATGGAGAAGTTGTGGCCAATTGAATGTTGGCCTTAAATGCTTGCATGCGGAGATTATGGGAGTATTGGAGATTGTGGCCATGCCTATAATTTCGGTGTTGAACTCCATTTTTTCTGAAATTTCACATGTGAAGTGAAGAGTCCCCTTCAAGGGGGAGCGAAAACCCTATGGTGGCACAAGTAAATTCTTTTTGGCAGCGGAATTAGGGTTTCATCATGATCGCATGTAATATATGTTCATATGATCAACCTTAAGACGTTGTAAAGATCGAAAGAAGATCATACCAAAGCCATTGGTTCGAATGGCGACTTGGAAGTAGAGAGTGATGCCGCTCTCCTCCAAAGAAGACGCACACAAGAAGATGTCGCCTACTTTCTTTGGCGTTCCTTGTGCTAGCAAGGGCCCAAGGTGTCCTTGATCGCTTGAAGGGATGAAGAGATCTTTGCTTGGGCGAATCCTCTTCTTTTTCGTCCACCTTGTTCACACACGAAATGCAAGTCTCTCATCAAAGCAAGAGAAGGTGACGAGAATAGAATCAAGCGTTGAGGCGTTATAGCAAGTGGCGCTTATTACTTTCCAAAAATAGCAAGCAATGAAGTCATGCGCCCATGATCACAAAAACCGATCAAAAACACCTCAAACTTTGAACCATGCGTTCACACATGTGAATCGGTTCAATATTGGTCTGATTCAAAGGACCAATTAACCCAAGCTATTCGGTCTAGATCACAATAAACACTAAGGTTCCA
>CM050441.1:33480469-33498699 GCA_027562315.1 Costus pulverulentus | reverse complement strand
CAAACTGAATAACAACCATTGCCTTTATAAACATAAGAGTTTATACATGATACTGAAAGAATCCCAAGGCCTCAAACATTAGCCTTAAGGGCATACCCCAACATGAAGGAGGCGTCAGAAAACTGAAGCGCGAGGCTACGCCGACGACTGGTGTAAGCTTGAAATCACCCTCCTGACAGCGCTACACGGCTTGGAGATCAGCTAGGGTTCGATTCGCCTCCAAACGAGTCGAAGCCCTCTAAAATAGAGATCGGACACGACCAAAAATAGCGGGTCGCTGCCGATGACTCGGTCACCGAAAAACACGGGGAATACGCGACTCGGTCCTCAAAATCGATTAAATCAAACTCAGATAAAATCGGTTCACTTTTACTATCAAAACACAACATAGCCCAATGGTCGGGTTGGGCCGGAAAAACCAGCGCATCGTGGGTTTGAGCCCCCGCCAACGCAAATCTGATTTTTAAAATAAAACCAACTTTTCTAACCATTTAAAAATTCAAAAAAATTAAAAAAAAATCCCTAATAATTTCAAAATACAATTTTTGATTTTCTAAAATTATTTTTCAAAAACTTGGGATATAACAAATTCCTGCCGTAGTATGATATCAAAGATTGATGATCTGTAGATTACGGTCAAACTGAAATTGTGGTCATACCTGTAATGTCTCTTGTTAAGGTTTTTGTCTTCCAAAAGGTTGCTGTTGAGGAAGTTATGGGCACGACTTTGGAATATGACTATGCTTGCATAAAAACGGTTTCATTGGAAAGTCAAACTGGGAATTACAGTCATGATGTAGATTATGGCCTCGGCCGTAATTCTGGAAATTGGTCCCGTTTGTAGCTAAACTTCTTGTCAAGGTTCATGATTCACTCGGGGGTATAAATATACCTCCAAATAGCTCAAAAAGCGAGTGAAATGTCCTGTATTCATCAAACATGCCAAGTAGTCATGCTTCTGAAGAAAGTCAATAAAATAAGCCGAAAAGGGATGTAAACACGTGATAATATGTCTCGATTCACTTGTAAATATAGGTCTAAAAGACTATAAAAATATGATATATCAAATTCTCCTAAACTTAGATCATTGCTTGTCCTCAAGCATATTGATGCGTTGTATTTACACCATATTTTTGCTTATATTTTAGATCATATTTTGATCTTAATTGCAAAATTTTGTGCTAACTTTGGTGTTTTTACTTCACTTGGCACAGAATCTTCACTTTTCTTAGTTATATTAAAAATATTGGTAAAATGGCATAAAAATGATGGATTTCAAGAGTTTTGAAGCCATAATACGATTCCCGAGGAGATAACGAGCTTACACATCAAATTTGGAGCGAAAATGGTGAAGATTTTAATATTTATGGCCTCGGCCGTGATTATGGTGTCGGCCGTAATTTTGGCGTTGAGCAAAGGGCGAAAAAATGGCTAAGTATGTGAAGTTCATAGAAACTTTCATGGGTGAAGCCGTAAATCCATTACAGTCCATGAAACTTTCTATGAACAAAGGCATACACAGAAGCTTTTACGGCCTTGGCCGTAAATTGATCACTAGCCGTAAAAATTGCCTTCCATCGAGTTTTTCACTCGATTCTCCATCGATTCAAATTGGATTTGAACCAAACTTTGCAGAAACGTTCCTTGAGGGGTTCCGAACTGGTCTAGCTATAAAAGATTAGATTTTTCGAGAGTTTGTGGGGGCTTTTCGGATGAACACCATCGGCAGCAGCGACAAAGGGCGAAACTCAATTTCTGAACAGATTCCTGCGAGATTTCACGTAAAAGATCAGTTTGATCACTTCATCTTCATCGTCAGATAGAGGGGAAGCATGTTAAATTGTTGTCTTAGTGATTTCTTTGCGAATTTTATAAGATTCCTACTTGTTCATCATATAAACATGTTTTCCTTTAAGAACATGAGTGAGTAGATCTTCATTTCGCGATTAAGGGCTTAGCCCATTGACAATTATGAATTGATCAGTATTCATGCTCTTTCTATATGAATATATTATCATGATTTGATTGAATTTGTGTTTACTTCGTAATTTACCTTAGCCACATATAATTGCGTATTAGACGTTGCGAGAAGTACCGGGAGGTGAATCGCAACGTCCAATCTATTTCAATCGAACCTACGAATCCAATCACGGGAGTAGATTGGATTCATCTAAAGGATTTGACCAGCTTTTCATATAACTTAATGGGTTTGGTTAGGTTAACTGTCACGAGATAGGGAGTTAACTTAATTAAACACCGTATTACACTTCGGGAGGAGGTAATATGTACATTAGGAAAAGTTCCTTTGAAGATAGATATTTTCTATTGATTGAGTTATCTTTGAATGATTCATACTTATCAATCTGGTGAACCCATGACATCCCGATCTTTTAGAATTTGAATCCTCTTTAACGCTGCTTTTGAATTATTCGTGCTTAGAAGTTTAACACAGTCACTTATTAGTTTTGCCTAGATTTAAACAAGTGAAAGAGTTGGTACTTAACTACGTAATCCTCGTTGGGAATGATATCTTTTTATTACTTCGATAATTCAGTGCACTTGCGGAACGTATCAAGTTTTCGGTGCCGTTGCCGGGGATTACGGCTAGTTAATATTGACTTACAAGATAAGTTTGGAGACTTGGCACTTTTTCTTCTTTTGTTTCAGCATTGGTTTTTTGCTTTTCTTTCCATTTTCATTATTATTTTACTGTCTATCTCAACTTACGCATTGTATGCCCAGAATTTCTCGGACAAGTACTCTAGTTCCAGCAGACCCAGAAATTGAGCGTACATTTCGCCTTAGAAGGAGATTGTAGTTTCACACTCAAAAGGTTTCTAAAGAAGGAGTAATGGCGGCAAACAACCAATCTTTGAGGGACTTCGCAGTACCGAATATACAAGGCTTTAATTCAAGCATAGTTTGACATAACGTAGATGCGAATAATTTTGAGCTTAAGCCAGCGTTGATGACGATGGTCCAGCAAAATCAATTGAAAGGATCCCCAAATCAGGACCCTAATCAACATCTAGCTGTCTTTTTAGAATATTGCGATAATGTCAAAGTTAAAGGAGTTTCATCTGACGCTGTAAGACTAAGATTGTTCCCGTTTTCTCTCAGGGACCATGCGAGAGCTTGGCATATTCGCTACCAACAGGATCTATTACAATATAGGACAAGCTTTCCAGAGCATTTCTAAAGAAATATTTCCCACCTAGTAAAACTATTCAACTGCGCAACAAGATCACTTGTTTTGCACAACTGATAACTCCAAATTTCATAACAAATTTACTTCTTATTTTATCATATTTTTGAGTCATATGCATACTCTTTTGCTTATTATATGCCTTTTTTATCATATACTTCAGAATCTACACCATCTTTAGTTTTTGATCAATTTCAGGCAAAAAGGCATCATTATCACCAGTTTTCAAGCAACCACAATGCATGAATGTGTTTTATCCATCAAGTGGAGTCTACCCATCAAATTTCAAGTCAAAAGGGATCTTCTAGCAAAAATACAGCACTACCGTATTCTTGAGCAAAACTCTCACGGTACCATATTTCTCAGCGGATGTTTTGGGTGAAATATGGCACTGCCGTATAAAACTACATAGTACAGTATTTTTCAGCAATTTCAACCCGAGAGTTCTAACAAGAATACGACACTACCATATTTTTGGACGAAACTCTCACGGTACCGTATCTTCCATCAATTTCAACCAGAAGGGTTTTGGGAAAAATACGACACTGCCGTAAGAAAGTTCACGATGCCGTATTTTTAGATGACATCTCTCCAGTACTCCGAAAGCAAATACGGCATCACCGTGAGGACTTATACAGTACCGTGTTTTCTGCCCAAAAACTCACATAAGGAAATACGGCACTACCATATTCAGCATACGGGTACCATATTCTCAAACCTAGAATTTTGAGTTTTCCGCTGCAACATTAAAAACACGATTTCCGGAGATTTAGGGGACCAATTGAAGATCCGAAAAAAGGGGAAGACTCAACATAAGTAGGCAAAGATTTTGCGAAGCAAAAAGAGGAATTTTTATCGAGGATCGAGAGCGAATTGGAGAGAAGAGTGGCCGCGCTAGGGTTCAGGAGTTCTCAGCCTACAGACCACCTCCGGCCACGATTTTTGACAGAGAGCTTCGCCTGGTGAATGAGAACACACAGCTGAAGTTTCAGAGTGTTTGGAGTCCGATCGAGGGAGAAATCAACAAAACAGTGGGTGACGCCTCTGTTCATCGCATTTTCCAGCCTATTACGGTGCTGTAATTTCGATTACAACACTGTGTTATGTAATTTCTTCCCTCTTTTTGATTTCTTATCATGGTAGCTTAATCTTTCGTTGGGACATGGGGGTGTAATCTCTTTGTTTCTTAATGACTAGAAAACCTTAATTTTGTCAAACTGATTTTATTGTGATAATTTTACTTTTGTGATTGATTGTTCTTTAATTCTCCTTTGCATCTTAATATCAACATGTTTTAGGATTTTGTGAAATAGACTGAGAAGTTGATTGTGAAATTTGGAACCCTAGGAATTATCGAGTTTGGAGCTATCGTAAGAGATTAGGTTGTTCTTCGAATTCTTAGAGAATTTTAATGCCTTATTGATGTTATGATTCTTTAGATTGAGTTAATATTTTTGACTTGATTAGAAATTGTAAGAGATTAAATTTCTGTTCGTTAGAAAACCTTGAGTAAAATCTGTGTTGAGACTCGGATGCACGAGAGTGATCTTTGAGTTTCAACTTGAGGTTATGAATTCAGAATTCGGATGCACGAGAGTGATCCTTGAGTTCCTAGTTGATAGTTTACTTATTTTCAGAATTGAATAGATCTTGCACGGGAGTGAAGATCGGTTCTTTGCGCGATTGTTTGCGCGAGAGCGAAACAATTTATTTATGAGGTAAACTATACTTTTATCATGATAAAATTGGATTGACAGACACTTATCTTAATCTAGCCATTAGAAATTAAAGTAGATGAACCCCTAGTCCCGATTTCTTCTCTGATATTTTCTCTGAGTTCTTTTTGATAGTTTGATTCACTATTTTCTGATTGCCTAGCTAGCAAGAAATCGATTATTCAGTACTTGGCAACAAAGTCTCTGTGGTTCGATATCTTTTATTACTTTCAGTATCCGTGCACTTACGGAGTACAACAAGTTTTTGACGCCGTTGCCGGGGACCTTGGTTTTGTCAATATTGAAGATATTGAGAGTATTTCTAGACTAGGCTCTTTGTTTTTTTGTTTTTGTTCACTGTTTTAGGTATTTTTGTTTTCCTATTTTTGAAGTTTAGATTTATTCTGTTTTTCCTTATTATTCTGCATATTTTGAACTTTTAATCTGTTTACCTGTGTATGTGCAGAAATTTAAGATCAGGACCTCTAGTAACTCTAGACCCTGAAATTAACAAAAATCTCAGATTGCGCAGGAATCTTAGATTTGTAGAGGTACAGGAAGAAGAAGTGATCATGGCCGAGAGAAGATGTTTGCGTGACTATGCTGCCCCTAATTCATAGGGAATTCACTCTAGTGTCGCCAGGCCGGCCATAGATGCAAACAATTTTAAGATCAAACCAGCGTTCCTATCCATGCTTCATAAAAATCAATTTGGAGGATCTCCACTTGAGGATCCTAATATTCATCTTTCTCTTTTTCATGAATTGTGTGATACAATTAAAATTAATGGAGTTTCTGATGACGCACTAAAATTGTGATTATTTCCTTTTTCTCTCAGGAACCGAGCACGTGATTGGCTACACTCTCAACCATCTGGAATGTTCACAACTTGGGAGCAGCTATATAATGCTTTTCTGATGAAATACTTCCCTCCCAGTAAGACGATTCATTTAAGAAACCAGATCATGGGATTTTCTCAGAAGGAAGGAGAATCTCTTAGTGAAGCATGGGAGCGCTACAATGAATTGCAAAGGAATTGTCCTCACCATGAATTGGGATGGGTTTTAATTGAAATATTTTATTATGCTTTACTCAATAATACACGCCTCATGGTTGATGCTGCTGCAGGAGGAGCTTTCATGAGCAAGACAGTGGAGGAGTGATATATCGAAGAGATGGCTTTGAACAATGATCAAAATTCCAGAGAAAGAGGAGTGATATATCGACCTCCTCATGGTAAGAATGATGGTAATGATTTTCACACTCTAGCTGAGAAAATTGAATCTTTGTGCAATCGTTTTGATACGTTTAAAAAGCAAACTCATGTTGTTTCTTCTTCTATTACTTGTGAGATTTGTGGGAATAATGGGCATAATGCTGAAGAGTGCAAAATAATTGTTGATAGGGGTGAGGAACAAGTTAATGCTTTGGGGGGTTACAATCAAAGTAGACCTAATGACCTCTACTCTAATACCTATAACCCTGGATGGAGGAACCACCCAAATTTGTCCTGGAAAAGCAATAATCATGCGAGTGAGTAGAATGAACATAGGGGGTTTCAACAGAGAACACAAGATCAGAGTCAACCCCAGAAACCCAGCTTAGAAGAGATGTTTACTCAATTTATTGGGTTCCAGAAAAAATAGAATGATGATGTGAATGAGAGTCTGAAACAGATCAATTTTAGGATAGATGGTATTGTTGCTCACAATAAAATTTTAGAGACTCAGATAAGGTAGAGCACAGCAGGCTAGCACCTCATACAGACCCCCAGGAAGGTGACCTGCCAAACCTAAACCGAACCCTAGGGAGCAATGTAATGCTGTCATAACTAGAAGTGGAAAACAATTGGATGATGCAAGAGGATCTCTAGATCATCATAAGGTAGAGCCCAACATTAAGACTAGCAGTGAACCTGTGCTAGAATCACCACCTGCACATGAGCAGTCCCAAACTAGTCTATCACCTAACAAGGGTGATGAACCTAAAGGCGATTTGCCATGTAAGGTTGATGATTCTAAACCTAGTTCACCACCACCCTATAAGCCACCTATTCCCTTTCCCCAGAGGATTGTTCAAGCAAAACTGGATAAACAATTTGGGCAATTTTTGGATGTTCTTAAAAAGCTTTACATTAACATACCTTTTATCGAAGCTTTATCTCAAATGCCATCTTATGCAAAATTTTTGAGAGAAATTCTATCTAACAAAAGAAAGATTGAGGATTATGGTACTGTGGCACTTACAGAGGGATGTAGTGCTCTTATTCAGAATAAGTTTCCACCTAAAGTAAAGGATCAGGTAGTTTCTCTATACCTTGTTCCATTGGAGAGCTCAAACCAACCTCAATTTCTTTGCAACTTGATGATTCATTTGTTAAATATCCGGTTGGTATATTAGAGAATGTTCGTGTACAAATTGGTAAGTTTTTCATACCCGCAGACTTTGTAGTTCTAGAGATGGAAGAAAATTCTAAAAATCCAATTATTCTTGGTAGGCCTTTCTTAGCTACATCTGGTGCATTAATTGATGTTAGAAAAGGAAAATTGACTTTTGATATTTGTGGTCATAAAATTGAATTTGATTTAGTTGATTCTTTAAAAAAGGCATTACACTCAGGGACATGCTGTAGCATAGAAATAATTGATGATGAGGTCGTTTGTGACATGTATAGTTTATTTGATGAATCTTCTGATTTTGAAACTGATACATCTTCTAAGTGTGCTAATAATGAATTTCAGGAAAGAGCAGCGAAGAAGAAGAGGAAGAGACGAAGGAGGAAAGGAAAGTCAAAATTGCTTGAGAAAGGAAAAAAGCTCATAAGTAAATTTGGACACTGTTTTAGGTCTGAGCCTTATGTTCTTGAGAGTCCTGAACGAGACATAGAGAAATCAGGATGGCGACTAGCGACACAATCACGATCAAATCCGAGTGTTGAACGGTCAAGCTAATGACTAAAAATTAGCGCTTCTTGGGAGGCAACCCAAGCATTCTTTTGTTTTTGTTTTCTTTTTGTTCTTGTTTTTACTTTTATCTTAGTTAATTGCTTACTAAATTTTTACTTTTTCTCTTTTCTCTGTGTAGGTGGATCCATGCTGAATTTCTGAGTTAAACGCAAGGTGGCATAGGAGGGACCAGTAGAGGGCGATGTTGAGGCTACAGATTCTGATCATTAGTAGGCTTTGTAAGTATCCCCTTCCCTACCTTTCTTTATTTGTGCTTTATTTGATACATGATAGTTTTATTCTCTTGTAAGGAAGGATGACGTTGTCATGCTTCTTGCGCCCGCATGCTACAGATCCTCACCCTTTGATTTTATTGATAGATATTTCGATATGGTAGTATTTGAAAATGTGATGCTATTATAGCGAGGCTTTATGAATTGTTGCATGTGTTAATTGATTTGATGCATCTTGATTTGAATGATGATATACTTGATATTATGATGATGTGTAGCAAGGATTTTTAAAAAATACAGCAGATACCATGCCAAAGTTTTTAATGAATTATCATACATATCAATTTCTGAAAATTGGAAATAGATTTCATATGTTGAATTTATTTCTCTGATACAATCTATTTGTTTTGAAATTTTTCATTAATTGATACATGAAATTCTAGGTAAATGCATTGTTTAGTGAATGCAATCTTGAAGTGAAATAATTCCTTTGAATAAAATGAGCATATTTGCACATGTTATTGAGTTGATATCAATTGATTAATCTAGTTGATCTTTATAATCTTTTATGTTATTTGTTGGGAAAAAGAAATCCAAATCCACGAGAGAGAATAACTCGTCTTCTTGGCATTGTGTTTACAATGGTACCTAAGACAAGAGTTGAAGTTTAAATGAAAAAGTGTGTATCTATGTGGATGCATGCCAAGAGAGAGTTCCTTTGACATTAACTCCTCTGTCTCAAGAAAATTCTTTCTACTTATGAGTCATGAGTTCTATTATGTGTGGTTATGTGACCAACATACTCTAAATTCGTCACCGAAAAAGGGGTGGTAATCGATATAGAGAATGTCAAGGACCAAAAAAAAAGAGAGAGAAAGAGAAAGAGAGAGAAATTTGAGTGGAAAAAGATTTGGAGATCCTATTCCTGTAAACAAAAACATATTAGATAAACATCTTAAAATCAAGATTAATTCATGAGATTGAAATTCTATTACTATGCATATTGCAAAATTTTATTTGATTGAGTTTGGAGTCTTAAAGATTAATTTCAGATGATGATGTATTTACTTGGAAGTTTTGCGTTGCATTAATGAAATTTTCTATGAATGATTATATTTTAGAAATTTATTTGTCATGTGAAAATTTATTTTTCAATGCTTGGTATTGATTTCTTTATTTGCTTGAGGACAAGCAAAGTTTGAGCCTTATGTATTTGATTACTCCAAATTTCATAACAAATTTACTGCTTATTTTATCATATTTTTGAGTCATATGCATACTCTTTTGCTTATTATATGCCTTTTTTATCATATATTTTGAAATCTACACCATCTTTGGGTTTTGATCAATTTTAGGCAAAAAGACATCATTATCACCGGTTTTCAAGCAACCCCAATGCATGAATGAGTTCTAACCATCAAGAGGAGTCTACCCATTAAATTTTAAGTCAAAAGGGATCTTCTAGCAAAAATACGGCACTACTATATTTTTGAGCAAAACTCTCACGGTACCGTATTTCTCAGTGGAAGTTTTGGGTGAAATACGGCACTGCCATATAAAACTACACGGTATCGTATTTTTTAGCAATTTCAACCTGAGAGTTCTAACAAGAATACGTCACTACTGTATTTTTGGACGAAACTCTCACGGTACCATATCTGCCATCAATTTCAACTAGAAGGGTTTTGGGTAAAATATGGCACTGTCGTAAGAAAGTTCATGGTGCCATATTTTTAGATGACTTTTCTACAGTACTCAGGAAGCAAATACGGCAGCACCGTGAGGACTTACACGGTACCGTGTTTCCTGCCCAAAAACTCACAGAAGGAAATACGGCACTACCACATTCAGCATACGGTACTGTATTCTCAAACCCAGAATTTTGAGTTTTCCGCCGCAACATTAAAAACACAATTTCCAGAGATTTAGGGGACCAATTGAAGATCCGAAAAAAGGGGAAGACTCAAGATAAGTAGGCGAAGATTTGCGAAGCAAAAAGAGGAATTTTTATCGAGGATCGAGAGCGGATTGGAGAGAAGAGCGGCCGCAATAGGGTTTGGGAGTTCTCAGCCTACAGACCACCTCCGGCCACGATTTTTGACAGAGAGCTTCGCCTGGTGAAGGAGAACACACAGCTGAAGTTTCAGAGCATTTGGAGTCCGATCGAGAGAGAAATCAACAAAACAGTGGGTGACGCCACTATTCATCGCGTTTTCCAACCTATTACGGTGCTGTAATTTCGATTACAGCACTGTGTTATGTAATTTCTTCCCTCTCTTTGATTTCTTATCACACTGAAACAAGTTTTATTGTAATTCCTTCATCATGGTAGCTTAATGTTTTTTTGGGACATGGGGGTGTAATCTCTTTGTTTCTTAATGACTAGAAAACCTTAATTCTGTCAAACTGATTTTATTGTGATAATTTTACTTTTGTGATTGATTATTCTTTAATTCTCCTTTGCATCTTAATATCAACATGTTTTAGGAATTTGCGAAATAGACTGAGAAGTTGATTGTGAAATTCGGAACCCTAGGAATTATCGAGTTTGGAACTATCGTTAGAGATTAGGTTGTTCTTCGAATTCTAATTCTTAGAGAATTTTAATGCCTTGTTGATGTTATGATTCTTTGGATTGAGTTAATATGTTACACTTGATTAGAAATTGTAAGATATTAAATTTCTGGTCGTCATAAAACCTTGAGTAAAACCTGTGTTGAGACTCGGATGCACGAGAGTGATCTTTGAGTTTCCACTTCAGGTTATTAATTCAGAATTCGGATGCACGAGAGTGATCCTTGAGTTCCTAGTTGATAGTTTACTTATTTTCAGCATTGAATAAATCTTACACGAGAGTGAAGATTGGTTCTTTGTGTGAGTGTTTGCGCGAGAGCGAAACAATTTATTTATGAGGTAAACTATACCTTTATCATGATAAAATTGGATTGACAGACACTTATCTTAATCTAGCCATTAGAAATTAAAGTAGATGAACCCCTAGTCCCGATTTCTTCTCTGATATTTTCTTCGTGTTCTTTTCAATAGTTTGATTCACTATTTTTCGATTGCCTAGCTAGCAAGAAATCGATTATTCAGTACTTGACAACAAGGTCTCTATGGTTCGATATCTTTTATTACTTCGAGTATCCGTGCACTTGCGGGGTACAACAGCAACAAGAGGGAGAATCTTTCTACGATGCCTGGGATCGCTTCAAGGAACTCCAACGTATGTGCCCACACCATGGACTCCAAGCATGGGTTCTAATGCACATCTTTTATAATGCATTGGACTATAATACCAAGTTGATGGTCGACGCTGTGGCTGGAGGAACAATCATGAGCAAAGTCGTGGATGAGGCGACGACTCTACTTGAGGATATGGCCATGAACCATAACCACTAGCCAAGTGAGCGAGGTACTACTTCCACGGGACTTGGTAAGTACCATAATGATTCATTGACATCTCTTGCGGCAAAGGTAGATTCATTAGCACAGAAGTTAGATTCTTTTTCCTTTTCCATAGTTGCTGTTAATGCAGTTTCTTGTGAAGTGTGTGGTGTAACAGGACATAATTCATCTGAATGTCAACTTATAGCTTCATCACAGGAAGACTCTAATCAGGAGCCAGTTAATGCCTTGGGGAATTTTAATCAAAGACCAGTGAAATGACTCTTATTATGCAACCTACAATCCAGGATGGAGGAAGAACCCCAACTTGTCCTACAAGAACAATCAAGGGCAAGTTCCTCCTCAGTATCCTCAGCAGAATAATAGGCCACCACCGGGTTTTCAATCAAGACAGTATGGACAGCCCTAGAAGTCGAACTTTGAGGCCATGTTAGAAGGAATTGTTATGCAATAGAAGAAAAGCACTAATGACCTCATAGATGCTATGAAGCAGCTGACATATCGTGTGGATGCCTTGGCTACCCATAACAAGATGCAGGAGAACCAGATAGCTCAGCAAGCAAGTTCTACTAGTAGGCCCATAGGGAAACTTTCGGGACAATCTGAGATGAATCCCTTGGAGCATTGTAAAGCGGTCACTATTGTGAGTGGCAAAAACAATGACGCACCTGGAGAGTCTATCGAGGGTTCTATGGACAAACCTGAGGACATTACTCTTGAGTTAGAAAACTGTGAGGAGAAAGGGGAGGAGTTGAAATATGTAGGCCCACCTGCGTACGTTCCTCCAATCCCTTTTTCCCAGAGGCTATTCGGAGCAGATCAGGGAAAATCTAATATCAGAAAGTTTGAGGTGAAAGACGACCACGTAAGTATGGACATAGAAATAACAAAGGTAAGAGATCCTGGAGACATTTCAATTCCCTGCCGAGTTGGTAAATTTTTTATTGAAAATGCTTTATGTGATTTAGGATCATGTGTTAGTTTGATACCTTCATATATGATTGAGAAAATAGGTAGTGGAGAATTTAAACCTTCTGAAATTTGTCTTCAATTTGCTAATGGTTCTGTTCAGCAACCTCTTGGAATTTTAGAGAATGTGTCTATTAAAGTTGATAAGTTTTATATCTTGACTGATTTCATGATTGTTAAAATGGAAGAAGACACTAAATCACCTATTAATCTAGGTAGACCATTTTTGGCAAGTACAGGAGCTGTGATAGATATGTTGCATGAGAAATTAACATTGAATATGTGTGAAAGCAAATTGATTTATGACTTGTCCTCAAAAGATAACAAGTCTTATTTTTCAGGTTTTCATCAATCCTTTTAAGTGAAAGGGAGCAAATTAGGTGACAAAAATATTTTCCATATTGAAGGATGTCCCTTTGAATATCTGGTAAAGCATAAGAGAGACAAGAAGAAGAAAGATGGAACATGAGAATTATCTCAGATTTTAAAGCTAAGCCCATGTAGTGACTTGGAAAGGTGTGGAGATGAACTATTGCCTATTATCCACTGCGTCTCCTATCCACCTGAAGAATGATGAACATTATTTTGGTCAAGCTAAGGACCTTAAATAAGCTCTACTTGGGAGCAACCCAGAGGCTCTGAACTTAATTAATTTCAGCAATTTTCTTTTAAAATTTAAGTTTTGAATTTTTCGTGATTAGTTTACAAGAATCAAATTTTTTTTATCAATTTTATCAGCATGATGTGATGAACTTGTCTATAAGAAAAATACTCTAAATTTGTTATTTTACGTGCAGTAATTTTCTAAGAATTTTTAGAAAATTTTTTGGTGAAGAACAAAGTCAAAATGTGAGATTTACATCCGAACCCGTGAATATCGTGCAGCCGTGATTATAAATATAGTTGGGACTGTACATTGAAGAAGAGTTACGACCGAAGCCGTAAAACCTTTACGGACCGTAAGTTCTTATAGTTTAAACTTAACAGGCGAGTTAGGGTTTATGTCCATGAACGTAATTCACCAATTTTCGATGATTCCTTCCATGAGTGGCGACGAAACCCTTCCACCTACCTTTCTCTACTTCTAGCGAGTGGTTTATGGCAATCATCCATCGGATTTCTGCCAGATTTCTCGAAGAAGCGTCGTTCGTCCGCCGACCTGCCAGAGTTCATTTTTCGACCGATTCGAGCCTGATTTCCACATAGATCCGTGAGTTTTCCTTGCTCAGACTCTGCGATTCAGCATTTGCGCTAGATTTACATACCTATAGCATCGATTTGGAGCTATTTGGTCGGATTTTTGGGGCGATTTCTTACTCGACTTTCACGGGCGATTTTTGAAGTTACTGTTGCATTCACAAATTTTTGGTAAAATTGCATATTCTGGACAGTTTTGATCGACATTATGGCTCCAAGGAAATCAGTGAGGACTAAGCCCTACGGGGCAGTGAGGAAGGAGAGTATACGAGGACCCTATCCTCCTAGATATCTGCTTGTCCTCAAGCATAGAAGAATAAAGAAAAGTGGTGATCCGATGCAGATGAAATCATGCCAAGCTCGTAGAATATTTTATCTCTGGAATATATCATTACGAGCAAATCTCGGTGAGTCAGGAAATTCAAGGTAATCATCTATCGTCATGAATAAAGGTGTGAAGATCAAAACACAAAATTAGATGAGGCTTACCTTCATGAGCTGCAATAATCCTCTGTTTGGAGAATACACTCTATTCAGATTTGATTCAACCAAAGATATCAGTTGGAAAGACACCAATGCACTCTTATTTATATTTTCATCCCCTCAAAAATCTTTATTTTGCTTTGACTTCAACCCAATTCTTAGGTACCACTGCCAATTTTACGCAGTGCCAAGTTGAGGAGTCTTTATTATTTCTTCCCTCTTTGGGGATTTTTTTTTTCAAACATATTTTGGGGAGATTATGACCATAGACAAGTGCTTTGATTATTTCCAACAATTAACGAGGGTAATCAAGCTGACAGAGGTGTATACTTCTAGAGAAAGATTGTATGCATGCTTTAGAAAGGAAAGACCTTAGTCAAAAATTGGATCTATCACTCCACACCCCTTTTTCAATCAGATAAGATAATCGAATGAAATTCCACATGACAAGATTCTGAACATAATGATAATATCCCAAGGGGTCAATATAAAACATCAAGCTATCATGATCTTCATCAAAATAATATCATTAAAAATAATATCACCACTTATCTTTATCGTATCATCAGAGTGCAGCATATAAAATGCATCATCAAAGCACAAAGCATAAGTATTGAGTTACTGCTTATCATGTTTTGAAAATGAACCAAACCCACAATCTCCCAGACTTAAATTATGCATAGTCCCTATGCAGAGATTGTAATGAAAACAAAATTTGGAGAAATGGGATGCAATACTCACAAGATTAGTTAGAGTCATCATTCTCAGCACATTCCTCCTAAGGATCATCCTCGTCGTTCGGCTAACTTGCAAGAGTTATTGAAAAGGATAGCTATCATCAGATAAGAGAAACATTTAACCAAAACTGAAATAAAACATTTAAGAAAAGACAAAACGAAACACTTGGGTTGCCTCCCAAGAAGTGCTTGTTTAGGGTCATTAGCTCGACCGCAGTGTTATTCAGAGTGCGCAATGCAGGTGTCAGCACCAAGGAATTCAGCTGAGTCCATTAGTTTCGCATATGCTTGGGCTTCTTCATTCTCTTCAGGATCTGGACTCTCTAAGAGATAGACCTCTAGTGGGTCTGTGTTCATCCCATCAGCTCTGGGATTTTCATCTTTGATCTCATCACTCACATCTAGGCTCCAACATGAGTTTGCGACAGAAGGGTGTTTCATACCTCTCGCTAAATCAAATTCAATAGCCTCTTCACCGATGTTTAAGGCTAATTTTCTGTTCTTAACGTCAATGACTACCCCAGCGGTCGCAAGAAATGGCCTTCCTAGAACTATTGGTAGCTTCGCGTCCTCTTCCATTTCAAGCACGACAAAGTCAACTGGGATGAAGAAGTTTCTAACTTTGATTGGGACGTCTTCAAGAATTCCTGCCGGCTTTCGTACTGAGCAATCAGCAAGTTGTAGAGAGATTGGTGTTGCTTTTATGTCGCCGATGTCCAGTTTCCTGCATATCGAGAAGGGCATTAAACTGACACTGGCGCCTAAGTCGCACAGTGCATGTTCAAAAGACAGATCCCCTATTTTCCACGGTATTGAAAAACTGCCCGGATCTTTTAGTTTCTCTTGAAGCTTGTTCTGAATAATGGCGATGCAATCTTCAGTTAGCACCACTGTGCCCGACTCCTCTAGCTTCCGTCGGTTTGAAAGAATATCTTTCAAAAACTTAGCGTATGTGGGCATCTGTGTTAAAGCTTCTGTGAAGGGGATGTTAATATACAATTTTTCAAAATCTCCAAGAATTTTTTGAATTGCTTATTCATCTTCGCCTTCGCCAGTCTCTAAGGGAATGGAACCGGTGGCTTATAGGGTGGCGGTGGCTCGTAAGCTGGTTCATCCACACAATCTCCTTTCTCTTCATTGTTTTTCTCGGGTCCGGGCGTTTTGCTAGTGGATGCGTCAGGGCTCAGGTTCCGATCAGGTACTCTAGGTTCTTCCAATTGCTTACCACTATGAGTTGTAATTGCACTGCACTTCTCTCATGGGTTCTGTTCGGGCTGGGAAGGTAACCTACCTGCGAGTCTAGACAGACTGGTGGCTAGGTTTGCCAATTGAGTATCTATTTGCTTGTTGTGAGCTTCAATAGAGTCCAGTCTAGAGTACACTTGACGCATCATATCGTTGGTACTCTCATTGGTCTTTACTTGAGAGGACATGAAATTCGATGTTTGAGTGATGAAGTTTTCCATGATAGCTTCAAGAGATGATTTCTGGGGCTGAGGTTGGACATATGGCTTTGTTATTGGGTAGCTTGGTTGGAATCCAAGGGGTGGTCTGTAGTTTTGCTGAGGAACTAGATTCATGTTGTTTCTATAAGAAAAGTTGGGGTGATTCCTCCAACCTGGGTTGTAAGTGCTTGAAAATGGGTCTAGTTGAGGTTTGGAGTTCCCAACAGCATGAACTTGTTCAGTAGTCGCTGCGTCTTGAGAAATAACTAATTGAAATTCAGTTACAGTATGCCCTGTCAATCCACATATCTCACAAGAAGAAACAGTTGCGCCAACAGGGTTCGTGTGCATAGAATCTAATTTGCGGGAGAGAAGATCTACTTTTGCCGCCAAAGAGCTCAGAGCATCAAGTTCATACTTGCCTGGTGTGTTTGTTCTTGCGGTGCTAACCCTCTCGCCAGACCATTGGTTGTTGTTGAGTGCCATGTCTTCAAGTAGATGCATTGCCTCATCCATGTTCTTGTTCATAAGAGCTCCTCTAGCGGATGCGTCTACAGTAAGTCGTGTGTTATAGTTCAAACCGTGGTAGAAGGTATGAATTATCACCCACTTCTCGAGTCCATGGTGTGGACATAGCCTCTGGAGTTCTTTGTAGCATTCCCAGGCTTCGTAGAGAGATTCCCCTTCCTTTTGAGTAAAGCTTATGATTTGGTTGCATAGCTGTACTGTCTTACACGGGGGAAAGTATTTAGATAAAAATGCCTGGGAAACTTGCGCCCAAGTTGTCAGCGATTCTTGTGGAAGTGAGTACAGCCAGCTTCGCGCTCTATCCCGAAGAGAGAAGGGGAAGAGTCTTAGTCGTAGCACATCACTGGACACTCCATTCATCTTTGTTCTATCGCAAAACTCCAAGAATATTGATAAGTTCATGTTCGGGTCCTCATGTGGCGTGCCTCCAAACTGATTATTTTGGATCATTGATAACAAGGCGGGCTTAATCTCGAAATTGTTCGCTTCCACTAGCGGGTGAGTGATACTTGTATGAAGCCCTTGTACATTTGGAGCTGCGTAATCCCTCAAGGAACGATTGTTTTCTGCCATCGTTAATTTAGATAGGGGGATTGGATCAATGTTACCTGATTGTTCTCTTTCTCTCAATTCTCTGAGTTTCCTTCTTCGGTGGAATGTTCTCTCGATTTCCTGGTCGAGATCGTATAAGTCCTCAAGTTCTCCTGACCGAAGACTTCTGTGCATAAACAAAACTAAAAAGTGAAAGTAAATAACGAAAGAAGTAAGCGAAAACCTAGTCTATCAATTTTCAGAATATTTCAATATTGACAAAATGTCATCCCCGGCAACGACGCCAAAAACTTGTTGCACACAATCCACAAGTGTAAGATCCAAGGATCTTAAGTCCTGGTAAGTACTATTTTTGATTTAAATAAAATTATTGACTGTGATATTTTTCCTATGTATTGATTGTTAATTTATAACTAATTAATTAGTGCTTATTGGTTGTTAATTTGTAATTAATTAAATAGACCTTATTGGATGTTAAGTTAATCCTTATTGGGTTTTCACTTAAACTATGGGTTATTAGGTTTACACTTAAATTAGATGGATTTTGAGTTTACAATTTGAATAAATTAGTTAGTGGGTTATTTCATAAACCCTATTTGAATTAATTGGTTAGCGGGTTTAAAATTTAAAAACCGAAAATTCAAGTTGGTAATTTCGGCTAGGGAAGGAAAGTTGGCGATTTTTGGCTTGAGGAAAACCTTGGATGACGGCTAGGGCAAGAGTTGGCGATTCTTGGAGGCTTGGAGAAGATCTTCTTCTTCCTCTTCTTTTTGGCCGGCGTCTTTGGTGTTTGGAGGCGTTTCTTTTCCATTG
>CM050441.1:33456493-33469125 GCA_027562315.1 Costus pulverulentus | reverse complement strand
GTTTTATTTCTCTCCCACTGGCCTCTTGCAGAAGAAATTCCTTCTCAAGAAATATGGCAGTCCGAGCAACAAATACCTTGTTCTCTTTGGGATCGTAGAAATAATAACGGGGGACAGGAAGAACTAAGGATTTGTTCTTGGTGGCTGTAAAGAACTTCCTTAAGTGTCTGAGAAGAACTAAGGATTTGTTCTTGGTATATGGGGGACAGGAAGAGCTCAGTGTCCAGGGCTACACTAATGCGTCTTTCCAGTCAGACCCTGACAACTTCAGATCGTAGGCTGGCTATGTGTTCAAGATGAACAGAGGTGCTGTATGCTGGAAAAGTGTTGTATCCCAACAAGTAGGTAAACTAAACTTATTCTTAAAGTCGCAGCCAAAACCTAAGTATTGGCTCATAAGGACTTGTCACTCCCTGATACGGCTCTAAAACCTTGTTCGGTTACCACACTTGTTGTTATCTTCGCAAGTGCAGGGATACTCGAAGTAATAATTAAGATATCGAACCCACAGAGACCTATATTGTCGAATACCAAATAGTTAATTTCTTATTATCTAGGCAATTCGAAGTAGTGAAAAATAGCAATCGGAAACGAAATTATCAGAGAGAAAAGCTGGGACTAGGGTTTCGTTCACTTTAACTTTTATGACTATATATGAATAAGGATTTTGTTAGTTCAATTTTATGATGATGAAGGTGTAATTTACTTAATAAAAAGATTGTTTCACTTTCGTGCAAACAACCGCACAGGGATTTATCTTCGCTTTTGCGCAAGATTCGTCCCAATGCTGAAGAGAAGTAAATCATCAAATAATGAACTCAAGGATCACTTTCGTGCATCCGAATTCTAGGTTGATAACCTCTAGTGGAGTCTCATGGATCACCTTCGTGCATCCGAGTCTCGACACTAGTTTTACTCATGGATCTCCAACGTTCTGATCCTTGCTTTCGCACAAGATCTCCACGTTTGACAAATAGACATCGATCTATAGATTCATGTTATAATCATGGCAATTATTCTACAAGAATGGATCAAGTTGGATCTAACCTAAGGAAGGGTTCCTAACATGCAATTCTAGGGTTCCAAATTGTCAAGCAATTACCTTTCAGTCAATAGCGAAAATTCTAAGAACATAATTAGTAACATGAACTTATAGAGACTCTAAGCACAATTATCACATGAGCAAAATCATCATGTTAAGATTAAACACAACGAAATATTAAAAAAGTAGTCATCTAGTCATTGGAAATTATGTGAATTACCCCCCCCCCCATGTCCGAAAAGTAGTTTAAGCTATCATCATGAAGGAATTACAATGGGTCATGGTTTTAGAAGATCGAAAATCAAAGGAAAAGAGATGTTTAGAAAATACAGCCCGAATGTGAAGTATTTCACGGCCGTAATTTGCAAAGAACGTCAATGAACAGTGTCGGCAACTCTTTTTTCTTCGATTTCTCTTCCAATTGATCTCCTTTCGATCTGAAACTTCTGGTGTGTTGTCTTCTCCTTCCGATGAAGCTTCAGTAGAAAAATCACGGGCGAAGATCGTCTGGATCGAGCGCGGCGGCGAAACCCTAGGCGGCGGCGTGAATCGTAATTTCTCCCTTGACAGTGGATGAAAATTGGGGCTTCCGGTGTGTGCGTAATTCTTTCGTCCAAAGCTCTCTTTTTTCTTCTTACGGTATCCAATTTAGTGTTCCGGATCGCTCGCAATCCTCTCCACAAAAATTGGGCGTCGTAGTTGACCTGGGCGTCATGTTTAGAACAGGAATTACGGTAGTGGAATAGTTTACGGCACTGCCGTTAAATCACTCGAGTCTTCTGTTATGATGTCGTCTGGGAATTACGGCATCGTAATCTGGTTTACGGTGCTGTTGTAAAATCGAGGAAACTTTCTGTTTGGAAGTGATCGGAAAATACGGCCCGTGTAATCCTTTACGGTGGTATCGTAAATCGGGTGAAGTTTCTGTTCTGAAGCGCTCTGAAATACGATACCGTAATATTGTTTACGGTGGTGCCGTAAAATCCGAAGAACTCTCTTTTTACAAACTTCTCAAAATATGGCAGGGCTCGGATTTTACGGTACTGTCTGAAAATACAGTACCGTAAAATGGATTACGGCATAGCCGTAATATGCTGACTTGCTCCGTTTTGCATGAATTTTCTTGGGTGATTTCCTCTTGATGATGGTAATTCTTCTATGTATTTGATTTTGCTTGAAAACTCTCTGAAATAGTGCCTTTTTACTTGAAAATTGAGAAAAACCAAAACAGAAGTAGACTTTGCAATATTCGATGAATTTATCATGAAAACAAGCAAAAGATCCTCAATTTAGCATGAAAAGATGTCTGAAATGATACAAAATATACTATATATTTTTGTGTCATCAAAAAGCTTCAAGCAATCCACAATAGCTGATTCTACAACTAAAGCCGAGTATGTTGCTGCTTCTGAGGCAGCCAAAGAAGTTGTTTGGATAAGGAAGTTCACATCTGATCTTCAAGTGGTTCCAACTGCTATGGATCCCATTGAACTCTATTGTGACAACAATGGAGCCATTGCATAGGCAAAGGAACCACGGTCTCATCAAAGGTCCAAACACATACTCAGGAGATTTCACCTGATCAGAGAAATCATACATCGGGGTGATGTCAAGATTAGCAGAGTTGATACAGAGAACAATCTAGTAGACCCACTGACCAAGGCTTTGGCGTAGCAGAAGCATGATGGTCATACTAGAGATATGGGGTTGAGATTCCTCCACCTGTAGATCTTAGTGCAAGTGGGAGATTGTTGGTGTATATGCCCTAAGACCTATATTTGGTCAAACATTGTACTACTTCACTGAGATATTTATATATATATCATTCTGGCATTGTCATTATCTATGTTTGTTCACATCTGCGATAATGTACTTACATGATAATGTCCCTAGAGACAGATTGGATATGTGTTCAAAAGATTGTCCCTAGTCGATATACCTTAGTGGATAAGGGACAGCTATGGTACTTATAAGACAGGTATATGGGTTGGTTAGGCACGGGGTGCTAACACAGACATATGGGTGTATCAGTGGTGGATATACTAGATCAACCCGCTGTGAGGCTATGACTTGGTGTCATAAGTTAACCTCACAAGTGATAGGAGATACATTGATCCTTAGACTTGAGGTCATTGACTCTTCTATATGGTTAGGGATATACTTTGATACAACCTAACGCCTAGCCGTAGCTGGGAGGTTATAAGGGTTGCCATTGAGTATGTCACGACCCATATGAGAAGACCAATTGACAGATAAAGGATTTGCCCGTTCCTTGTGGAAGTATGATATCCATGGAGCTCCTCTATGGTCTATGACTGAAAGTGTATGGCCATACCCAGGTAAAGACCTGATTTAGTCATAGCCATGTGATTGGATAAAAACAAGTGATAACACACTTGTCCAATCGGATATTAGTTTGGCAAAGGGACTGTAATGTATCTGCACCTATTGCGATGATGGGGATGTCGATGTCGATAACCATTCTGATGACTTGGGTAGCAGCGATGCACTGCTAGGTGCCACTCAATGCTTGTGAGACCTTAGGTCTGCACTGCCAACGTCAAAGGAACCTGCAGGGTCACACACCAAGACACTCGAGTTCTCGTATTGATCGGGAAGCCTTATGATCGAGTTATTGGATAACTCAGATCTATTTTGGTGATTTCATCAGCGCCAATGGGCCTGATGAGATGGAAGAAACTTATTGGAACCAACTTCTATTTTTGGCATATTGGCCGAATTAACCATGGTTAGCCTCATTTAACCTTGGGTTAAGTTGGATTGGATCTAATAGCTTGGTTAACATGGGTAATGGACTTTGGGCTAGGCCCATTACTAAGTTGGGCTCACTGATAAGTTATCATGAAGAGAAGAAGGGCTAAAAGGGTATAATGGGGACAAGTCTTCTCCCCTTGGTGCCTATGGGCATAATGGGGAGAATTGGCAAAGTTTGCTTCATTTAGAATTAATATGCGCCTCCCCCGTTTTCCCTTATGGTATGAAAGCCTATATGGCATTACTTGGGGCGCAAGGCAAGGCCTTGGCGCACAAGGGAAGGCTTGGGTAAATAATGAAGGGTTGAATGAGAATTGTGGAAATGTCTTAGAGACTTTCCTTGCTTCAAACCTTCTCATCCTAGCCGCCCACTTGTTTTGATCCTAGCCCTTCATGAACCGCCTCTTGCCCTATTAATAGGACCCCTTTTCGCCCCTCTTGGATGATGATTTTTGTGAGTGCCACTCCTTGGAGGCGTGTGCAAGTAGAAGGGGCGAGAGCAAGGGTTCAAGAGGCACAATCTTCTCTTCCTCCAAACCCTAGCCGCAAGTGTGCATCTCCTCTTCTCTTCTTGGAGTGAGAAGGTTTGGAGTTGGCGGCTTCTCAATATCCTCTTCTCAATCCTTGGCGCATATACCTTGAAGGTGGCGCAAGGTTGAAGGAAGTGAATAAAAGGCGTGGATCTTCTTCCCGAGGCTAGCACCAAGCGAGGAAGAAGAGAGCTCGAGGAGTCTGTGTGTATGAGATTGCAGAGGGTGAACACGTGGGTGCCTATCTCGACATCGGCATAATCGTGCTCGCTTCAGGTACTTTCTATCACATCGTGTCGATCCCCTCGCTTGACGATCCACACTGGGTTTTTGGGACTGGCCTGTTTCGGGGACATTGATTCTGCAGCGCATGTATTATGTATTGTTTCAATGCCAAAAATTGTAAAATGTCCCCGGGGTTTCCCAACAGGGAGTACTTAGCACAAGGTATTGGGATGACTAGACACTACAGTCCCTAGGATTGTTCGATGACGTCCAGTGGATGTTCAGCGGATTTTTATTATCAGAGGCATCCGGCTTATGTTCAGCAGACTTTGGAGTTTTTCAGCTCTGTCCAAACTACATTGTAGAACCATCATGACAGAGATCCATGGCGGATGTCATTCCTGTTGGGGAACCGGGAGCATGTGCGTACATTGGACTAGGTTGGGCATATGTTTGGATTTCCCTCGGACGTGACTAGACACCGCCCTCATGAGTTTTCAGATGGGGCTTTTTGGGAGCAGATATCTGGTGAGGGAGGATTTGATCCAAGGACCACTAGAGCCACGCGTCTATACAGCCCAGTTTTGAGATACGTACACAGAGTGCTTGCGCACACTATTTTTGGGAGGGCAAAGAGTGGCGACATGGTTAGATCCTTAGAGTTATTTTATTTGTGGGCCATGTTGACTGGATTTCACGTCAGTACCTCATTTCACCTGATGAAGTAGATTCAGAAGGCTGCTAGGGCACAGAGAGGAGTCTTAGTTTTGGGAGGTATGATTACTATGATCGCCTTTGCCCTCGGTATTGACCCCTCGGGGTTGAACGAGTTAAAGGGTAATCCTAAACTTGACATGGATGCTTACGTTGCCATTAAGATGATTACGAGGCTTGGCAGCTCGTACCACATCTCATCTTTAGGCATACTGATATTACGATGAGGCTGCTGAACATGAACCGTACTACGGTTCGTGTTTAGCAGAATTAGATCATGGATCCCACATGTGGGGGAGGTCCTAGAGAGGCAGCATCACCTCCGCCACCACCGAGGATTTCCGAGCACATCCCTCCAGTCGAGCCGTCCGCCACTGATAGGCCATCCATATCTGTCGGTCCGTCTACTTCAGCACGACCAGATCCTTCCCTAGTGCAGATGCGAGCCAAGCAGAGGAGGATGCGTGATGACCTATCGCGCCTTGAGCAGGGACAGTCAAGGGCACTCGAGTCTTTACGCGCGATGGAGGAGCTATTATGGCGTCGTCTCCCATCTTCATCGACACGACATACTAGAGGCGAGGAGGAGGATTCCGAGCATACTGAGACGGATTGATAGATTCTAGGAGTGCCTTTATTCCATTTTTATGCATTTAAGATTATTCTTTGATATTATGCAGGAGATCTCACATCCATCCTATCTGTGAACAAGATTTAGTAGACTGGATGCCTGATACAGCCGCACAAAACATTTTTATGTTTTCTTTGTGTGTGTGTGTGTGTGTTGTATCTTGATATTATATGATATTTTCACATTAGACTTGATATTGTACATACATGACGGTATTGGACCTAGAGAGGCTGAACATAGTGTGGATAGGACGGTTTTGTATATATTTGGTATTCATCGTGTGTTTGGGATGCTATATAGTGATTTTTGATGCTGTGTTGATAAATTATTGCATTTTAGATTGATTTTGATATATATGCTTTGATATTTAGAGTGAATAGTAACTCTGTATGGTAAACTGTGATTTGGATGATAAAACATGGCGGTATTTGATGTTTGAAACTTGATTACCATGTAAAATTTGAATATCTATGATATGGTATATTTTTTGGATTTTTCTGAGTTATATTTTATACTTTTGATATAATTGTATAGGGTTTCGCCAATAATACAAAGGGAACTCTTGCAAAATTTTTCTGAAATACTTCATTGATTTAATGTTTATACATATGCAACAATATAAGTCTAGGGTGTTCTTATTCATATTTTGCTAGTCCTTCATAGCTTTATTGGAATGAACTCTGAATGTTTATGATTTTTAAGGGTACACCAGATTGTTTTTATCCTCAATCTTGCACTTAGAAAGCTTTTTGGGCATGTCAATTTGATGACTTAGAGAATTTTTGAGATTTCAGGAAGACTTAAATTATTGAGTAAGATCGATTCTAGTATTGATAAAATTTATATATGGAGTGTTATATGTTAAACCAACATGGGAATAGTGATTTTATACTTTAAGTTTAATTTATCATTCTTTGGCTAATAGAAAGTTTCTATGAATAGAAATTTGGTGATATGTATATTCAACTGAGATTTGCTCCAACTCCTTTGGTTGTATAATCTGAGGTCATGAGTTACCATGGGCCGGATATATAAAAAAAATGACTCCTCTACTTGGCACTGTGAAAAATTGGCAATGGTACCGAAGACATTAGTTGAAGTCTAAAAAAAATGAGAAAATAAAACTGTAGGCTAAGTGGATAGCTCTGCTGACTTTTAGATTGAGACCATGAGTTAAATTATACTGTTATGCAGTATACTTTAAACAATGTTATGACATATAACAGTTTGAAGACCAAATTGCATTAAAAATCTCCTATCTATAGTTTCACCAAGTGACTTGAAATGATTCTCTATCTGTTGATTAAAGGAGATTTATTAAACTTGTAAGTATTTGATGATTGATATGTGTTGAATGAACATTATAACATGACTTGTGAATTTTATCGTTCTTGGATTGTAAATTCTTGACGGTTTGTTCTTACTGTGATCTCTCTTAAATGGTTTAAGTTCTAAAAAATTTCTTGCTAGAAATGTAGATTGAGAACTTTATTGATGGTACAACAGATGAATGTTTCTTATCTTTACATTCTTTATTCATATCGATGTATTGCTTGAGGACAAGCAAAATTCTAAGTCTAGGATATTTGATGCGTTGTAATTACACCATATTTTTGCCTATTTTTTAGATCATATTTTGATCTTAATTGCATAATTTTGTGCTAATTTTAGTGTTTTTACTTCACTTGGCACAAAATCTTCACTTTTCTTGGTTTTATTGAAAATGCAAGTAAAAGAACATAAAAATGATGGATTTCGAGAGTTTTGAAGCCATAATACGATTCCCGAGGAGATCACGAGCTTACACGTCAAATTAGGAGTGAAAATGGTGAAGATTTCAATATTTACGGCCTTGGCCGTGATTATGGAGTTGGCCGTAATTTTGGCGTTGGGTGAAGGACGAAAAAATGGCTAAGTATGGGAAGTTCACAGAAACATTCACGGGTGAAGCCGTAAATCCATTACGGTCCGTTAAACTTTCTATGAACAAAGGCAGGTACACATAGAAGCTTTTATAGCCTTGGCTGTAAATTCATCAAGGGCCAGAAAAATTGCCGCCCGTCGAGTTTTTCACTCGATTCTCCACCGATTTGAACCAGATTTGAACCAAACTTTGTAGAAATGTTCCTTAAGGGGTTCCAAACCGGTCTAGTTATAAAAGATTAGATTTTTTGAGAGTTTGGGGGGCTTTTCGGACGAACACCATCGGCGGTGGTGACAAAGGGCGAAACTCAATTTATGAACAGATTCCGGCGAGATTTCACGCAAAAGATCAGTTTGATTGCTTCATCTTCAATGTCAGATCGAGGGGAAGCACGTTAAATTATTGTTTTAGTGATTTCTTTGCAAATTTTATAAGATTCCTACTTGTTCATCATATAAACATGTTTTCCTTTAAGAACATGAGTGAATAGATCTTTATTTCGGGATTAAGGGCTTAGCCTGCTAACAATTATGAATTGATTTGTATTCATGCTCTTTCTATATGAATATATTATCATGATTTAATTGAATTTGTGTTTACTTCGTAATTTACCGTGGCCACGTATAATTATATATTAGACATTGCGAGAAGTACCGGGAGGTGAATCACAACGTCCGATCTATTTCAATCGAACCTACGAATCCAATCATGGGAGTAGATTGGATTCGTCTGAAGGATTTAACCAGCTTTTCATAGAACTTAATGAGTTTGGTTTGGTTAACTTAATTAAACACCGTATTACACTTCGGGAGAAGGTAATGTGTACATTAGGAAAAGTTCCTTTCATGATAGATATTTTCTAGTGATTGAGTTATCTTTAAATGATTCATACATGTCAGTGTGGTGAACCCATGACATCCCGATCTTTTAGAATTTGAATCATCTTTAATGCTACTTTTGAATTGTTCGTGCTTAGAAGTTCAACACAACCACTTATTAGTTTTGCCTAGATTTAAACAAGTCAAAGAGTTGGTACTTAACTACGTAATCTTCATTGGGAACCATATCTTTTTATTACTTCGATAATTCCGTACACTTGCGGAACGTATCACTTATAAAGATAAGAGTGGTAATCAGAAAAAGATGAAATCAGGTCAAGCTTGTAAGATATTGCGTCCTAGGGGGATATCATTATGAACAAACCTCAGCAAGTCAAGGGATTCAAAGTAATCATCTATCGTCATGAATGAAGGTGTGAAGATCCAAATTATATGAGGCTTACCCTCATGAGCTGCAATAATCTTCTATGTGGTATGTGTACTCTATTCGAACCTGATTCATCCAAAGACACGAGTTGGAAAAAAACCAATGCACTCTTATTTGTGTTATTTTCATCCTCTTTATTTTCATTTGACCTCAACTCATTTCTTTGGTATCACTGCCTATTTTACGTAGTGCCAAGTAGAGGATTTTTTTTTCTAATAAACTTCAACTCATATCTGCTGCACTACTGCTAATTTTTTGCAGCGACAAGTAAAGGAGTCTATTTTATTTTTTTTATATTTGTTTTTTTTTATTATCAAATAGAAAGATAAATGTACTACCACAAAGAGATCATAAACATACCTTGAAAGTAAGAACCTCAATCGAAATTCAAGTATATCACTCCACGGTCTTTTCCATCAAACATGATAACCAAATGAATTACCTGACTTTGTACTAAGATTCAGATCATAATAATAATATCCCAAGGGGTCAATACAAACAATCAAGCTATCATGATTTTCATTTGAAATCAAAATAATATCATTAGCATTTTAAAAAATTAGATAGTGTAATCCAATATCGGAACTAGGGGTGTAACAAACATCAGAATAAGAAACCAAAAAAGTATCATCAAGATATTCCAACATCAAAACAAGTTTAAAGTTACTACATAACAAGTTTTAAAAAGAGCACACAATCTTCTATACTTAGATTATGCATAGTCCCTATGCATAGCTTGTAAAGATCTCAAAATTTGGAGAGATGGGTTATAACACTCACAAGATCCATCGAAGTCATCATAGGTGCTCATCTTAGCACCTTCCTCCTGAGAATCATCCTCGTCGTTCAGCTAAATTGCAATCATTCCTAAAATGGATAGCAATCATTAGATAAGATAAGCATTTAACTAAAACTAAATTAAAAATTAAAGCATTAAAGATAAGACAAAACAAAACACTTGGGTTGCCTCCTAAGAAGCGCTTGTTTAGGGTCATTAGCTCGACCGTAGTGTTATTTAGAGATCAAAATATAGGTGTTAGTACAAAGGAATTCAGCTGCGTCCATTAGTTTTGCATATGCTCGGGCTTCTTCATTCTCTTCAGCATCTGGACTCTCCCAGAGATAGACCTCTAGTGGGTCCGTGTTCATCCCATCAGTTATGGGATTTTCATCTTTGATCATATCATCAAAAATATCTAGGTTCCAACATGAGTCTTCAATAGAAGGGTGTTTTAGACTTCGTGATAAATCAAATTCAATAGCCTCCTCACCGCTGTTTAAGGCTAGTTTTCTTTTTTTCACATCAATGACTGCTCTGGCAGTTGCAAGGAATGGTCTTCCTAGAATTATTCATAGTTTCGTGTCCTCCATCTCAAGCACGATGAAGTCGACTGGAAAGAAGAAATCTCTGACCATGATCGGGGTGGGGTGTCTTCCAGGATTCCTGCTAGCTTGCGCACTGAGCGGTCAGCAAGTTGCGAAAAGATTAGTGTTGCCTTCACATCACCAATGTCCAATTTCTTGCATATAGAAAAGGCATTAAACTGACATTGGTGCCTAAATCACATAGTGCGTGATCAAAAAGTCAAATCTCCTATTTTGCATGGTATCGAAAAGCTACCCGAATCTTTTTTTTCGAAGCTTATTTTGAATGATGGCGCTACACTCTTCAGTAAGCACCACTGTGCGTAGTTGCTCTAGCTTCCTTTGATTTGAAAGAATATCCTCTAAAAATTTTGCATACGTGGGCATTTGCGTTAAAACTTCAGTGAAGGGATGTTAATATATAATTTCTTTAAAATCTCTAAAAACTTTCTAAATTGTTTATCCAGCTTCGCCCTAGCCAGTCTTTGGGGAAATGGAATTGGTGGCTTGTAAGGCGTGTTGGTGTTTATGCCCTGAGACCTAGTTTTGGTATGCTTTTGTACTACTTAACATAGATATATTTTATATATCATTCTCGCACTGTCATTATCATTGTTTGTTTACATCTAGGATTGTGTACTTATATGATAATGTCCTTGGAGATAGATCGGATCGATGCTGGAATGGTTGTCCCCAGTCAATGTTCCTGAGTGGATATGGGACAGCTCTGCTACCTGTGAGACTAGTATATGGGCTGGTTAGGCATAAGGTGCTAATGCAGATATATGGGTATATCAGTGGTAGATGTATTGGACCAACCCGCTGTGAGGGAATGACTTGGTATCATGAGTTATCCTCACAAGTGACAGGAGATGCATTGATCCCTTGACTTGAGGTCATTGACCATTCTATATAGTTAGTGACATACTTTGATACAACCTAACACCTCGCTGTAGTCGGGAGGTAATAACGGTTGTCATTGAGTATATCATGACCCATATGAGAAGGTCAATGGACAGACAGAGGATATGCCTCTTCCTGAGGGAAGCTTGCTATCCATGGATCTCCTCTATGGTTCTATGACTAAAAGTGTATGGCCATACCCAGATGAGAACCTGATTTAGTCATGACTATGTGATTGGGTTAAAACAAGTGGTGACACACTTGTCCAATCGGATATCAGTTTGGCAAAGGGACTATAATGCATTTGTGCCTAGTTGCGAAGATGAGGATGTCGATGTTGATATCCATTCTAATGACTTGGGTAGCAGCGATGCACTGCTAGGTGCCACTCACTGCTTGTGGTGACTTGTGGTCAGCACTGGCAACTTCAGAGGAACCTACAGGGTCGCACACCTTGATACTCGAGTTATCATATTAATCAGGAAGTATTATGATCGAGTTATTGGATAACTTAGATCTATTTAGGAGATTTCATCAGTGCCAATAGGCCTTTTGAGATGGAAGAGAGTTATTAGAGCCAAACTTTATTTTTTGCAGGTTGACTCGACATTGACCAAAATTGGTCACATTTCGATTAGGGTTGCATTGGATTGGATCCAATGGCTTAATCAACCCATGCAATGAAGTTTGGGCTAGCTCGTTATCCAATGAGGCCCAAGAACAAGTTGTCATAAAGGGATAAGAACCCAAAAGGGTATAATGGGGAGAAAAGCCAACCCCAGTGACACCAAGGGCAAAATGGTACAATTTGCTTCTTATGGAAGCAATTAGCGCCTCCCCTTGATTCTCTGGATAAAATGCTTGCCCCTATGGCAAGTCTTGGGGCTGATATGGCTAAAGGAACTTCTTTGGAAGGTCTTCGGCGCATATGGCTAATGGGAAGGGTTTTATGGAAAGCTCTTGGAGAGTTTCCTTAGCCCTAACCCTAATTGCACCCAAGCCCTTATTCCTTGCCGATTTCTTCATGAAAGTTGTGCCCACCTCTTGTATTGCCGCCCTCTTGCCTCTCTATGTATACATGTGTATATGCGAGAGCTAGATGTTGGGGTATGCCCTTAAGGCTAATGTTTGAGGCCTTGGGATTGTATTAGTATCATGTATAAAAACTCTTTGTTTATAAAGGCAATGGTTATTATTCAGGTTATTACATCATCTGCTGCAATATGTATACTTCTGAATAATGTCTCAATGCTGTTC
>CM050441.1:33440399-33456393 GCA_027562315.1 Costus pulverulentus | reverse complement strand
AGGTTAGGACACTAGTGATAGATATAGGATTGCCATCTCCTTGATAGGAGTGTGATGTTCTAAAGGGGCCCCCTGGATGAGATGATTGAGAAAGTGTATGGCCATACCTAGATGACTATATTCATCTGATCTAATCATTCTCATCATATTGGAGTTACAGGCTTGACACGCTTGTCCAATAAGAACATCCAGTGGCAAAGGAATCAAGTATGCCTAGTGAAGTGGATTCACACTTGTGCTGTGGTTTGGGTGTAGTCTATGAAGACTCTTTCCTTTATATTGGGAGACAGTGATGTGTTGCTAGATACCCCTCGCTGATCGTGATAACGTAAGTTATCATTACCGATATTTAAAGGAAACCCTTAGGATCGCACAATTTGATGATATGGCTTACTTAAGTCAGATCGTGTGGACTGAATTGTTTTGGTTCAGTTTAAAGGAGTTTAAACTCTGATTGTAAGTGAGATCTGGTCTGATCATGTTTGATTGATTAGGGCTTGAGATCGGTAAGCTTCGATCGAGAGTATTGATGCTAGATCGGTGAGATCAAGAGCATCAAGAGATGAACGGTTAGAACTTGAATCATTTGGTTCAATGAGATCTAGACCGTGGCTTAGGCTGATTTGGTTCGATCTTTGAACCAAATGCATTGGACCGAATTGGATTGAACCGGTTCACACATGTGTGATCGCATGGTTCAATATGAAAGCGTTTTGGGCGGTTTGCATTGAGTGGGCGCATGGCTTCATGACTTTCCATATTTGGAAATCATGTAACGCCACATCTCTACACAATGCCTCAACGCATTTTCGGTTCTTGTCTGGTTGCCTATCCACTCTTGCGTGGTCTTGTCTTCACGAAAAGGAGGAAGAAGAGCTTCATCTCCCTAGCCGCAAGAGATCTCATCTCCTCCACACAAAGGACTCCTTGAAGCTTTGCTAGCACAAAGACGCCAAGGAAGTAGCCATCTCTCATCTTGTGTGCGCGACTTTGGAGGAGGGCCAATTCGCCCTCTTGCTTCCAAGGCACCATCCAAGCGATGGCTATGGTATGATCCATTGTTGTTCTACACAAGTCCATGAAAGTTAATCATATGACATGCATTCGATCTTAGAAACCCTAATATCCGCTTGCAAAATCTTGATATGCGCCCCCTTAGGGTTTCGCCCCCTTAGATTTAGGGGATGAACACTAGATACAATAATTGGCATGAACAAAGGTAAGGGGTGAGAGCAATAGATGTTGGCGCAACATCTCTTCCACTTTGAAGCCGCAAGCATCCTCTCTTCTTCCTCTTTCATTGCTGCATGACGAAGGATTGCTTGGTGTCTCCTTCATCTTCCAAATGGCCGAAACACATCTTCTCCTTCTCCTCTTGGGGCAAGGAGGACTTGAGGTTGGCAGCATCATCATCCTCTTCTCTTTACTTCGCAACACGCTTTGAAGTTGGCCCAAGGATAGAAGAAGGTGGTTAAAGGCTTGGATCTTCTTCCCGAGGTTAGCACCGGGTGTGGAAGAAGAGAGCTCGGGGCATCTATGTGTGGAAGAAGAGAGCTCGAGACATCCATGTGTGTGAGGCTGTATATGGCACATGTTTTTCTAAGTAGAAAAATTGTAGGTCTTTGCTTCCTATCTTCAATTTCAATTTCTTATGGATTATTGAATGATTATTTTTCTTGATTGATTTAAGATCAAAGGTGCACGTAGTTTTGTCAAGTAGGACGGGCATTATGTCTTCGGATTAGCCGGGTCTCTTGATCTGACAAAATTGCTAGCTGAAAGGGTCTATAAAATCATCATGAAATATAATCTGAAATAATTAAAAGATATGTGATAAGATGATGAGGAAGAAAGACATGGTTTATGAAAAACTAAAATTCAAGTTTTAGGTTTTTCATGAGCATATAGAATTGCATAAGTAAGTCCCTTGTTTGTGCATGATGTTGTGATCATTAGTCAAGCCCCTTTGCATGCCTGCAATGTATCCTTGTTAGGTCAACGTGCCACTTTTCTTTTTGCTTTTATCATAAGAAGAAGATTAGGGGCACATCCTTGATGTACATTGGCGCATGCATGCAAACTTGGTGGTGCATCAAACTCCTTGCATGGGGGCACAAGTAAGGGTTTGACCGAGCCTTGTGCTTGTGTGCTATCCCTCTTGTTGCTTGCAAGGTGGCACATTTTCCATGGAGGAGGACCCATGGCATTGGCTGAACCATGGGGTGTGCTTCTAGGGTTTTCCTAGAACTACCTCTAGGGTTTGAGAGCTAAACCATGGGGTGGTGGACCTTGGAGCCAACCTTGAAGATCAAGCTAGAAGTCTGCTAGGCTAGGTCTTGTTTTAAGGGCTTGTGTCCTAGGTGAAGAGTTGAACATCCTTTTGGCATAGGTTGGTTCAACGTATTGAATGAGCTATGATCATATCATCCTTTTACTATTTCATTATCTGCTAAAGCAAAACATGCCTGTGCTGTTTTATCGTTATGTTATCACTATAGGATTGTATGCCTATAATGTTAGACATAAGATAAAACTAAGAGAATGAGACCTCAAAAAACCCTCAATTAAAATATCAAGTCCAGTAGCCTTCTAACGCGCAGCCCTCATCAAATTATCGATAAGTGGTGTTGTTAACTGTTTCCCACCCTCGTGGGACACACCCACTTATCTTTAGAAGGTGTGAGGTGACAATGGTTTCCCAGTCCAGTTTTAACTTGGACGTGCCTTCGCAAGGAAACTCGTTGGCCCTAGGCATAACTGTTAAGAATGGACTTAACTAGATTTTCACATATGCTGGGCATATGGTGGAACTATAGAGGCATCGCTGAGAGGTTAGGGTTTCATGCCGTATCCAGCCCTTGCTAGACATGAAATGCCTAAACTGTCTCAATAAGGGGAGTTGCCAAGTGCAATCGGCTGGCGTGCCCACGTTAGGAAACATGGGTCACTTTGTGCATCTTATCCCACTCTCATGGGATGCGAAGCCTCATGTGGAATAAGGATCCCATCTCATTAGGAAATCCCAGATTTCCCGATTGATTTTGTGGGTTGTCAATTCGATTAAAATAGTGGGAGCCATAATCATTTAAAACAAGTCCAGTTTAAATGATTTGAAGTTGTACTAATCAGTTGTTTCTTGGTTGTTGTAGAACAATGGCTGTGAACAATAGCAAATGGTCACTACGATCTACCCTGGATAGGGATAAGTTGGTTGGATCCAACTTATTGGATTGATATATGAACTTGAGAACTGTGCTCAAGCTCGAGAGGAAGCTCTATGTCCTTGAGCAGCCTATTCCTGAGCCACTTCCATGCTCGGCCTCAACGGCTGAGAAGGATGCTTATGATAAGAATCAGGCTGATACTTTGGAGGTTGCTAATTAGATGCAAACCAATATGCCGCCTATATTTAGAAGGCAAAATGAATATAAGATTGCCTCTGAGATTATTTCTAATCTAAGGCAGCTCTTTGATGAATTGGTTGACCTCAACCCTCCTAAAGTAGACATTCAATGTGTTGTGCCAAAAGGCTTTACTAAGACATTGAAGATAAAGATGGAAAGAATTAGGAATAACAAGTGCTACTCATGTGGAGGACCACCTCACATGATAAAGGACATGGTGCGACGTCAGAATGAGAAGAATACAGGCAAGACTTCGTCTTCATGCTCAGGTATATATGTTACTGAAGTCAACTTTTCTAGTTCTATGTCATGGATATTGGATACCGCATGTGGAGCTCATATTTGTACAAATATGCAGGGGCTCAAGAAAAGTTGAACGGTGCAGGCCGGAGAAATTGACCAATGGGTTGGAAATAGGGCACAGGTTGCTGCTGTTGCATTAGGAGTCTTGACTCTCTCCCTACCTTCTGGACTTCAATTAGAACTAGATCATTGCTATTATGTACCTTCACTGACTAAAAACATTGTATCCATTCCTTGCTTGGCGAAGAAAGGATTTAAGTTTGAAATAAAGGAGAACCCTTGTTCTTTTTCATTTGCAAACATGTTTTATGGGAAGGGTATTTTGTGCAATGGATTATATGTCTTGGACATGGATAGTTCTATTTATAACATAAATAGTAAGAGGACCAAACTGAGTTGTGCTTACTTGGGAAAATGACAAAGGCACCCTTCACCAAGATTGGTGAGAGGGTGTTGTGATCCGAAAGGACACACTTATGAATACAAGTAGGTAGACTTATTTCAGGTGTCGTGGCCAAAACCTAAGTGTTGGTGTACAGGGACTTTTGTCACTCCTTGACATAGCTCCAAAAACTTGTTGTCCCTAAACATGTAGTGTCCGCAAGAGCACAGATACTCGAAGTAATAAAGAAAGTATCGAATCCACAGGGACCTATGTTGTCAAGTACCAAATAATTGATTTCTTCCTATCTAGGCAATCAAATAAAAGTAAAGTAAAGATCGAAAACACATGGGAAAATACTATCAGAGAGAAACTGGGACTAGGGTTTCATTCACTTTAATTTTCATGACTAGATATATAAGGATATTCATCAATCAAATTCTATTATGATAAAGGCATAATTTACTTTGTAAAGAGATTAACTCACTTTCGTGTAGATAACCATGCAGAGACCAATCATCGCTTTCACGCAAGATTTATCCCAACCTAATGATAAGTAAATCATCAAACAAATAACTCGAGGATCACTTTCGTGCATCCGAGTTCTAAGTTGATCGCCTCGAGTGGAAACTCAAGGTTCACTTTCGTGCATCCGAGTCTCAACACAAGTTCTACCTATGGTTCTTCAATGTTCCGATCCTCACTTTCGTGCAAGATCTCCACGTTTGACACAATAACTCAATCCTAGGTTCATAATTATCATCATGGCAATTTAAACTACTAAAATAAAGAAATAAGAACTTAACCTAATTTCTTATGGCAAGTTCCTATTAATCAATTTTAGGGTTCCAAGTTCTCATGCAAATCACCTTACGGTCCTTATAGCGAAAACTCTAAATTATGATGACAAAAAGTAAACTAAGGAGAATCTTAGAGCAATAATCGTATAGGTAAAATTATCAAAATAGAATAATCATGATGAAAGCAAAAAGTATCTAGTCATTAGGAAAATCAAACGGAATTATTGCCCCATCTCCCAAAGAGTGTTTAAGCTAGCATGGTGAAGGAAATACAATATTCCATTGTTTTAGAAGATCAAAAATCTAAGGAAAAGAAGTTTTAGGAAAATACACTACGACTATGTTTAATTTCACAGCCGTAATTTGCAATGGAGGGCGATGAACAATAGCGGCGCCTCCTTCTTCTTTGATTTCTCCTCCAATTGATCTCCTTTTGTTCTGAAACTTCTAGTACATTGTCTCCTCCTCCAAGTGTAGCTTCAATATGAATTTCACAGCCGGAGATGCTCTAGATTTGTCACGGCGGCGGTGTGTAACTCAATTTTTCCCTGTACAGTTAATGAAAATTGGGGCTTTTGGTGTCTTCGTGATCGTGTCATCGAAAGCTCCCCTTCTTCCTCTTACAACATCAAATTTCAAGGTCTGGATCATCCGCAATCTTCTCTGCAAAAATTGGGCTTCAAAATTGACTGTGGAGTTGCATTCAAAAATGAAAATACGACAGTGTAATATTTCACGACAGTGCCGTAAATCGCTCGTGTTCTTTGATCAGAATTGTCTGGAAAATACGGCACCGTATAATGGTTCACAGCACTGCCGTAAAATCGGTTGAACTCTCTAGTCGAAATCGTCTGAAAAATATGGCCTGTGTCAAAGTTTACAGTAGAGCCGTAAAATCAGGAATTATCTCTATTCTGAATGCGCTTCAAAATACGGCATTGTTAAGTTTTACGGCAGTGCCGTATTTTTTAACCTTCTGGTCAGAAATTCCACCAATTTTATGGCAGTACTCTGATATTACGGTATCGTACGGAAATACAGTACCATAATATAGAAAGTCAATGACAAGTAGTGAAGCTTATGAAGAAAGTCAATGAAATGAGCTGGAAAGAGATGTAAAAGCATGATAATAGGTCTCGATTGACTAGTAAATGTAGGTCAAAAAGATTATAGAAATACAAGACATCAAAGAGCTTCAAGCAATCCACCATAGCTGATTCTACAACCGGGGCTGAGTATGTGACCACTTTTGAGGAAGCCAAAGAAGTCGTTTGGATAAGGAAGTTCATTTATGAACTTTAGGTGGTTCAAAGTGCAGCGGATCCCATTGAGCTCTACTGTGACAACAATGGGGCAATTGCACAAGCCAAGGAACCATGGTCTCATCAAAGATCCAAACACATACACAGAAGATTTCACTTGATAAGAGGGATCATTAATCGAGGTGATGTCAAGATTTGCAGAGTTGATACAGAGAACAATCTAGCAGACCCACTGACTGAGGCTTTAGCGCAGCAGAAGCATGATGCTCATACTAGAAATATGGGGTTGTGGTTGCTCAACTTATAGGTCTTAGTGCAAGTGGGAGATTGTTGGTGTTTATGCCCTAAGACGTAGTTTTGGTCTGCTTTTGTACTACTTAACATAGATATATTTTTTATATCATTCTGGCATTGTCGTTATCAATGTTTGTTTACATCTGCGATTTGTTGGGAATCCCCGGACCTCAGAAAAAGCTTTAAAAACAGCGGAAGCGGAGGTTTGAAACAGAATTCCAAAAACACCAGGATCACTTACAAGAGAAAACCTAAGGATGTGAAGAGCAGTATCTTATCAAACAATTCTGGGAGTGGCCGATGATGAAGACGCGGAAGGGCCCGTCCTCTGCAATCGCGCACACACGAACTCCTCGAGATCTCTCCAACCTCCACACGTGGTGCTAGCCTCGGGAGATGAGATCCACTCCTCTTGACCTTCTCGACTTGTGCCAATGCTAAGGAGAGCAGGGACCGTTGGCGACAAGGAGTGGGTAGCACTACCACTTGTCCCAACCTTTGATGCAAAAAACCTTTTATTGTCGTCACCTCCAAGACCCTCACGCCAAGCAGCAGAAGGGAGGCGACAACAAGAGACAAGAGAAGAGTCTAGAGCATCAATCTCCCAGGTGGGCCTCTCTATTTATAATAGCAGAGCCAGATCAGCCTTGGAGATTTTTCCCATGTGGGATAATGCATATAGGCACCTACTCACAATTAACTAGATCAATGTCACAGGTTCGAATCCCCGCAGACGCTATTAATTGTAAATTGCTTCTAAGCCTATTAATTAGCCAAGAGAAAAATTCTTCTGCCAATCAATAATTTTATTTTATTCATGTGACTAAAGTGTCAAGCCTAAACTTGCAACAAGACCCTTGTTTGACTCATTTTGACAACACAGGTCAATAGAGGTCAAAAGTGGTCCAGTGGAGTCAATTAGTGGTCATATATGAACTAAAATAAAATATCATCTCCTCTGTAAAAGTCTCAATGCATCAGTACCCCAAAATGATCCAAATCACACATGATTCGATTAGAGGCTAAACAATCAGTATGAGAACTCGAGTGTCTAGGTGTGTGACCCTGTAGGTTATTCAGACGTTGGCAGTAATGACTTAATCATCATAAGCAATGAGTGGCACCTAGTAGTACATCATTGCTACCGAAGTCATCAGAATGGTGTCATCATCGACATCCCCTAAAACTACGACAAAGTACAAGTACAGCTTTGTCCTTTTGCTAACTTAGGTCCAGATTGGGCATGTGTGTCACACTTATTAATCCCAATATTATGGCATGACTAAATCAGGTTCTCACTTGGGTATGGCGATACACTTTCAGTCATCCATATAGGGGCGCCATGGACAATCAAGCTTCCCCACAGGGAAGGGGCAAATCCTCTTTTGGCAAATTGAATCCCTCATGTATCTTATGACACACCCAAAGACAACCGTTCTGACTTTCCTTTTATAGTGAAGCGTTAGGTTGTATTAAAGTACATCAATCACTATATACAGATACCAATGCCCTCAAGTCTAGGACAAGTGCAACTTTGTCATTGTGATATTCAGCTCGTGATACCGAGATGAATCCTCACGGCGGGTTGATCCAGTATATCTCCATTAATATACCCATATGTCTGCGTTAGCAACCCATGCTCATCCAGCGCATATACCAGTCTCAAGTGAATCATAGCTGTCCCATATCCACTCTGATTCTCGGCCAGGGATAAACACATAGACTAGATAAAATCTATCTCTTAGAGAGATTGTATATGCAAATGTACATTTGCGCAAATGTACAAATTTGCGTAACAACGACAATGCCAAGATAACTCATATATCAACTAGATGTGATACACATATCCCAGTGGACCATCCTGAGGTCCTAGGGCATAAACATTAACAATCTCCTACTTGCACTAGGATCTTGTATTGAGCATCCTCAACACCATGTCCTAAGCACGACCTGCCATGCTCCTGCTGCGCCAGAGCATCGGTCTATGGGCCTATCACGACTGTATCAGTGTTCATATCTGCTATATCTTAAGTTCCTCTGTCCCCAAGACAAGGTATAAGCATCTGAGTACGCTTGCAAAGTTCAACAAAGAACTCCCATTGCTTCCCAAAAGCATTTGCATACTCTGCTTTCAAGTAGCCTACTCTGAAGCTCCCAAAGCTCACTATAGGAACAGCTAGACTGTCACTGGTCTGACTAGAACAAGCTGCCAAGTGAATACATTGAGCTTTTCCTGTCATTACTAACCAAGAACCACCCCATAGGTGAGCACTTGGACTAGACCTGGTATTTGATGTATGTTATCTAACTTAGTACTCAGAGTTTCTTGGACCTATCGAAAAACTCTTACACATACCCCATAGGTGATGTCACTAAGTCATTCATCACAAGACATTTCCCAATCATCTCTTCACCAAGTGAAGGATCGGGATGTCATCTCTGATGATCTGTATGTCCCCAACATACAAGACCAGAGATGTCATCAAGCTCCCACTACAGTCCGGCACCATCGGATGAAGATTCTCTGCATTGAGTTATGAGTTACCCATAAGTCAAAACTAGACGAATCTATTCGACCTGTGTAGCCTGAGTGTTCTGAGCCTCAGGTTACCCACAACCTATATAACTGGCTCAGAATCCATCTTTGACCGAGTGTGTCAAATGGCTGACCTTGGACTACATCCCAGTCAGACTTCCTTCCACTAGCCCTTTTTAAGAGAAAAACTTTCCTAAGAAAATTAGCACTCTGAGCAGCAACCAAGTTGTTGTCTTGTGGGATCATGGAAGTAGTATTCCCAAAGCATACCCCATACACATATGCATCAGATATGGAACATCTATCAATGTTCAGGAAAAACTAATCATTTTTGCACAACCTTCAACAAGGAGTTACATGACTTAACCTATATCGAATCATGCCAAGCACGACTTGATTCCTCCATTTAGAAACTTACCCTTTAAAAAAGAGTTCTAGAAGGAGTGAGCTATGAGGAATCTCATACTCATCAGGATAATCATAAACTATGGCTTAAGTGCTTTCCAACAAGTTCGAAAGCTCTTTATGGATCTATTAAGCTAGTTTCCTTTATTCATATCTGTTAGATATGCCTGTAAAGGACTAGTACCCTATCTTTGGCTTACTTATTAGACCTGTCCACACACACTAAAGTGTATGAGGTCCAACAAGTCTCCTAATCTTCCACTTCTAAAAAAGTGAAGAGCATCGTTGTTGTTGTCTTTAGCAAACAAGGCTTGTGCGAGTCTAGCTCTCAAAAGAGGTAGATCCGACTCATTCTCTTGAAAAGAGATTGAATCCACAAATCCATTCACATGGAGATTGTGAATGAGGTTCTTGTTTTACAAGGTCCAAACAACAGTGCCAGAGATAGGTACAGAACCACATAATTTAATCCATATATTATGTTACTCATAGAACTTCACATACAAATAGAACATGAAGATATTGAAGTTATAACAAAGTCTTCACCCCAGAGAAAGTGAGGTCTCCTACAGCTATGGCAGCAATAGAGGCTCCAACTAGTAGGTCAGTCTCTCTGCATCAGCATTCCCCTATTTCCGTTGAACACCAAGACACTTTTGCAAGTATTGGTCTCATCATGCGGTATGACATACCCATGTGTCAGAAATAGACAACTAGACTTTGATATCATAATTACCCAAGTCAGAAGATGAAGGGCTACTTCTCTGCTCCTTGTTTTGAGGTCACTAGCAATCATTCTCAAGCACCTTATCTCCTGCACCCTTTTTCATCTTTAATGCGCTGGACAAGCCCTAAGGCTTTCCTTTGCATTATAGGACTACTTTAGATGTTATAGATATCTATTCTAGCTTGTCCCTTAAAGAGCTATTTTAGAATATCTAAAATATGATCAGCTCAACAGGTTGCTTTTGCAACTCAGGCGACATGCTAGCTTTAGACAAGCTACCCCTTAAGAGGATCAGGCAACATGCTAGCTTTAGACAAGCTACCCCTTAAGTATCCTCTTCAGCCAACAAGGCTGTAGATGAGATGGGTTCGGGAAAAGGCTGCCCAAGGAGACAGCTTTTCCTCGAGCTTGAGGGCAATCCTCAAGTATGGTACCAGTCCTCGAAGTTGGTTCCAACCAACTTCTCCTTCCTCAAGAAGGAACAGAATGACAGTCTGCTATCATTATTGCTTGTAGAAGCCATCTACAACAAAGATAAGTGTAGATCAGTATCACATATCAATCATTTATTCTGGCCTTTTATAAATAATTGTTTCTCACTATTTTATTTGAATCAATAATCCACAAAAATCGATCGAGAAGTCACCCGACTTCCTTAGTGAGATGGGATCCTCATTTCGTACACGGCCTTGCATCCCACGAGGGTGGGATGTACTGCACAAGGTGATGCATGCTTCCTGAGGTAGGCTCGCCAGCCAATTGCTACTCGGGAATTCCCCTTCCCAAGACCATTTAGGCACTTTATGTCCAGCGAGGGCTGGATACAGCACAAAGTCCTAACCTCTTGAGGCTGCCTCTAGAAATTTCATCATCTGAATCACTACATGTGAAAAATCCTAGTCAAGTCCGACCTGACCGTTATAATAAAAACCGGGATTACTCTAACGAAGTTGGAAAATATTTTTGGTATTTTAATAGTAAAGAAAACAGAAATTTAGATCTACTTGCAAAAATAAAGACTTGAAATTAAACACTCACCTTGGACCCCTTGAGAATAGAAGGGGTCACCTTCCCGTTCTTCACCGGTCCAATGGTTGATGGCAACGAAGTAGGGCCCTATGAGCTTACACACATGCAATCATCCAAGCCCACACATGCGTGGGTGAGTGTTAAGAGTTTAAGTGTCCAACAAGAAATTCAATCAAGAGGGGAGATAGGCTCCCAAGTTCTCTTGCTAACAAAAGTAAGAGACTATCTAGATTTAGAGGGGGGTGGAAGAGGAGAGAACTTGCGCCAATATGGATTCCCAAGCCTTGTGCCAATCCTTCAACAAACACATAGATTAGTGTAGCAATTAAGTTCTAAAACATAGAGAAAGATGAGGGGAAGGAACTTAGCCGAAGTGTCTTCATGATGCTATCCTTCATGTTGGCCGAGAGTGGTGAGTCCATCAAGGTTCTTCCAAGGCTTTGCCGGGAACAAAAGAGGATGGATCTTCCTTAGGGACTCGCCAAGGATGTTCAAAAGTCCTTCAAAGTTTCGGTTAAGTGGAGGATTAAGGAAGAAGAGGGAAGAGAGGAAGGGAAAGGGCTCGGCCCTTTAGAGAAGAGGGAGGTAGAGATCAATAGGCGACACAAGCACCATTGCAAACACTTGTTTTTTTCATCGAGGCAACTAATCGACAATAAGAAAAGGAATTACAACTTATAGGCTAGTTGGGCCATGGGCAAGGGTGACATTTTTCCCTAAGCCAAAATTACAAAGTAGTAAATAAAAATTGCATTAAAGTTTCGGTTGAGAGATGCTTCTTCTAGCCGAATTCCTTTGGGCTCTTTCCTTTGATGGCTTGGATGAATTAATGGTTTGATTCATTGAATCCCTTTGAAATTCGAAATGTTTCCTTCAAAGCTTTGGTCGCCTAGAAGACTTTCTTGTTTGGTTTCCACAAATTGTGGATCTTGATTGATGGCGCATTGATGGTCCTCCTCAAATGGTAAGATGTGGGCTGGTGTTGTTTTGCATTCGATTACCTCTCCGAAGGTGGCTTTGAATTTTGAAGCCCTTCCTTTCATGACTTCATCAAATTGTGGATCTTGATTGGGGCATTGATGACTTGGCGCAATTGGAAGGATCTTGGGCTGAGTTTGATTCCTCCTCTTATGGTTGGCGCCTAGGCATGATTTGGAATGGTGGAGTTGCATAGATTGTAAGCATCTTCAAGTTGAGGTCTTTAGTTGAAGTAGTTGAAGTGCCTCTTTCCATAATTGGAGCTCCACTTGATGAGTAACTTGACTAGAGCTCTTTAGTGTCTCTTGAGCTAGCCCTAACCTGCCATGTTAGTTGCAAATGCAAATATACTATCCTAGCATTCAATGCATAATTTAAAGAGAACTTCATGGATACTAGAAGTAAAATTTATTCAACCAAAGCAAATTGCAAATATGGAAAGTGCAAAAAGGAAATATGCAAGTAAAGGGAAAATGCAACCAAATGGCCTAGGATGGGAAGCCATTTTGGGAGGGCTTCCTCCTAGTCCTATGTGACTTATAAGGGGTAGGGGTTGGTCCTCCATCAATTCTCCCCGGGTGGGAAGAATTCTCCTCCGGAGAATTATCCTTGTACCCTTGGAGTAGATCTGGAGTAACCATGGTGAGTTCTTCCTCGGGGAGCCAACCTTCATCTCCGTTGACATACTTGACTAGGTAAGAGAATTGTACCTTGTCAAAGGTGAATTGGGTTCGATCCTCAAGGATAGCCACAATCAAGTGATCATGGGAGGTTGGTTGAGGCTCACTTTCTTGATATGGAATGGGATACCAAGAATCAATCAGTTCAACAGGGGTAGCTTCAAAACAACTAGTCTTTCCAATGCCTCCTATAGTGGAATACCTTTCCAAACTATGCTTGCTAGTACACCTAGGATAAAGCTTCCCTATTTTACTATGCTGGTTTGGTAAGATAAAATCAATGGGCTCATTGTCATGCAGGGAAGACAAAGTAGTATTCTTAATTTTATCGTGCCTTAGGGTTGGAGGACTAGACTCTTCAAAACAAGACCTAAAGTTTAGAGGGTGAGGATCCAAGATTCCTAAGTCATGAGATTGGCTAGTGGACTTAGGGTAAAGGTCAACTCCTAAGCTGGGAAACTCAAGTGGATCCAGGGTTGGTCCTAGGGTTTCCATGGGAGGATTTTCTTCAGGTTGAAGGTTTTGGATCCCTAAAATATGACTTAAGTTGAGGGGATAATCCTTATGTTGGTCTATCCTTATGAGTGGCTCGGGTGGTTCCTTAGGGTTAGGCTGGGCTATCCCTATGGGTGGCTCAAGTAGCTCCTTTGGGTTAGGCAAGTCTATCCCTATGGGTGGTTCAAGTGGTTCTTTAGGGTTAGGCAGGGCTATCCCTATGGGTGGCTCAGGGGCTTCCTTAGAGTTAGGCATGGTAATCCCTTCGGGCGGTTCAGGTGGTTCCTTTGGGCTAGGCAAGGCTATCCCTATAGGTGGCTCGGGTGGGTCCTTAGGGTTAGACTGAAGGGTCTCTAGGGATTCTATAGGCTTAGAGGAGTGGGATCCCTTAGTTTCAGAGAGGGTATCCTGAATCCTAAGCCGTTGAATAAGTGGTTTGGGACTTGTACTAGGATTCTCTAAGTGTTCCTGGATTATTGTTTGGGTCCTTATGAGCTTGATGGTAGGGTTTAGGGTTTTGACTTCTTCTATCCTGCCCTTGTTTGTGGAGGCCTTAAGTTCCTTAGGCATTGATAGCTTCAACTTCATCTTCTGCCCCTCATGGCTATAGACATAAGTGTTAGTCCGACCGTAGTGGATAACATCCATGTCAAATAGCCAAGGACGACCGAGTAAGACTTGGGCGACGTCCATGGTAACAACGTCACACCAGATCTTTCCTTGGTAGATAGCAAAATGAAGGGGCACTAAGCATCTATGGGTAATAGGAACACTAGACTGGTTGACCCAGGAGATGCTATAGGGGCTAGGGTGCGGTTCAGCCTGAAGGTTAAACTTTACTAGGGCTGAATGAGAAACTGCATTGAGACTACTTCCCCCATCTATTAGTACTTTGCACATGTTGCCATTGCATTTCGTGTAGGTGTGGAAAATACTTGTCCTACGCCAGTCCTCAGTTGGGGTAGGCTTGATAAGGGTGCACTTATCTACTCCTAAGGTGTCTTGGGTCTGTTTCTCAGCACTATCATAAGTTTACTCTTCAAATACTACACATCCAGAGTCAGGGTTATGGTTTTCTTCATGGTTCTCCTCATAGGTTTCCTCATGTTTTTCTTCACGTAAGTATAGGACTCTCTTGGGGCAGTTTTTCATGTAATGTCCTACTTGGTGACAAGCATGGCAAGTGACTCTAGGTTCTTGGATAGTTCTAGGTCTAGAGGGTGCTGAAGTAGGTGCCTTGGGGGTGAGAGCTAGGGGAATTGGGTGTAGGTGTAGGTGGCTTGAAGTATGATCTAGAGGAGCCAACCTCTTTCCTAAAGGCATCTCTTAAATTTTCTTCTACTTCTAAGGCTCTTTGATAGGCAGTTTCTACAGAGTCTATGTGGTAGTACGTCATCCCCTTTTTTATCTCAGACCTAAGCCCATTCTTATATCTGCTAAGGGTGACATGGGGCAGCTCATGCATACCACTCCTAAGTAGAAGCTCATCAAACCTAGTTGTGTAGTCAGTGACATTTAGGCTTCCTTGAACTAGACCTATGGTTTGATCTATTATCTTGGTTTGAAAATAGGGTGGGACATATTTTTCCTTTAACTTTTGGTACATCTCATCCCATCTCTCAATGGGTGGACGACCAAAGTTCTCAAGGCTCCTTTCCACATTTGTCCAGTATAGTCTAGCAGCACCCTATAAAAGGCAATGGTTGAACCTAACATTGGAATGTTCAATCATTAGGCTCCAGTCAAAATATTGCTCAAGCTTGTCAGCCCAATCTAGGAATTCTCTAGGATCAAGGGAACCACTAAAGGTTGGAGGTGTGAGTTTGATGTTGCGGTGCACATCATCCTCCCTAGGTCTTTGATAAGGTCCAGCATGTGGCTCTTCCCATTTAGGTTCTTGGACTCTCCTATTATGGTTCCTATTGTTTTGGGGATGTTCACCTAAGATGGGTTCACTTGAGGGCCGACTAGGGGGTCTATCATCCCTAGGGGGTTTTCCGGGTTTGGCAATCTAGTTTCCATTTGAGTCATCCGATTGCTAAGGGCTACCATCATGTCAAAAAGTCAAGCCATGTCATTAGGTTCAGATTGTTTAGCCATGTCATTAGGTTCAAAGTTGTTAGTATAGTGTGCTCCCGATCTAGTAGTCATAGTAAAAGATAGTTTTGAAAGAAATTAGTTTTGAAAATAAGGCTCCTAAAAGTGATATATTTTATGATAGCCTTTTATGAAATCAACTTCTTTCAAACACCTAGGCCCAAGAAAGTCTTAGAATTTGAAACATAGTTTTTAGGCTAAAAATCTATTCTAAGATAGGTGCTTTGATACCAAACTGATGGAGGGGGCAAACACAAGACAAAAGATGCATGCAAACAACGCTTTGAGAAAATATATTTTTATATTTTATAATAAAAACCAAAATTACTCTAACGAAGTTGGAAAATATTTTTGGTATTTTAATAGTAAAGAAAACCGAAATTTAGATCTACTTGCAAAAATAAAGACTTGAAATTAAACACTCACCTTGGACCCCTTGAGAATAGAAGGGGTCATCTTCCCGTTCTTCACCGGTCCAATTGTTGATGGCAACAAAGTAGGGCCCTATGAGCTTACACACATGCAATCATCCAAGCCCACACATGCGTGGGTGAGTGTTAAGAGTTTAAGTGTCCAACAAGAAATTCAATCAAGAGGGGAGA
>CM050441.1:33413161-33431707 GCA_027562315.1 Costus pulverulentus | reverse complement strand
ATGCGATCCTTAACCCTAGTTTCCGCAAGTCAAAGTTTATGCGCCATATGCTTTAGGGTTATGCTCCCCCTAGAAGGGGACCCCCCTTATCTAAGGGGTACTTTCACATTCATCATTAATAACAAAATTGAATGTTCTCATGAGGAGCTATTGAAACTGCTGGAAATGACCGAGAAGGAAATGGACAAGTCCAAACCCAAGTTCGTTCTTATGGTCTCTAGGGACAGTAAGAAGTGGAAAAGGGTAAGGGCAAGTCCAAGGCCAAAGCACTGAAGAAGGCCAAGGTGAGGAAGAATGAGTGCTTCAACTGTGGCCAAGAGGGCCATTGGTGCAAAGACTACAAGCATCCTCAAAGAGAGATGAAAAGAAGTGACCCTTCGTCCTCAGGTAAAGTAATAAATGGTTCATATTGAATGTCAATCTTCTGATCTGATTATCTTTTATCATAAACCATAAATGCATCCAATGACTTCATGCAAATGAACTATTGGAATCAAACTCCTTCTAGGAGTTTGGCTATCTTAACCTCTTTCGAGATGTCAAAGATAGGCAGATACTTGTTTATTGATAGAAATGGATGTCCTTCACTAACTAAGGAGAAGTGGACTAAAAGGTCAAAAGAAAGGAATTCATAGAACCAGCTTATAAAAATTCATGAGTAATCTTCAGTCCATGAACCATGAAGAATACTTGAGCCACTAATGACTATCATAATGAGTATGAGATTAGCTCACAGCTCATACACCCTAAAGAATACCTTGGTAGGTGATTATAGTGGGACAGTTGAAAGTCATGTGTATCTCTTATGAGGTGATGCTAAAAGCTTCTTCCACACTAAACTAAATTTCATATTGATCTCATAAAGTGTAAGTGGTGTATCCTAAGTTTACTTAGGGATACAAATTTCCAAAGACCCATAGGAGAACATGCATTTGTTGCTCATGGTGTTGTTTTTCTTAAAAACGTCTTCCATGAAAAAGGCTAGTGGGAGGAAGTTGTGACTTGGATTCAGTCCAAGGTCAACCACTTAGCACAAAGAGGTCAAGGATATAATCATAACCATGTATGCAGGTTGTGGGCAACCGAGGGTTCAAAAAATGTGGGAATAAGGGTTGAATTGATTCATGTGTGCCTGTGTTATGGTAACTCCTAGCAAGGACAATGAATCTTCACCTTATAGTAACCGAGTTCAGTGGGAGCTTGGTGACTTGTTAGTACCAAGTCCAGTCCATGTGTGTTGCACAAAATCCGCAAGCACACGGCTTACCGATGTAGTACTTAAGATATCGTTTCCATAGGGACAGATTGCCAAGTACCGAATCTTCTAATCTTTGATAGCTAAGCAATTAAAGGTCTCGGTTTGTGTTGCAATTCAAGCTAAAAAATGGAGTAAAATGAAAGTTGTAACGATGAGAGAGAAATTGGGAAATCGGGGTTCACCACGTCTATTAACTTATAAGCGTAATGAGAAGCACTACTTAGAAAATCTTTTAGAAAACCAAGGATGTGTCCTCTTGAGCCGTACCCCTCTTGGGTGCACAACTCAACAACTGAGTTAGTCTCCTACTCTCGCAGTGGACAACTCCACAATCTACTTAGTTAGTCTCCTACTCTCGCGGTGGACTAAGCATAAGTAGATCATGTTGAAACAGGACACCAAGATTCCCCAAGTGGACTCTACTACTCTCGTAATAGAGCACACAAGATTGATCAAGGAGAATGTGTTGATTGTGATTCACCTCTCAGTTGTTACCACAATCAACAAAAGTGAAAACCGATCTGGCCAAGAAACGATAAACACAAATGAAATATTCCTAGATCAAATAGCCTCGAAAGATTTATCAAAATGCAATTCTTAACATTAAGTCTTATAAATCAAAAAGATGGGCTATGCCCGAATCCCGACAGAGGTTTTACACTACACACATGATTACTACAAGTGCAAGATTTAGAATTTAAGATGTAAAGGAAACCGAACTAAGCAAAGAAGAGAAAAGAATTAAGACAAACTCCTTCTCTCCTTGGAATATCATACTCTTGCCTTGGAACCAATCCTTGAACTCTTAGCACAATACTCCTCTCCTTCCGTTCGACACCCCCCCCCCCCCCCCCCCCCCCCCCCCCCCCCCCCCCCCCCCCCCCCGGTATGAAGAGAACCTATCTCTTTTATATAGACTTCAAGGTGTCTCTTCATGGTGTGTCTTCAAGGTGTCCTCATTCATGAATGTCTTTCATTAAATCCTCATTCATGAATGTGTTTCATTAATTCCTCATTGATGGCGTGTTATCCTCATTCATGAATGTCTTTCATTAAATCCTCATTCATGAATGTGTTTCATTAATTCCTCATTGATGGCGTGTTATCCTCATTCATGAATGTCTCATTAATGGCGTGTGTTCTCTTGATGGCGTGTGGTCTCTTGATGGCTGGCAATAAATGTTGAATGCGAGTAAACTCTAACTCTCATTTGAAGCTAAATTTCTTGTCATGAATCCAGATTCATTCGGGTATGTGATCGTGCATCCGTATAGCTCTAGAAACGAGTGAATTTTCCTATATTTAACAAATATGACAAGTAGTGAAGCTTCTGAAGAAAGTTAATGAAATAAGCTGGAAAGAGATGTAGAAGCATGAAAATATGTCTTGTTTCAGTAGGAAATAGTGGTCAAAAAGACTATATAAATACAAGACATAAAAAATCTCCTAGACATAGACCATTTGCTTGTCCTCAAGCATAGAAGAGTAGGTAAAAGTGGTGGTCACATACAGATGAAATCATGCCAAGCTTGTAGAATATTTTATCCCAGGAAGATATCATTATGAGCAAACCTCAGCAAGTCAGGAAATTCAAGGTAATCATCTATCGTCACAAATAAAGGTGTGAAGATCAAAACACAAAATCAGATGAGGCTTACCTTCATGAGCTGCAATAATCCTCTGTTTGGAGAATACACTCTGTTCGGATCTGATTCAACGAAAGATATCAGTTGGAAAGACACCAATGCACTCTTATTTGTATTTTGATCCCATAAAAAAATTTTTATTTCGTTTTGACTTCAACTCATTTCTTAGGTACCACTGCCAATTTTACGCAGTGCCAAGTAAAGGAGTCTTTATTGTTTCTTCCCTCTTTGGGGATTTGTTTTTTAAATTTTGAGGAGATTATAACCATAGACAAGTGCATTGATTATTTCCAACAAGTAATAAGGAGAATCAAGCCGACAGAGTTGTATACTTCTACAGAAAGATTGTATGCATGCTTAGAAAGGAAAAATCTTAGTAAAAAAAATCAGATCTATCACTCCACAACCCTTTTTCAATCAGATAAGATAATCGAATGAAATTCCACACCACAAGATTCTGAACATAATGATAATATCCCAAGGGGTCAATATAAAACATCAAGCTATCATGATCTTCATCAAAATAATATCATTAAAAATAATATCACCACTTATCTTTATCGTATCATCAGTGTGCAGCATATAAAATGTACCATCAAAGCACAAAGCATAAGCATTGAGTTACTGCATATCATGTTTTGAAAATGAACCCAACCCACAATCTCCTAGACTTAAATTATGCATAGTCCCTATGTAGAGCATGTAATGAAAACAAAATTTGGAGAAATGGGATGCAATACTCACAAGATTAGTTAGAGTCATCATTGGTGCTGATCTCAGCACCTTCCTCCTAAGGATCATCCTCGTCGTTCAGCTAACTTGCAAGAGTTATTGAAATGGATAGCTATCATTAGATAAGATAAACATTTAACTAAAACTGAAATAAAACATTGAAGAAAAGACAAAATGAAACAGTTGGGTTGCCTCCCAAGAAGCGCTTTTTTAGGGTCATTAGCTCAACCGCAGTGTTATTCAGAGTGCGCAATGCAGGTGTCAGCACCAAGGAATTCAGCTGAGTCCATTAGTTTCGCATATGCTTGGGCTTCTTCATTCTCTTTAGGATCTGGACTCTAAGAGATAGACCTCTAGTGGGTCTGTGTTCATCTCATCAGCTCTGGCATTTTCATCTTTGATCTCATCACTAACATCTAGGCTCCAACATGAGTTTACGACAGAACGGTGTTTCATACCTCTTGCTAAATCAAATTCAATAGCCTCTTCACCGATGTTTAAGGCTAATTTTCCCTTTTTTACGTCAATAACTGCTCCGGCAGTTGCAAGGAATGGTCTTCCTAGAATTATCGGTAATTTCGTGTCCTCCATCTCTAGCACAACAAAGTCAACTAGGATGAAGAAGTTGCCGATCTTCATCGGTACATCTTCCAGGATTCCTACCGGCTTGCGCCGTGAGCGGTCAGCAAGTTGTAATGAGATCGATGTTTCCTTCACATCGCCAATGTACAGTTTCTTATATATACAAAAAGGTATTAAACTGACACTGGCCCCGAAATCACATAACGCGTGTTCAAAAGATAAATCCCCAATTTTGCAAGGAATCAAAAAGCTACCCGGATCCTTCAATTTCTCTGGAAGCTTGTTTTGAAAAATGGCGCTACACTCTTCAGTTAGCGCTGCTGTTCCTGGTTCCTCTAGCTTCCGTCGGTTAGAAAGGATGTCCTTCAAAAACTTTGCATACGTGGGCATCTGCGTTAAAGCTTCAGTAAAGGGGACGTTAACATACACCTTTTTCAACATTTCTAAGAATTTTCTAAATTGTTTATCCAGCTTTGCCTTCGCTAGTCTTTGAGGGAATGGAATCGGTAACTTATAAGGCGGCGATGGCACGTAAGCTGGTTCACTCTCTTGATCATCTTTTTCCTTACTTGATCTTTCTGGGTCGGGTACATGGCTGGTAGATGCGTCAGGACTCAGGTTTGAATCAAGTATTCTGGGTTCTTCCAATTGCTTACCACTACGAGTTGGAATTGCGCTGCAATTCTCTCGTGGGTTCTGTTTGGGCTGGGAAGGTAACCTACCTGCGGGTCTAGCTAGGATGGTGGGTAGGTTTGCCAATTGAATATCTTCCTGCAATTCAATAGAGTCTAGTCTTGTCGTCACATGACACAGCATATCATTTACACTCTCGTTGGTCTTGGTTTGAGATGTGATAAAAGTTTCCATGATTGTTTCAAGTGATGACTTCTGGGGCTCAGGTTGAGCATATGGCCTTGTCGTTGGGTAGCTCGGTTGGAATCCAGGGGGTGGTTTGTAACTTTGCTGAGGAACAGGATTCATGTTGTTCCTGTAGGAAAAGTTGGGATGATTTCTCCAACTTGGGTTGTACGTGCTCGAAAATGGGTCTAGTTGAGGTCTAGGGTTGGAATGAACTTGTCCATTAGTTGTGTCATGAGAAATACCCAATTGACATTCAGTGAAAGCATGTCCTGCCAATCCACATATCTCACAGGAAGAAACAGTTGCGTCAACAGAGTTCGTATTAATCGAATCTAATTTGCGCGAAAGAAGGTCTACCTTAGCTGCCAATGAGCTCAAAGCATCTAGTTCATACTTACTTGGGGTGCTTGTTCGTGTGGCGTTACCTCTTTCGCTGGACCACTGGTTGTGGTTGAGCGCCATGTCTTCAAGTAGATTCATTGCTTCGTCCATATTTTTGTTCATAAGAGCTCCACCAACGGCTGCGTCTACAGTAAGTCGTGTGTTATAATCCTATCCGTGGTAGAAGGTATGAATTATTACCCACTTCTCGAGTCCATGGTGTGGACATAGCCTTGGGAGTTTTTTATAGCGTTCCCAAGCTTTGTTGAGAGATTCCCCTTCCTTTTGAGTAAAGCTTATGATTTGGTTCCGCAACTGTACTGTCTTACTCGGGGGAAAGTATTTTGATACAAATACATGAGATAGTTGATCTCAAGTTCTGATGGATTCAGATGGTAATGAGTGTAGCCAATTACGAGCTCTGTCTCGTAGCGAGAAAGGAAAAAGCCTCAACCTTATTGCATCACTAGATACGCCATTCATCTTCATAGTATCACAGTATTCCAAGAATATTGATAAATGCATATTAGGGTCCTCATGTGGCGTACCTCCGAATTGGTTATTTTGGATCATCGACAAACAAGGAAGGTTTAATCTCAAAATTGTTCGCTTCCACTGGTGGACGAGCGATGCTTGTATGAAGCCCTTGTACATTCGGGACTGCGAAATCCTTCATGGAGCGATTGTTTTCTACCATTGCAAATTCAGATAAAGGAATTGGATCAATGTTACCTGATTGTTCTCTTTCCCTCAATTCTTTAAGTCTCCTTCTTCGATGGAATGTCCTTTCTATCTCCTCATCAAGATTGTATAAATCCTCAAGTCCTCCTGATCGAAGACTTTTGTGCATAAACAAAACTAAAAAGTAAAAGTAAATAACGAAGGAAGTAAGCGAAAACTTAGTCTATCCATTTTCAGAATATCTCAATATTGACAAAATACCATCCCGGCAACAGCGCCAAAAACTTGTTGCACAAAATCCGCAAGCGCACGGCTTACCGATGTAGTACTTAAGATATCGTTTCCACAGGGACGGATTGCCAAGTACCGAATCTTCAAATCTTTGATAGCAAAGCAATTAAAGGTCTCAGTTTCTGTTGCAATTCAAACTTAAAAAGGGAGTAAAATGAAAGTTGTAATGATGAGAGAGAAATCGAGAAATCGGGGTTCACCACGTCTATTAACTTATAAGCGTAATGAGAAGCACTGCTTAGAAAATCTTTTAGAAAACCAAGGATGTGTCCTCTTGAGCTGTACCCCTCTCGGGTGCACAACTCAACAACTGAGTTAGTCTCCTACTCTCGCGGTGGACAACTCCACAATCTACTTAGTTAGTCTCCTACTCTCGCAGTGGACTAAGCATAAGTAGATCATGTTGAAATAGGACACCAAGATTCCCCAAGTGGACTCTACTACTCTCGTAATAGAGAACACAAGATTAATCAAGGAGAATGTGTTGATTGTGATTCACCTCTCAGTTGTTACCACAATCAACAAAAGTGAAAACCGATCTGGCCAAGAAACGATAAACACAAATGGAATATTCCTAGATCTAATAGCCTCGAAAGATTTATCATAATGCAATTCTTAACATTAAGTCTTACAAATCAAAAAGATGGGCTACGCCCGAATCCCGATAGAGGTTTTATGCTAGTACACACATGATTACAACAAGTGCAAGATTTACAATTTAAGATGTAAAGGAAACTGAACTAAGCAAAGAAGAGAAAAGAATTAAGACAAACTCCTTCTCTCCTCCCTTGATGTAGCCTTCTCTCCTTGGAATATTGTACTCTTGCCTTGGAACCAATCCTTGAACTCTTAGCGCAATGCTCCTCTCTTTCCATTCTACCCCCGTATGAAGAGAACCTATCTATCTTATATAGACTTCAAGGTGTCTCTTCAAGCTGTCCTCATTCATGAATGTCTTTCATTAAATCCTCATTCATGAATTTGTTTCATTAATTCCTCATTGATGGCGTGTTATCCTCATTCATGAATGTCTCATTAATGGCGTGTGTTCTCTTGATGGCGTGTGGTCTCTTGATGGCTGGCAATAAATGTTGAATGCGAGTAAACTCTAACTCTCGTCTGATGCTAAATTTCTTGTCATGAATCCAGATTTATTCGGGTATGTGATCGTGCATCCGTATAGCTCTAGAAACAAGTAGATTTTCTTGTATTTAACAAATATGACAAGTAGTGAACCTTCTGAAGAAAGTTAATGAAATAAGCTAGAAAGAGATGTAGAAGCATGAAAATATGTCTTGATTCAGTAGGAAATAGTGGTCAAAAAGACTATATAAATGCAAGACATCAATGTGCTTGGCACTGGATAAGGAACATATAACACACTTAGATTCTAGAAAGAACTAAGGGGTGGTTCTTGGTCTTAAAATGGCTGGAAAAGCTCAATGTTCACATTTGGTTACTTATTTCAGCTAGAGCAGAGTGACATTCTAGTTATCAATGTAGCAGTGCTTGAAGCTGTGGGAGCTTCAGAGCAGACTACATAAAAGCAGAGTATGTTTATGCTTTTCGGAAGCAGTTTGAATGAGTGGGAGTTCTATGATGAACTTCATAAGATTCAATACAATATACTCAAGTGCTAATGCCTTGTCTTGGGGAAAAAGGTAACAAAGACATAGCAAATTTTGACATTGACATAGTGGGCCCATTGGCCGGTGCTCTGGCATAGCAGGAGCATGCTATGTCGAGCCTGAGAGATGACATTGAGGTCATGGTCCTAGTGCAAGTAGGAGATTATTACTGTTTATGCCCTAGGACCTTTGGCATGGTCCAATGGGATTGTACAGTTGCATATACGATGTCCCTAAGAGATAGATGTTTGTCTTATCTTAGTTTTGTCCCCGGTCAAGAATCATGGTGGAAATAGGACAGCTATGATTCACTTGAGACTGATATATGCGTTGGTTGAGCACGGGTTGCTAATGTAGGCATATAGGTATATCAAGGGAGATAGACTAGACCGATTCACCGTGAGGATTCATCTTGGTGTCACAAGACAAAGATCACAGTGACAGAGTTACGATTGTCTTAGACTTAAGGGTAATGACATCTCTATATGGTGAATGAGGCACTTTGATACAACCTAATGCTTCACCATAAAAGGTAAGTCATATGAGAGAGCATATCAGGGCTTTGGTTTTCACCTCTCTGACGATTTTAATTGCACTAAGGAATAAATACCAGTTACAAGGATTTACAGATATGCATAAGGAATCTACCCAATGGTACAAGGTCCCCTCTTTCGAGTGTACAGCCCGGTATTTACCCAAAGCGTCTCCTACTTTCGTGGTGGACCATTCTAGACAAACCCAATAAGTTCCGTGGTAGATTATGAACCCTCGAACGAAAAACAAACACTTTCGTGTCGAGCATTCGCAAGATTCACAATGAGGTTCGGTCGTTACGGTCCTACTCTCGTTATGAATCGTAACAACTATGGCATAATAATACTTGGCCAGAGTAAATATTAAGAAATAAATACATCAAGTGAAATATGCTTAAGATATGATCTGAATAACAAGATTAAAACATGATTTGTAGATAAAAATCGTCAGAGGGCTTCAACCTAGCCCTGAAAATAGTTTTACGCTACAACCAACATTGAATCACTCAAAATACTCTCTTTAAACATAGGAAAATCACAAAAAAAGGTTTCCAAGAGGGAGGAGATGATGAATCGAAGGAAATAAACAAGAATCACAAGGTTTCGATGATCGAATCCCAGAAATCGCCCCGAAGTCGCCGAATCGTCGTGTTCTTCCGCCCTCTGCCGCTTCATCATGTGATTGCTCAATCATTAGGTCACAGAAATTGGGGCTTTTATGTCCTTTCTGTTTGCCTTCGAGTTAGCTTTCCAAAAAGTCCTCACTTGCTAAATTTGGACTTGAATCGGGTCAGGAATCAGCGAGAAACTGAGTGGAGGTCGGGCTGTTCCGACAGCTTCACGGGTGAACCCCATGGGGTTCACCAGGTGGTGAAGTGCTTGGCGTAGATCTGTTGCAAAATAATCATAGGTGAACCCCCACCTACCAGTGAAATCCTTGGCATATTTCTGTGCAGGTATCTTCAGACAGAATCACGGGTGAATCCCATGGGGTTCACCTGCTAGTGAAGTGTGCGGCGGATTTCAAAAACCTTTGACATCATCGATGAACCCTGTCGGGTTCACCAGACAGTGACGCGTGCGCTGAATTATGTCATTCGGCAAGATCACGGGTGAACCCCATGGGGTTCACCTGGCCGTGAAGTCTAAAAAGGGCTCTCCGATTGAGCCCAAATTTTACGGGCAACTTCGTCTTCTCACAAGGAATCACCTCATGCTTTTAGATTCTTCAAAAAAAGTCTTCAAATTTGGGTGATTTTACCTGAAATTCAATAAGACAGACGAAAAGTGAAGATTCTAAAGTTTTTAACTAAATAAGCCTTAAAGGTGTGTAAAAATATTCAAATAGGCCCAAATTCATCATAGAATATCAGTAAAAATCACTACTAAAATGTAAGGTATCAAATACTCCTCAACTTAAATCTTTGCTTATCCTCAAGCAATAAAATAAGTTGAAATACATGCTTGATATAAGAATAATCTTTTGTGTTGAAGTTCGCACCCAAGTTCAGAAAAATACTCTTTTAGTAATCCAAGATATAATTAGAAGAAATTAACTAAAAGTAGTGTCTTAAGCATTCACCAGTTTGGTCCCACAGTTTTTAGATGTCAATCAATTTAGAAAGCAATAAACATGGGATTCAATCAAAACATACACAACACTCATATCATTCCTATCCTTCCAAATCATAATGTTGGGGTTAACTCAAATGTTTTTATTCAAGATACAAAACACTGATCATTGCATTAGATTTCAACTCATATCCTTATGTACCATTGCCAATTTTTCGCAAAGCCAAGTAGTAGTGTCTTTTTATTTCAATTCACATTTTTTAGATTTCAACTCATATCCTTCAGTACCACTGCCCATTTTTCGCAACGCCAAGTAGATGAATCTAAGTGTGATTTTTTTTTGATTTTTTTTTTCAAGTAGCAGAAATCAACATATCATAGCTTTTAACAAATGCAGTGTCTCCCCAATAATAGAAAAGAAATCAAAGTTTGAAAAGAGAATATGTATCCTGATATGAATCGAATGTAAATTGCAAAGCGAAATCAATTGAAGAATCATGAAAACGCTTGACCGACTAAATGAACAACCTAAAATCAATCTACTTAGAGAATTTCTAATTCATAGAATATATGGACATGACTATTGAGTAAATTTTCAACAAGTACTACATTCAACATGTCTTGATAAATTCCAACCAATCATGCATTTAACTTTAAGATTTTTGCAAAGCTATCATTAGACAAGACTAGCGATATATACCTTAAAACAACTTCATGAAAACACATAGATCCACACATCATGTAACATGTAAAGAAGGTTATAGCATAATACCAAAGCTGAAAAATAAGCGGTTCAAATATGTGTTATACACTGCAGAGAATGGGGCCTGTAGATGAGGACCAGGCCCATGAATAGTGGCATATAAGAAACAATGCCAATATCATAATAACATCCATCAGAAAGTATCATGACAAAACCATAAAGAGAAAAGCAGTAAATCAGGACAACCACAACCAAACAAAAATTGGAGTCAAGACAGCTCACAGGCTCAAAAATATTGCATAGTCCTCTATGCAACGTCGTATATGTGAGAGGAGAGGGTGGGAACGTCGGGTCAGGATGGAGCTAGCGCCTCCTGCGCGAATGGGAGCCATAAGCTCGGGAGCTCTTGCCCTTACCAGGCGAAGTGTGACCTGGCGCTTCCTCCTCATCTGAAGAGACTGGTATATTTCTTATGTTTTCTTCATTAAGCAAGGCGAACCGGTTATACATGACACATAGTTTCTCCCAAAGCGAACCCAGCATGTTGTGCTGTCGCTGCATCCCAGCCTCATTAGCTTCCCAACGGGAAGCTTGCTCCTATCGTATAAAGGAGATGGAGGAATCCATTTGATCAATGAGCTCGCGCTGCTGTAGCTGCTCCTCTCTCATCTCCTGAAGAATACCCATCATAGAGTCTGAGGAGGAGCCGCCATAGAAGAACGTGCCTGGGGCTGGTGGTGTTGTGTCAACAGGGTCCGGCTGAGGGTCAGCAATAGGCTTGATGCGCCAGTTCTCATGAACACACACAGTGGTGCACTCTGGATTTGGCAATGGCATGAAGAATTGGCTATCTTTAAATGTCATGCAGTCGGCATCACCCCGACGGATGATGAGTTTCATGGAAACACACGACTCGATCTCGAGCCGGTTGTTTCCATTGGCCTCAACTGTACCGTAGGGAACGACCCCAAGAGAGACTACAAGAGGAGTGATGAGGCCGCCAATGACTATCGCACCCTTGCGGCAATGTGCGATGCGGCTGAATTGTTTGGTTAGGTAGAATCCAGAATCGACCCTAAAAGAATGGAGCATGCACCATAAATAAAATAACTCAGACTGGCATACCATGCCATCGCTCACCCCACGACCGAAGATGGTATGAGCGAGCACGCGATGGACGTATCTGATTGTTGGATTGCAAATGCTTGAGGCCCTTGCAACTCTGGCCGAATAAAATTGCTCATTCATGATCGATGCCCAGAAAGTTTGCTTGTTGAACTCCACCGGGACTTTGCGCGTGCAAGGCTCTAGGAAACCATAAATCTGGTGAAGCTGAGAAAGAGATAAGCAGTGCTCAATGTTCCCCATATGGAAGGAGATACGCCCTGGGTCTTCATCGACTACTGCGGCAGCTTCCACGTCCAAAGAGCTGAGGAACTCCAATGTAACTCCGATGTATGTGGGCGAGGCTAGCAGTAGGAACTGCTCCCATCCAACATTTGAATACATCCATTCAACATCATCCAAGAGCCCTAGCATAACAAGAGTGTTTCGGTCCAAGTATCTGGTGTTGGTTATCAAACGATGGAGAAGCTGCTCATAGTTTTGTTGATGCTCTGCATTTCTGAAGATGTTGCCGAATTCGTTTGGCGGAGATGTATAAGCTTGAGGCTGCCGAGCAGAATGGCGCACTGGGTTTCTAGAAGAGGAAGGCGGCGCCGGCTGGCTTGCAGGAGTCGCACGAGGTGGCAGAGGTTGTCCGTGTGGGACGAAGTCATTGTCGTCTGTGGACAATTCCGATGCAGGCTATGGGTCATGGCGACAGAAGGCGAGCACAGGAGCACAGGAGTCACCGGAAGCGGTGAGGAGGCGGAAGCGGAGAAAAGAACCAGAAAACCAGAGAGAAGTCGCTGGAGCATAGGAGCAGCAACAGAGTGAGGAGGCGGGGGCAGAGGAATCGGCGATCAAGGAAAACCGGAATACTAGCAGTGGAGAGCGGATCGAATATGTGCAGACCTCACCAGAGATGCAGATCGTGAGGTAAGAAGATTCTCTGAAGATCTGAAGGAAGGAAATCGTCGGGCGAGTAGAGATCCGGAGCGGAGAGAGTGGCGGCGGCAGAAATTGTGGAACCCTACCCGCGGACTTGTGGTTTAGGGCAAACACGGGCGATGAGCGGATACAATCACTGGTGAACCCGGCCGGGTTCACCTAACCATGAAGTACGCGGTGGAGATGCACCCAGTCAGAATTAGCAGTCTTCACGGGTGAACCCTGGGGGGTTCACCTAGCCATGAAGTGCTCGGTAAGTTGCTGAGATTCCAGAAATAATATGCACATCCAGATACTGCCGTCTCCATCATTATTTAACAAAAATATCCTGCGAAAATTGCTCGTCACGATGCAAAGTGTACTTCACGATTGAACCCCATCTGGTTCACCTAGCCGTGAAGTGCACTGAGCTGTAGTAAAAATCTAAAAAAAATTCCCTGTTCACATAGTGCATCTGCATTACAAGAATAAACCTCTAATCAGTGTATAATAAGATTAAAATTTCCTAAAATAAATCAGATAAGAAAGGGAGTGGAGTACTCAACGATGGTAAACTAAAAACTAAACGACATTTAATGCAAATGAATAAAAATGAAAAACAACTAGGAAACTTGGGTTGCCTCCCAAGAGCGCTAGTTTAAGGTCTATAGCTCGATTGTAGAGTTATCAAGTCATCAAATCAGGGGGGTTCAAAAGGGGCGAGAGTCCCCCTTTGCTTGGCTAGTTCATCGTCAGAACGGTGTTTGGGCCGGTGTCCATTGTCTTCCAAATCTTTATCGCGCTCAACTACACTCACACTATGACATACACCTGCAAGAGTAGGTTTTTTAAGAGAGTTAGACAGATCAAATTGAATAACATTGCCCCCAATGTTTAAATCTAGTTTCCCGTTTTTAACATTGATGACAACACCGGCCGTAGCAAGAAAAGGCCATCCTAAGATAATAGGAAGTCTGTCATCCTCATCAATGTCTAACACAATAAAGTCAGCATGAATAAAATAGTCCCCTACTTTAATGGGTACATGCTCTAAAATACCCACTAGACATCGAACTGATCTGTCAGCAAGCTGCAAAGAAATACTAGTCGATTAAGTCACCCAAATCCAGCTTTTTGCACAATGATAATGGCATGATGCTGACGCTCGCTCCTAGATTGCAAAGTACTCTCTGGAAAGTCATCTCTCCTATCTGGCACAGTATGGAAAAGCTGCCAGGGTCCTTGAGCTTTTTTGGAAGATTATTCTGCAAAATCGCACTGCACTCCTCAGTGAGTGCCATGGTTCCTTGGTCTTCTAGCTTCCGTTTATTTGAGAGGATGTCCTTCAGGAACTTCGCATAGGTCGGCATCTGGGAAAGGGCATCAACAAAGGGAATGTTAATATATAGTTTTTTCAATATTTCCAAAAACTTACTGAATTGCTTGTCTAGCTTGGCTTTGACAAGCCTCTGAGGGAAAGGTATCAGCCGCTTGTAGGCTGGCGGCCCAACATCGGGTCGCTCTTCCTCTGTTCTTTCAGGTTCCGCAGGTATTGAATCAGCGTGTGGCTCCTCAGGGTTCGGTGTCACTTCATCCCTTGTTTCATCGGTCGGCATCTTAGGGTCTTCAAGTTGTTTGCCGCTCCGAGTAGAGATTGCATTGCAATGCTCCCTCGGGTTAACTTCTGGCTGTGATGGAAGCTTCCCTAGCGCTCTAGAGGATGAGCTAGCTTGTTGGGCGAGCTGGCTATCCATCATTTTGTTATGTGTCTTCAAGGAGTCCTTCCTTGTCATTATCAGTTTCATCATATCAGTCAGCCTGAACATCTTAATGCAGTTGAAAATACAAACCCCATGAATAACCCTTATTCCAACTATTACAACCCTGGTTGGCACAACCACCCGAACTTCTCCTACCGAACCACGCAGCCTATACAACCAGGGCAAGCGCCACCACAAGTTCAACCTCAGCAAGGGAACTTCAGGCCGCCACAACAAGAAAATTACGGGCAGCCACCTAGGTTCCAACAGAGAAACTACAATCCTCCCCTTCAACAAGCGAATTACACTCCTCCTACAAGACCAGCTCAGGACTCTCAACTGAGTGATATGATGATTTCCTTCCTCCTTTGATTTGCAATGAAAGTGGCGGCGCTTCTTCCTCCTTTGATTTCTCCTCAGTTTGATCTCCTCTCGTTCTGAAACATCTGGCACATTGTCTCCTTCTCCAGCCGAAGCTTCAGTATGAAAATCACGGCCGAAGGTACTCTGGATTGATCGCAGCGGCGGAACCCTAAGCGGCAGCGTGTACCATGATTTCTCTCTTGATAGTGGATGCAATTTGGGGCTTTTGGTGTCTACCTCCTCCTCTCGTCGTGAGCTCCTTTTCTTCTTATTACAGCATCAAATTTAGAGCTCTGGATCGCCCGCAACAATCTCTGCAAAAATCGGGCGTCGAAATTGATCTGCGAGTCGCGTTAAAAAACGAAAATACGACAGTGTTATAGTTCTTGGCACTACCGTAAAATCGCTTGAGTCTCTTGTTCCGAAAGTGCTGGGAAATACGGTACTGTAATATGGTTCACGGCACTGCCGTAAAATCGGCTGAACTCTCTGGTCGGGAACGTCTAGAAAATACGGCCCGTGTCAAAGTTTACGGTAGTGCCGTAAAATCAATAAAACTTCTATTCTGAAGGCGCTGCAAAATACGGCCCGTAAAATGGTTTACGGCAGTGCCGTATTTTCAACAAAACCTTCTGTTCGAAATATCTCCAAATTACGGCAGTGCCTCAATATTATGGTATCGTGTGGAAATACGGTACCGTAATATAGTTTACGGCCCTGCCGTATTTTGGTTTGTTGCTCTATTTTGCGTGAAATTTGTTGGATGATTTCCTCTTGATGATGGTAACTCTTCCATGCATTTGATTTTGCTTGAAAACGTCTTAAAATAGTGCCTTTTTGCCTGAAAATCATGAAAAACCAAAATAGAAGTAGACTTTGCAATATTTGATGAATTCAGCATAAAAATAAGCAAAAGATACACAATTTAGCATGAAAAGATATCTAAAATGATACAAAATATACTATATATTTTGGTGTCATCAAAATACATAAGGCTCAAACTTTGCTTGTCCTCAAGCAAAAATCAAAATTTGTAATCAAGATTTGATTAGAAGAATAACCTTTTCATGCTCAATAATTTTCTAAAATACAACCTATTAATGATAAATTTCATCAATTGTTTCACAAAACTTCAAATAAACATATCATCCTTGGAATTCAATCTTCTAGATCCCTAACTCAATCAAATAAAACCTTGCAACTTGTATAATAAATAGAATTTTCAATCTCGTGATTTCACCCAATATCAATTCAAATCTATCATGCTTTTATTTATAGGAATTAAGTTTTCCAAGATCTTTTTCCACACAAAATTTTTCTTTTCTTTTTTATGGATTTTGTTATTTTTACAGAGGTGGAATGTACCCACATAGATACACACTTTTTATTTTTGAGTTCAACTCTTATCTTCGGTACCACTATCAATTTTACATAGTGCCAAGTAGAGGAGTCTTATTATTATTATTATTATTATCTCATTTTTTTTCATGCATAGACTTCAATCCATGTTTTAGGTACCACTATCAATTTTACATAGTGCCAAGTAGGGGAGTCTTTCACTATTTTTGTGGATCTTGGATTCTTATTTCCCAACAAATAGCAAAATAGACTAAACATCTATTAGGTTGATCAATTGATATCAATTCACAAATCATACTCATATACTCATTTTATTCAAAAGAATAGGTTCACCTTAGATCTTATTCCTCAAATAATACATCTACCCAAAATTTCATGCATCAACCAATGTCAAATTTCAAAGATAGATATGCATTGAAGAAGTAAATCTAACATGATAGGGTTTTTCTCTAATCATGAATTTGAATCCATTCATTATCAATCAATCAATTCATCAACAATATAAAACAAAAATATACTCATCATTATCAAAACGTCATCAATCATATCATCGAAGAAAAATATCAACATCACATGGTACAACTGTATTGAAAAGTAGATCATCGAAAGAATAGCAGTGGTGGTGGTCGTAAAGCATCATTCTTCCCTTCATCATATGAAACGACAGCAGGATATAGAAAAATATAGCATAGCGAAGAAATAAAGGAAGGTAATACTCACAAAGCATCTTCTCATCTCTTGGTCGTTCTGATTTCTTTTGCGCTTTCAAGGGTAGAATGGACAGCATTAGAGTAGCCACTTTCTCCTTTCTATCATCCCCTAAATTTTTTTTTATTGAAATACGGTACCGTAAAATATATTACGGTACTACCGTAAAAATGATAGAACTCTCAGGTTGATTATGACAACAAAATACGGCACCGTAGAATACCTTACGGTACTACCGTAATTTCGGGGCAACTTTTTGGTCGAAAGTGGATTGGAAATACGGTACCGTAAAATACTTTATGGTGGTGCCGTAATTTGTACCAAATCACGTTTTTACCTATAAAATTAAAAGTAAACTTAGTCCTAAATAGAAAGTAAAATAAAAGAAAGCAAATGGAGGTTAGAAAGCTTGGGTTGCCTCCCAATAAGCGCTACTTTAAAGGTCATTAGCTTGACCATTTTGTGCTCAGATTTGATCTTGATCTGGGCTCATCCTGGTAAAAGCTCTCTCTTTCTTCAATCAGTTCTTCTTGATGGTAATATTTCAATCGTTGGCCATTAACTTTAAATTCTCCTGTGTCCTCACTCCATATATCTACAGCTCCGTAGGCATAGTTTTATTCATCTAAAAAGGTCCAGACCAACGGGACTTGAGTTTACTAGGAAAAAGTCTTAATCTATAATTGAATAAAAGAACAAAGTCACCTTGCTGGAAATTTTTTCTAAAAATATGCTGATCATGCCATCTCTTAGTCCTTTCTTTGTAAATTAATGCGTTTTCATAAGCTGAGAGTCTAATTTCATCCAACTCGTTCAATTGTAACCTCCGTTTTTCCCTTGTGTTCTTTAAGTCAAAGTTTAATGCTTTGATTGCCCAGAATGCTTTATGCTCGAGTTCTACAGGTAGATGGCAGGATTTACCATAAATTAATTGAAAAGGGGACATCTCAATTAGTGTTTTGAAAGCTGTCCGGTATGCCCATAGTGCATCAGCAAGTTTGAATGCCCAATCCTTCCTTGTGCGCGAGACTGTCTTTTCCAAAATCCCTTTTATTTCCCTATTTGATATATCAACTTGCCCACTTGTTTGAGGATGAGGTTTAGCTACTCTATGATTTACTCCATTTTTTTTTAGTAAAGCTGAGAATTTGTGTTCTATGAAGTGTGAACCACCATCACTTATTACAACTCGTGGTGTCTCAAATCTTGGAAAGATAATTTTCTTGAACAGTTTGACAACAACTCTAGAATCATTGGTTGGTGATGCAATAGCTTCAACCCATTTTGAAACATAATCCACTGCTACAATAATATATTTGTTACCTCCGGAAGATGGGAAGGGTCCCATGTGTTAGGGAATGCCGGGTGTAATTTTAAAATTTTGTAGTCCCAGGACGCAGCGGAAGAAGCATTACACCCGAAACACATTCCGGTCCCAAGGATCCATGCGAGTGAGT
>CM050441.1:33354277-33374270 GCA_027562315.1 Costus pulverulentus | reverse complement strand
CTTGGGTTGTTTTGGTTTGGTCATTGAACCAAAAGCGTTGGACCGAATTCCATTGAACCGGTTCACACATGTGTGAACGGTTGGTTCAAGGTGGAAGCGTTTTAGGGCAGTTTGCTTTGAGTGGGCGAAAGCTTCATGACTTTCCATATTGGGAAATCATGTAACGCCTCATCTAAAATAAACGCCTAAACGCATGTTGTCTTCTTGCTTGGTCGTCTATCCATTCGAGAGGAGGTGGGTTTTGACGAAAAGAAGAAGAGCTTCATCGCCCTAGCCAAAAGTGTTCTTCATCTCCTTCATACGACAAGAGGACAAGAACCTTGAAGCCTTGCTAGCACAAGGACGACAAGGAGTGAGCCAACTTCATCTTGTGTGTGGCACACTTTGGAGGAGAACCCTATCGTTCTCTAGCTTCCAAGCCGACTCCTTCTTCATGGCTATGGTAAAAGATCTTAACTTGATCTTTGAATTGAAAGAAGTTGATTATATAGACATACTACATGCGATCCTATGCAAACCCTATTTCCGCCCATGCAAAATCTTATGTTGCGCATGTTTAGGGTTTCACCCCCCTTTTATAGGGACCTTTCAAGATTTGTGATAATAGGTGAAGGAATAGAGACATGTTTTAATGAAAAAAGTAAAATTTTAGATATTATGTTTTTCATGAGCATATAGAATTGCATGAGTAAGTGCCTTGTTTGAGCATGATATTGTGGTCATTAGTCAAGCCCCCTAGCATGCCTGTAATGTATCTTTGTGAGGCCTATGTGTCACTGTCCTTTTTCCTTTTGTTTTGAAATAATAAGAAGAAGGTTAGGGGCACAACTACATGGAACATTGGCGCATGCATGCTTGCTTGCGCACCTTCCTTAGTGGCACAACAAGCATCCTTCCTTGGCGGCGCATCCTTGCATAGGGGTGCAAGATGGATTTGGCTGAGTGCTAGGGCTTGTTAGCTATCCCTCTTGTGGCTAGCAAGGTGGCACATCTTGCTTGGAGGAGCCACTATGGCATTGGCCGAACCATGGGGTGTGCCTCTAGGGTTACCCTAAAGGTACCTCTAGGGTTTGAGAGCTAAACCATGGTGTGGTGGACCTTGGAGCCAACCTTGAAGATCAAGATAGAGGGCGGCTAGGTTAGGTCTAGTCTTGAGGGCTTGTTTTCCTACGTCAAGCATTGAACCCACCTTTGGCATGTGTTGGTTCAATGTGTTGATTAGGCTATGACCACATGTGCTGGGCACATGGTTAGGAATAGACTTGACTAGTTTTTCACATGTGCTAGGCACATGGTGGAAATCTAGAGGCATCATTGAGAGGTTAGGGTTTCATGCTGTATCCAGTTCATGCTGGACATGGAATATCTAGACTGTCTCAATAAAGAGAGTTGCCAAGTGCAATCGGCCGGCATGCCCACCTTAAGAAGCATGGGTCACTTTGTGCATCTCATCCCACCGTCATGGGACACAAAGCCTCATGTATAATAAGGATCTCATCTCATTATAAAATCTCAGATTTCCTGATTGACTTTGTGGGTTGTCAATTCAATTAAAATAGTGGGAGCCATAGTCATTTAAAACATGTCTAGTTTAAATGACTTGAAGTAGTACTAATCTGCTCTTCTTGGTTGTTGTAGATCAATGGCTAGGAAGAATAGCGGATTGTCACTGCGATCCCTTCTTGAGAAGGATATGTTGGTTGGATCTAACTTCATGGACTGGCATCGGAACTTAAGGTTAGCCCTCAAGCTTGAGAAGAAGTTGTATGTCCTTGAGCAGCCTCCTCCTGTGGCTCTTGTGCCTAATGCCCGAGTGGCAGACAGGGATGCTTTTAGAATGCATCAGGATGAGTCATTGGAAGTAGCATGTCTCATGCTAGCCACTATAGCACCTCAGCTTCAGGTGCAATATGAGGAGCAGAATGCTTTTCATATGATCACTCATTTGAAATAGAAGTTCGAGGCTCAAGCTAGAACTGAGAGATATGATACTAGCAAAGCATTCTTTCGGTGCAAGTTATCTGAAGGTGCACTAGTGGGACCCCATGTGCTCAAGAGGATTGGGCATGTGGATCATCTCAGGAGACTGAGACACACTATAGATAAGGAACTGGTTGTGGATCTTATTCTATAGTCCCTACCTCCTAGCTTCAGTCTGTTTATTATAAATTTTAATATGAACCGGATTGAGTGCACTAGGGAGGAACTGTTTAATATGCTCCAAATGACCAAACGCGAGATGGGTAAGACCAAACCCAATTCTATTCTTTTGGTCCTTGTGACTAAGAAGATGAAGGAGAAGGGTAAGGCACATGCTAAAGGCAGTGCCAAAGGTCCTACCAAAACACTAAAGAAAAAGGCAAAGAAGTCAATGAAACAGAGGTGCTTCCACTATGGTGAGCTAGGTCACTAGAGGAGGGACTGCAAGTAACTTCAGAACAAGGAGAGGAAAGGCAAGGCCTTGTCTTCTAGCTTAAGTATTTATGATACCAAAGTCAACCTTTCTACTTCTATGTCATGGGTATTGGATACTACATGCGGAGCTCATATTTGTACAAATATGCAGGGCTCAAGAAAAGTAGATCAGTGTGGCCTGAAGAGATTGACTTACGAGTTAGAAATGGGCCGCAGGTTGCTAATGTTGTTGTAGAAATTTTGACTCTCTCCCTATCTTCTGGACTTCAGTTAGAGCTAGATCATTGCTATTATGTACATTCGCTTACTAAGAACATTGTATCTATTCCTTGCTTGGCAAAGAGAGGATTTAAATTTAAAATAAAGAAGAAGTCTTGTTCTTTTTCATTTGCAAATATGTTTTATGGGAATGGTACTTTATGCAATGGTCTGTATATCTTGGACATGGATAGCTCTATTTGTAACATAAATAGTTAGAGGATCAAACTGAGTGGATCAGTTGGTTCTTTCCTATGGCATTCTCGATTAGCCCATATAAATAAGAATCGCATTCAATAGGTCCATGCAAATGGGTTGTTAGATTCAAACTCCTTTGAGGAGTTTGATACTTGTGAGCCTTGTTTATTAGGGAAGATAACAAAAGCGCCCATCACCAAGATTGGTGAGAGGGCAGGAGGTTTATTGGATCTCATACTTAGCGATGTATGTGGGTCATTCAGTAAACAAGCTAGAGGAGGGTACAACTACTTCATCACATATACTGATAATTTTAGTAGATATGGCTTGTCTATCTGATGAGACATAAATCTGAATCCAATGAGAAATTTAAGGAGTTCAGACATGAAGTAGAGAACCAACTTTGTAGATCCATTAAAACTCTTCGATCAGATTGTGGTGGAGAATACCCAAGCGGTGAGTTCTTTGACTATCTTAGAGAGTGTGAGATCCTATCCCAACTCACTCCTCTTGTAACACCTCAATGGAATGGTGTGTCTGAGAGAAGAATCAAACTTTGTTGGACATGGTTCGATATATGATGAGTCATGTGCCGCCTTGCATTTTTATAGTGATTTTTATTATTATTCCATGATAAATTAAAGCTTATTGGAATGTTTTTACACTCCTTTAAAACTTATTTACTTCAAAGCTTCAGAATCTTCACTTTTCGTCTTTCTTATGGAATTTCAGGTCAAGTCACCCAATTTTGAAGTAATTTTGAAGAATCTAAGCGCATGGGGTGATTCCTTATGAGAAGACGAAGCTGCCCATAAAATTTGGGCTCAATCAGAGCTTTTTCTAGACTTCACGGCCAGGTGAACCCAGCGGGATTCACTGGTGATCTTGCCAAAGGACGAAACTCACTGCGTGTTTTACTACCTGGTGAACCCGGCGGGGTTCACCGATGATGACAGGGTATCCGAAATCCACCGCACGCTTCACTGGCAGGTGAACCCCATGGGGTTCACCCGTGATTCTGTCTGATAAAACCTGTGCAGAAATAAACCGTGGACTTCACTAGTAGGTGAACCCGGCGGTTCACCTGTGATTATTTCGCAATAGAACCGCACAGAACACTTCACCACCTGGTGAACCTGGTGGGGTTCACCCGTGATGCTTTCTGGACAGCCCGACATTCACTCGGTTTTTCGCTGATTTCGGACTCAATTCAAGTCCAAATTTGGCAAGTGAGGACTCTATGGAAAGCTTATTTGAAGGAGAACAAATATAGTATAAAAGTCCCAATTTTAGTGACCTAATCATCAAGCAATCAGGTGATGAAGTGGCTAGGGCGGATGGACACGGCGAATAGGTGACTTCGAGGCGATTTCTGGAGATTCAACTATCGGAACTCAGTGATTCTTGTTTATTTCATTCAGTTCATCATCTCCTCCCTCTTAGAAACCTTTTCATGTGATATTCCTATGTACAAAGAGAGGATTTTTAGCGATTCAACAATGGTTGTAGCGTAAACTTTATTTCAGTGCTAGGTTAAGCCCTCTGACGATTTCTATTTGCAATTCTTGTATTAACTTGGTTATTTGGATCATATTCTTATCATATTTCACTTGAAGTATTAATTTCTTGATATTTACTTTGGCCAAGTATTATCATGTTATAGTTATTACAGTTCATAACGAAAGTAGGATTGTAACGACGGAACCTCTTTGTGAATCTTGCGAAGGCTCGACACGAAAGTGCTTGTTCTTCGCTCGAGGGTCCATAATCTACCACGGAACCCATTGGGTTTGTCTAGAACGATCCACCGCGAAAGTAGGAGACGTTCTAGGTAAATACCAAGGTGTACACTCGAAAGAGGGCACCTTGTACCATAGGGTAGATTCCTAATGCATATTTGTAAATCCATGTAACTGATATTTATATCTTAGAACAATTAGAATCGTCATAGTGGTGGAAACCAAAGCCCTGATATTCTCTCTCATATATTTTCCCTACCGTAGTTGTTTGATTTCTTGCTTATGATTTCAATTAGTTTTAGTTTTTAAAGTTCCAAAAACTATGATTTGATCAGCTTAGATTCCAAGAATTAGATTTTCTGGTACTCACCTTGTTCCATGTGGGATTCGATATCTTTTGTATTACTTCGATAACACTGTGTACTTGCGGAGCGTATCAATTTTTTTGCGCCGTTGCCGGGGTACAGCGGTTGATATCAGTATACTTCTAAGGACTGGTAGACTAAGTTTTTGTTAGTTCTCTTTTCTTTCTTTATTCTGTTTCACACTGCTTTCTGCTTGTGTTAATTGCTTTGAACTTTTTAATTGAGTCTAACAAATTTTTATGCAAAGAAGTTCCAGGGCAAGAGCACTCTTGGAAATCGACCTCGAAATAGAATGGACCTTCAGACAAAGAAGGAAGCTTGAGCAAAATCTGAAAAAGGAGAATCAAGAACGAACCTTCAAACTGCTCTCACTGTGAAGGTAGACAATCTGACTAAGAAATTTGATTCATGGTCTGTTAACTCTTTAGACACTAATTCATTTTCTTGTGAGCTGTGTGGTATTGCAGGATATGCAGGTGCTGAGTGCCAAGTAGGAGATGGACAAGTGGTCCCAAGTCAGCCTGAACATCTTAATGCAGTTGGAAATATGAACTCCATGAATAACCCTTATTCCAACTATTACAACCCTGGCTGGCGCAACCACCCAAACTTCTCCTATCGGACCACACAGCCTATACAACCAGGGCAAGCGCCACCACAAGTTCAACCTCAGCAAGGGAACTTCAGGCCGCCATAACAAGAAAATTACAGGCAGCCACCTGGGTTCCAACAGAGAAACTACAATACTCCACCTCAACAAGCAAATTACAATCCACCCCCAAGATCAGCCCAAGATTCTCAACTGAGTAAGTAGATAGAAGGGCTGACTGATATGATGAAACTGATGATGACAACGAAGGACTCCTTGGAGACACACAACAAAATGTTGGAGAGCCAGCTTGCGCAGCAGGCTAGCTCATCCTCAAGAGCGCCAGGGAAGCTTCCATCACAACCAGAAGTTAACCCGAGGGAGCATTGCAATGCAATCTCCACTCGGAGTGGCACACAACTTGAAGAGCCTAAGATGCCGACCAATGAAACAAGGGATGAAGTGACACCGAATCCTGAGGAGCCACACACAAATTCAACACCGGCGGAACTTGAACAAACGGAGGAAGAGCGACCCTATGTTGGGCCACCAACTTATAAGCCGCCTATACCTTTCCCTCAGAGGCTTGTCAAAGACAAGCTAGACAAGCAATTCTGTAAGTTTCTGGAAATATTGAAAAAACTATATATTAAGATTCCCTTTGTTGATGCCCTTTCGCAAATGCCGACCTATGCGAAGTTCCTGAAGGACATCCTCTCAAATAAACGGAAGCTAGAAGACCAAGGGACCGTAGCACTCACTGAGGAGTGCAGTGCAATTTTACAAAACAAGCTTCCACAAAAACTCAAGGACCTTGGCAACTTTTCCATACCGTGCCAGATAGGAGAGATGACCTTTCAGAGAGCACTGTGCGATTTAGGAGTGAGTGTCAGCATCATGCCATTATCATTGTGTAAAAAGCTGGATTTGGGTGACTTAAAATTGACTAGTATTTCTTTGCAGCTTGCTGATAGATCAGTTCGAAGTCTAGTGGGTATTTTAGAGGATGTACCCATTAAAGTAGGGGATTATTTTATTCTTACTGACTTTGTTGTGTTAGACATTGATGAGGATGACAGACTTCCTATTATCTTAGGAATACCTTTTCTTGCTACAGCTGGTGTTGTCATCGATGTTAGAAATGGGAAACTAGATTTAAACATCTGTGACGATGTTATTCAATTTGATCTGTCTAACTCTCTCAAAAAACCTTCTCTTGCAGGTATGTGTTACAACGTGGGTGTACTTAAGCGCGCTAGAAGTTTGGAAGACATTGGACACCGCCTCGAACACCGTTTTGAAGATGGACTAGTCGAGCAAGGGGAAGTTCTCACCCTTTTCGACCCCACCGATGCATTAACTTGATGACTCTACGGTCGAGTTATTGACCTAAAACTAGCGCTCTTGGGAGGCAACCCAAGTTTTCTCGTTGTTATCATTTTTTATTTTATTTGTATTGGTTGTCATTTAGTTTTTAGTTTATCATCGTTGAGTACTCCACTCTCTTGCTTATCCAGCTTATTCTAGGAAATTTTGATCTGGATATACGCTAATTAGAGGTTTATTTCTGTGATGTAGATGCACTATGCGAACAGGAGATTTTTGCTGGATTTTCACTAAAGATCAGTGCACTTCACAACCAGGTGAACCCGGCAGGGTTCACCCGTGAAGTACACTGTGCATGAGGACTCGACATTGCCACCTTCTCCTCTCACATATACGACGTTGCATAGAGGACTATGCAACATTTTAGAGCGGGTGAGCTGTCTTTACTCCGGCTTCTATTTGGTTGTTGTGTTCTAACTCTTTATGGATTTGTTATTGGACTTTCTGATGGATGTTATTTTGATATTGACATTGTATCTTATATGCCACTATTCATGGCCCTGGTCCACATCTACAGGCCCCAATTTTTGTAGTGACTTTACTTATATTTGAATCACTTGCTTTCCACTCTAGTGCTATACTATAACACTCTTTGCATGTTAAATGATGTGTGGATTGTTGACATGTTATGCTAGTCTTATCTAATGATAGCTTTACAAAATTCTTAAAGTTAAATGCATGATTGGTTGGAATTTATCAAGACATGTTGAATGTAGTACTTGTTGGAAATTTACTCAATAGTCATGTCCATATATTCTATGAATTAGAAAGTTTCTAAGTGGATTGATTTTAGGTTGTTCATTTAGTGGGTCAAGCGTTTTTATGATTCTTCAATTGATTTTGGTTTACAATTTACATTCGATACATATCAGGATACATAATATCCTTTCAAACTTTGAATTTCTTTCTAGTATTGGCGAAACACTGCATTTGTTAAAAGCCAGGATATGTTGATTTCTGTTATTTTCCCAAAAAAAAATCACACTTAGATTCCTCTACTTGGCACTGCGAAAAATTGGCAGTGGTACCAAAGGATATGAGTTGAAATCTAAGAAATCTGAATTGAAATAAAAAGACTTCTCTACTTGGCACTGCGAAAAATTGGCAGTGGTACCGAAGGATAGAAGTTGAAGTCTAATGCAATGATCAGTATTTCATATCCCGAATAAAACATTTGAGTTAACCCCAACATTATGAATTGGAAGGATAGGAATGAGATGAGTGTTGTGTATGCTTTGATTGAATCCCATGTTTACTGCTTTTTGAATTGGTTGACATCTAGAAACTGTGGGACCAAACTGGTGAATGCTTAAGACACCCCTCTTAGTTAATTTTTTCTGATTAGATGTTGGATTGCTAAAAAGTGTCTTTCTAAACTTGGGTGCGAACTTCAACACAAAAGATTATTTTTATACCAAGCATGTATTTCAACTTATTTTATTGCTTGAGGACAAGCAAAGATTTAAGTCTGGAGTGTTTGATGCCATGCATTTTTATAGTGATTTTTATTATTGTTCCATGATAAATTAAGGCTTATTTGAATGTTTTTACACTCCTTTAAAGCTTATTTACTTCAAAGCTTTAGAATCTTCACTTTTTGTCTTTCGTATGGAATTTCAGGTTAAATCACCCAATTTTGAAGTCATTTCGAATAATCAAAGAGCATGGGGTGATTTCTTATTAGAAGACGATGCAGCCCGTAAAATTTGGGCTCAATCGGAGCTTTTTCTGGACTTCACGGCCATGTGAACTTGGCGGGGTTCACCAATGATCTTGCCAAAGGACAAAACACACCACGAGTTTCACTACCTGTGAACCTGGCGGGGTTCACCGATGATGTCAGGGTATCCTAAATCCACCGCACGCTTCACTGGCAAGTGAACCCCATGGGGTTCACTCGTGATTCTGTCTAATAAAATCTACGCAGAAATATAACATGGACTTCACAGGTAGGTGAACCCAGCAGGGTTCACATGTGATTATTTCGCAACAGAACCACACAGAACACTTCACCACCTACTGAACCTGGCGGGGTTCACCCGTGAAGCTTTCTAGACAGCCCGACCTTCAATCGATTTTTCGCTGATTTCGGACCCGATTCAAGTCCAAATTTGGCAAGTGCAAACTCTATGGAAAGCTTATTGATGACACCAAAATATATAGTATATTTTGTATCATTTTAGATACCTTTTCATGCTGAATTGAGGATCTTTTACTTGTTTTTATGCTGAATCCATCAAATATTACAAAATCTACTTCTATTTTGGTTTTTCATGATTTTCAGGCAAAAAGGCATCATTTTAGGGTGTTTTCGAGCAAAATCAAACACATAGAAGAATTCTCATCATCAAGAAAAAGATACATGACAAATTTCACGCAAAACGGATCAACTCACCAAAATACGGTTGTGTCGTAATCTATATTACAGTACTGTATTTCCATATGATTCCGTAATATTGGAGCACCTGCCGTAATTTGGGAAAACTTCTGATCAGAAGATTGTGCGAAAAATATGGCACTGCCGGAAGATTTTACACTGCCGTATTTTGGAGCAGTTTCGGAACAGAGACCATTTCTGAAATTACGGCACTACCGTAAACTATTTCACGGGTTGTATTTTCGAGACATTTCCGATGAGAGAGTTCAGCCGATTTTATGGCAGTGCCGTGAACCATATTACGATGCCGTATTTCCCAGCACTTTCAGAACAGAACACTCGAGCGATTTTACGGCAGTGCTGTAAACTATTACACTGCCGCATTTATGTTTTTGAACGCGACTCCTAGGTCAATTTCGATACCCGATTTTTGCGGAGAATAATGAGGGCAATCCAGAGCTTTAAATTGGATGCCGTAAGAAGTAGGAGGAGAGCTTACGAGGAGAGGATCACGTAGACACCAAAAGCCCCAAATTGCATCCACTATCGAGGGAGAAATCACAGTACACGCCGCCGCTTAGGGTTCCGCCGCCGCGACTAATCCAGAGCATCTCCTGCCGTGATTTTCATACTGAAGAAAGAGACAACGTGCCAGAAGTTTCAGAACGAAAGGAGATCAAATTGAGGAGAAATCAAAGGAAGAATAAGTGACGCCACTGTTCACCACTTTCATTGCAAATTACGGCAGTGAAATATTTCATAGCCGTGCTGTATTTTCCTAAAACTCCTTTCTTGTTGATTTTTGATCTTCTAAAATTATGGTATTTTGTAATTCCTTCACCATGCTAGCTTAAACTTATTTTGGGACATGGGGGAGTAATTCCCTTTGATTTTCTTAATGACTAGATAATCTTTTACTTTTATCATGATTATTCTACTTTGATAATTTTACCTATGCGATTATTGCTCTAAGATTCTCCTTAGTTTTCTTTTTGTCATCATGATTTAGAGTTTTCGCAATAAGGACCGAAAGGTGATTTTCTTGAGAACTTGGAATCCTAAAATTGATTAATAGGATCTCACCGTAGGAAACTACGTTAAGTTCTTATTTCTTTATTTTAGTAAGTTAAATTGCCATGATGATATTAATGAACTTAGGATTGAGTTATTGTGTCAAACGTGGAGATCTTGCATGAAAGTGAGTATCGGAATGTTGGAGAACCATAGGTAAAATGTGTGTTGAGTATCGGATGCACGAAAGTGATCCTCGAGATTCCACTCAAGGCAATCAACTTAGAACTCAGATGCACGAAAGTAATCTTTGAGTTCTTTGATTGATGATTTACTTATCTTCAACTTGGGATGAATCTTGCGCGAAAGTGAAGATTTATCTTTGCATGGTTATTTGCACGAAGTGAGATAATCCCTTTTTGAAGTAAATTGAGTCTTTATCATGTTAGAATTCGATTGATGAACATCTTTATATATCTAGTCGTGGAAATCCAAGAGAATGAAACCCTAGTCCCAATTTCTCTCTGACATTATTCTCCCACGTGTTTTCGCTCTCTGCTTGCCTTTCATTTTTTCGATTGCCTAGATAGGAAGAAATCAATTATTCGGTACTTGACAGCATAGGTCCCTCTAGGGATCGATATTTACTTTATTACTTTGAGTATCTGTGAACTTGCGGACACTACAAGTTAGGGACAACAAGTTTTTGGAGCCGTGCCAGGGAGTGACAATAGCCCTGTACGCCAATACCTTTGGCCGCGACACCTGAAACGAGTCTACATGCTTGTATTTAAAAGTGTGTCCTTTCGGATCACTTCAAGTTTTTGGCGCCGTTGCCGGGGAGACCGTAGTTTTGTCAATATTGAAGATATAGAGAGTATTACTAGACTAGACTTTATTTTCATTATTTACTGTTTTTGTTGAAATCACTTGATCTATTTATTTTGCATGCGCAGGAGTCTTAGGTCAGGACCACTTGTTCCATTTGATCCTCAAATCAATAAAACACTTAGAGTGCACAGGAAGTTAAGACTGGAAGAAGGTTTATAAGAAACATCACAGGAGATACAAGAAGAAATTGTAGAGATGGCAAACAATCAGAGAACATTGTGGGACTATGCAGCCCCTAATCCACAAGAAATTCACTCAAGCATTGCTAGACCAGCGATAGAGGCTAACAACTTTGAAATTAAGTCTGCTTTTCTTTCAATGATACAACAAAATCAGTTTGGAGGATCTCCACTAGAGGATTCATCCCAACATCTTGCTTTATTCTTAGAACTTTGGAATACCATAAAAATTAATGGAGTTTCTAATGATGCTCTGAGATTGAGATTATTTCTTTTTTCTCTTAGGGACCGGGCGCGATCAAGGCTTCAAGCTCAACCAACCGGAACCTTCACAACTTGGGATCAACTATCAAATTCTTTCCTGATGAAATACTTCCCTCCAAGCAAAACAATTCAGCTGAGAAACCAGATAACAAGTTTCCAACAAAAAGATGGAGAATCTTTCAGTGAGGCATGGGAGAGATTTAATGAATTACAACGGAAGTGTCCTCACCATGGCATTGAAGATTGGGTTTTATTGCATACTTTTTATAATGGATTACTCTATAACACCAGACTAACTGTGGATGCTACTATAGGAGGAGCTCTTATGAGCAAAACTGTGGATGCTGCCTTTAAACTGCTGGAGGAGACGGCTCTCAATCACAATCAATGGACTTCTGAGAGAGGAGTATTCTACAAACCATCTCAAGGTAAGAGTGAGAGTGATGGATGGCGATCCTTAGTAGAAAAGGTAGATTCTTTATGCAGTAGATTCGATTCTTTCAAAATGCAAGCTGCTGCTGTTTCCTCTATCACTTGCGAAATTTGGGGTAACATCGGTCACTCATCTGAAAACTGTAGAGTTGTTGTAGATCAAGGGGATGAACATGTCAATGCTTTAGGGACTTATAATCAAAGTAAAACCAATGATCCCTACTCTAGTACTTATAACCCTAGATGGAGAAATCAACCAAACCTTTCATGGTTAAACAATAACAATGAAAAAGGACAAACTGAGAATAGAGGATTCCAAAGGCCAAATCCAAACCAAAACCAAAACATAAATCAGAATTCTAGTGTAGAATCCATGTTTGAAAAAATTATGGCAAATCAAAATCAGTTTATGTCTAATCAAAGTCAAATCATGACAAATCAAAGTAGACAAATTGAAGAATTTAAGGAAAGTCTTAATCAAATCAACTCCAGATTGGAAAGAGTAGAGGCACACAATAAGATTTTAGAAAACCAAATTGCACAACAAGCCTGTACTTCTTATAGACCCCCTGGAAAATTGCCTGCTAAACCTGAGATAAACCCTAGGGAGCATTGTAATGCCATCATGACTAGAAGTGGGAAACAACTAGGAGAGCCTAAAGGGAAGGTTGGATTTAAGGAAAAAGAGGCTTATTAGAATCATGATGAGGAATTAGAATTAGAAAAATCCTCTAAACATGAACAAACCCTACCTAGTTTAACACCTCAAAAGGGTGATGAACCAAAAGGGGATGTGCCATGTAAAGAAGATAATTATAAGTCTGATTTGCCTCCACCCTACAGACCACCAATACCTTTTCCTCAAAGGCTAGTTCAAAACAAACTAGACAAACAATTTGCCAAATTCCTTGAAATCCTGAAAAAGCTTTACATTAATATTCCTTTTACTGAAGCTATTTCTCAAATGCCTTCATATGCAAAGTTCTTGAAAGAAATATTGTCTAGTAAGAGAAAGTTAGATGATTATGGTACTTGCACTATAACATTGACTGAAGATTGTAGTGCGGTCATTCAAAATAAACTGCCACCAAAACTGAAGGATCTAGGTAGTTTTCTATACCTTGTTCAATTGGCACTATGGCTTTTGACTAGGCCTTATGTGATTTAGGTGCAAGTGTAAGTCTAATGCCTCTTTCTATCTACAGGAAACTGAATATTGGAGAGCTGAAACCTACATCCATATCTTTACAGCTCGCGGATTCATCGGTAAAGTATCCTGTAGGTATCTTAGAGAATTGTTGTATCCCAACAAGTAGGTAAATTAAACTTGTTTCTAAAGTCGCAGCCAACGCCTAAGTGATGGCGCATAGCGACTTGTCACCCCCTGAAATGGCTCTAAAAACTTGTTCAATTACCACACTTGTTGTTATCTCCGCAAGTAAACAGATACTCGAAGTAAAAAAAGATATCGAACCCACAGAGACCTATGTTGTTAAATACTGATCAATTGATTTTTCACTATCTAGGTAATCGAATGAAAGTCAGGTAAATATCGCAAACACACAGAAAGATACAACCAGAGAGAGAAAACTGGGACTAGGGTTTCATTCACTTAGATTTTCATGACTAGATGTACAAAGATATTCATCAATGAAATTCTATTTTGATAAAGACATAATTTACCTAAAAGGGATTATCTCACTCTCGTGCAGATAACCATGCAAGAATAAATCTTCGCTTTCCCGCAAGATTCATCCCAAGCTAATGATAGGTAAATCATCAATCGAAGAACTCGAGGATCACTTTCGTGCATCCGAATTCTAAGTTGATCGTCTCAAGCGAAAACTCAATGATCACCGTCGTGCATCTGAGTCTCAACACAAGTTTTGCCTATGGTTCTCCAACGTTCTGATCCTCACTTTCGTGCAAGATCTCCACGTTTGACACAATAACTCAATCCTAAGTTTGTAATTGTTATCATGGCAATACAAATCACTAAAATTAAATAATAAGAACAATCCTAAGAAAATTCCTATCATATAGTTATAGGGTTCCAAGTTCTCAAGCAAGTCACCTTTCAGTCCTTATTGCGAGAACTCTAAATCATGATGACGAAAATAAACTAAAGAGAATCTTAGAGGAATAATCACATAGGCAAAATTATCAAAGTAGAACAATCATGATGAAAGTAAAAATAATCTACTCATTAAGAAAATCAAAGGGAATTACTCCCCCATGTCCCAAAAGTAGTTTAAGATAGCATCGTAAAGGAATTACAATAAGTCATGGTTTCAGAAGATCGAAAATCAAGGAAAGAGAAGAGTTTAAGAAAATACAGCACGGCTGTGAAATAAAACACAGTCATAATTTGCAATTTGAGGTGATGAACAGTGTCGGCGCCTCTTCTTTCTTCGATTCCTCTTACAATTGATCTCCTTTCGATCTAAAACTTCTTGCATGTCCTCTCCTCCTTCAGATGAAGCTTCAGTATGAAAATCACGGCCAAAGGTTGTCTGGATTGATCACAGCGGCGGAATCCTAGGCAGCAGTGTGAATCCTGATTTCTCTCTCGACAGTCGATGAAAATTGGGGCTTTCGATGTGTGTGTAATCCTCCTGAGAAAGGCTCCCCGATTGCTTCTTACAGCTTTGAATATAAAGCTCTAGTTCGCCTGCAATCATCTCCGCAAGAATCGGACTTCAGAATTGACCTGGAAATCGCGTTCAACAATAGAAATACGACAGTGTAATAGTTTACGGCACTGCCGTAAAATTGGTCGAGTTTTCTGTTCTGATGTCATTTGGGAAATACGGCACCGTAATCTGGTTTACGGTACTGCCATAAAATCGGCTGAACTCTCTGTTCGGAAGTGACTGGAAAATACGGCCCGTGTAATTCTTTACGGGGGTGCCGTAAAATGAAGCAAAGTTTATGTTCTGAAGCGCTCTAAAATACGGTACCATAATCTGGTTTACGGTACTATCGTAAAATTTGAAAAACCTTATGTTCGGGAACTCCTCAAAATACGGCAGTGTTCTCGATATTACGGTAGCGTATAAAAATATAGTACCTTGCCGTATTTTGCTTAGATGCTCCGATTTTCATGAAATTTCTTGGGTGATCTCCTCTTGATGATGGTAACTCTTTCATGTTTTTGATTTTGTTTGAAAATCCCTCAAAATAGTGCCTTTTTACTTGAAGATCATGAAAAACCAAAATAGAAGTAGACTTTGCAATATTCGATGAATTTAGCATGAAAACAAGTAATAAGATCTTCAATTTAGCATGAAAAAATATCTAAAATGATACAAAATATACTATATATTTTGGTGTCATCAAAATACATAAGGCTCAAATTTTGCTTGTCCTCAAGCAAAAATCAAATTTGAAATCAAAATTTGATCAAAAGAATAACCTTTTCATGCTCAATAAATTTCTAAAATACAACTCATCAATGAAAAATTATATCAATTGATTTATAAAACTTCAAATAAACATATCATCCTTAGAACTCAATCCTCTAGATTCATAATTCAATCAAATAAAACTTCGCAACTTGTATAATAATTAGAATTTTCAATCTAAAGACTTCACCCAATTTCAGTTCACATCTATCATGCTTTTGTTTGCAGGAATTAGGTTTCCAAGATCTTTTTCCACACATTATTTTTTTTTCTTTTTCATGCATTTTGTTTCGCCATGTATTTTGTTGTTTTTGCATGGACGGCATGTACCCACTTAGATACATGCTTTTTATTTTGACTTCAACTCTTTTCTCAGGTACCACTGTCAATTCTACACAATGCCAAGTAGAGGAGTCTTATTCTTTTCCACACTCATTATTTTTTTATAGACTTCAACCCATGTCTTAGGTGTTGGGAAACCCTAGGGATTTTTAAAAATTTTTACAGACAAGCACAGCGGAAGCAATCCCCGAAACAGGCCAGTTCCAAAAACCTAGAAGATCGAGTCTTGCGAGGAGATCGACATGGTGAGTAGGAGATGATACCTTGATGCAAATTAAGTGATGCGATGCAGGTGCCCAAATGTGCGCCCTCTGCAGTCTCGCACGCAGCCAAACCTCGAATCCTCTTCTTCCACGCCTGGTGCTAGCCTCGGGAAGAAGATCGATGCCTTTGGAAGACTTCCTCAATCACTTGCGCCAACTCCAGAGGAGATGTCAAGGAGAGGAGGTGGAGCTTTGTCGGAGTCCAACTCTTAAATCACTCCACCAAGATCCGAACCGGAATCAACCAAAACCAAAGTACAACTTTGGAAAGGTGGGCGCCAAGGAACTTCCAAAGTTCCGAACTCACTAAAGGGAAGAGGAGAGGCAATGGGCGAACATCCCTCTCCCTCTTTCCAGGAGTGGCGACAAGGGGGACAAGGGGGCAAGAGTTCAAAAGTTGCGACGAGGAGGGAGGAAGGGGGTTTATATACCCATGAATAGGTGCACCTCTTCACTAGTGAAGAGGCACACCTCTTCATGAAGAGACACACCTCTTCAAGAGGAAAAACCCAATTCGCCCAAGTACATTCACCCACTCCAAGTGAGCAGCTCCAAGCTTCTCACCTTAAGAAGATGTCCAACTTGGATTTGTCCACCTCAAGGAAATGCGCCAAGCTTACTCCAAGTAGCTTGCGCCATTCCATTTGGCCCATTGGCCCAAATGGCTTATTGAGCCCATTTGTCCTATTATCCCAACTTGGTCTATTGGGCGCATTTAGCCAACTAGGCCCAAAAACAAGTTAGCTCCAAATGATTCTTTTCATCTCATCTAGCACAGTGGTGCTGATGGATTCTCCCAAACAGATCTGAGTTATCTAATAACTCAATCAATAGGCTACCTGATCAATATGAGAACCCGAGTTTCAAGTTGTGCGACCCTGTAGGTTCCTCAGACATTGGTAGTGATGAACCAAGTCATCACAAGCAGTGATTGACACCTAGCAGTGCATCGCTGCTACCCAAGTCATCGGAATGGATATCAACATCGACATCCCCATCATCGCAACAAGGTACCGATGCATTACAGTCTCTTTGCCGAACTGATATCCGATTGGACAAAGTGTGTCACCACTTTATTTTCACCCAATCTCATGGTCATGACTAAATCAGGCTTTCATCTGGGTATGGCCATACACTTTCAGTCATGCAACCATAAGGGGGCCCCGTGGATATCAAGCTTCCCGTAGGAAGGGGCAAATCCTATGTCTGTCCATTGATCTTCTCATATGGGTCGTGACATACCCAATGACAACCGTTATGACCTCCCTACTACGGCGAGGCATTAGGTTGTATCAAAGTATGCCCCTAACCATATAGAAGAGTCAATGACCTCAAGTCAAGGGATCAATGCATCTCCAGTCACATGTGAGCTTAACTCATGACACCAAGTTAAAGCCTCACAGCGGGTCGGTCCAGTATATCCACCACTGATATACCCATATGCCTGCGTTAGCACCCCGTGCGTAACCAGCCCATATACTAGTCTCACATGTACCAGAGTTGTCCCTTATCCACTCAGGTACTTGACTAGAGACACACCGTTTGAGCACAGATACAATCTGTCTCCAGGGACATTATTATTCATGTACAGAATCACAGATGTAAACATAGCATAATAACGACAATGCCAGAATGATATATTAAATATCAATGTCAAGTAGAACAAGATGGACCAACAACGGGTCCAAGGGCATATACACCAACAATCTCCCACTTGCACTTAGACTTAGTTGTTGAGAAATCTCAACCCCATGTCCCTCGCATGACCATCATGCTTCTGCTGCGCCAAAGCTTTGGTCAGTGGGTCTGCCAGATTGTTATCTGTGTCAACTCTGATCACCTCGATTAACGATCTCTCTGATTAGGTGAAATCTTCTAAGTATGTGTTTGAATTTTTGAAGAGACCTTCGTTCCTTTGCCTGTGCAATCGCTCCATTATTGTCACAATAATGCTCGATTGGATCCACAGTAGAGGAAACCACCTGAAGTTCAGATATGAACTTCCGAATCCAAACGGCTTCTTTGGCTGCCTCAGAAGCGGCGACATACTCAGCCTCGGTCGTAGAATCAGCTATAGTGGACTGCTTGAAGGATTTACAGCATACAACACCACCATTCAACTTGAACACATAGTCGGCTTGCGATCTAAAGTCATTAGGGTGAGACTGGAACGACGCATCAATGTAGCCCTGAACACTGAGCTCTTCCTGTCCCCCATAGACCAAGAACATATCTTTAGTTCTTCTTAGATACTTCACACTGTTCTTTACAACCACCCAGTGCTGTAGACCTGGATTAGATTGATATCAGCTAGTTATTCTCACAGCATAAGCCACGTCTGGTCTAGTACACAACATCGCATACATGATCGAACCTACTACCGAAGCATAGGGCACTCGACTCATGTCATCCCTCTCAGCCTGTGTGATGGGACACTGGCTCTTTGAGAGAATAAGGCCATGTCTCACTGGTAGGTATCCTTTCTTAGATTGCTCTAAGCTGAACCTCTCCAGGACCTTATCAATGAAAGTACTCTGATTAAGGGCCAGGAGCTTCTTGGATCTATCCCGATAGATCCTCACACCTAGGATATAGGCGGCCTCCCCTAAGTCTTTTATCTTGAAACACTTCCCCAACCATATCTTCACAGGTTGAAGACTAGGGATGTCGTTTCCGATGAGTAGTATGTCGTCGACATATAGGACTAGAAATGTCACCAAGCACCCACTGAATTTTCTGTATACACAGGCATCATCTTCGCTCTTGACAAAGCCGTAATCTCTTACTACCTCATCAAATTGAAGATTCCAACTTCAAGAGGCTTGCTTTAATCCATAAATGGATCTTTTTAGCCTGTAGACCTTATTGGCCTCTGCAGGATGGATGAAACCATCAGGTTGTGTCATAAACACATCCTCTGTCAGCTTCCCATTAAGGAACACTGTCTTTACATCCATCTGTCATATCTCATAATCGTGATATGCAGCTATAGCTAGCAGGATTCGAATGGATTTGAACATGGTAATTGGCGAGAAGGTTTCATCATAGTCCATCCCGTGAACTTGTCTGAATCCTTTAGCCACAAGTCTACCCTTATAGGTAACTATGCTGCCATCCATGTCAGTCTTCCTCTTGAAGAGCCATTTACACCCTATAGGTTTTACCCCTTCAGGTGGCTCAACCAAATCCCAATTGAATCTGGAAATCCTTATGTGGATAACCTGATTCGAGTCCTTGAAAAAGACCAAATTTTTGGATCAAATCCCCAACAACATTGGGAGAAAAAAACTTGTTTGTACACTAAAAATCAAAGATCCTGGTTTTTGGATTACAAATAAGAAGATTACAGCAACGAATGAAAACATTGCTGAATTCAAAATGCACATTGAAGATTTATTAAAACTCAATGTGATAAGAAGGAGTGTATCTCCTCATAGATCTCCTGCTTTCATTGTAAATAAACACAGTGAACAAGTTCGGGGCAAAACACGAATGGTTATTGACTATCGTCGGTTAAATGACAATTTAGAAGATGATAGTTATGACATTCCAGACAAAACAGAGTTAATCAACTCTATACAGGGAAGCACGTTTTTCTCCAAATTCGACTGTAAATCTGGTTTCTGGCAAATCAGGATGGCAGAAGAATCTATAACATGGACTGCATTTACTTGTCCATTAGGAAGCTTTGAATGGCTTGTTATGCCATTTGGGCTCAAAACTACACCTGCAGTATTTCAAAGAAAAATGGATGAGGTATTTAAACCTTATAAAGAATTTGTTTGCGTGTACATCGATGACATTCTAGTACATAGCAAATCAGAAAAAGAACATACAAGTCATTTAAAACTTGTATTACAAAAATTCTATACAAATGGGA
>CM050441.1:33306788-33319079 GCA_027562315.1 Costus pulverulentus | reverse complement strand
GATTTTAGGATCAAATCCTAATATGGGATTTAACACCCAACAGAAAGAAGCAATCCGAAAGCTTGAAATTATCCAGATAAAAAACTGGAAGTATATAAAACCTTTTTTACAAGATTATCTTTATTATGCTTGCAAAGCCGGTGGTTACCATGACCAAGCACTTGGAGAACGGTTATTCCTAAAGTAACCTGCTTCGATTGGTCATGAAATTCATCAAGCCTGGAATAATGATCCAGAAAAATCACAGCTAGCTCTTGCGCTAAATAACATTACTACCAGAATACAATTTATCATTGATAAATTAGTAGAAAGGTGCACCCGGCTAAAGGGTGATCACCATTTAAAAGGTGAATTTAGTTTCTGTAATGAAATTTATACACCTCAAACATATGCTAAAGAAGAAAGTAAACAGAAGAAGAAACCTAAAAAGGGTAAATCTTCTAAAAGATATTTTCTTCAAAAATCTTCTGCAAAGAAACCATATCTTGCAAAAGAAAAACATGTTAGAAAATATAATCCCAAAAGAGATTATAAAAATAAACTTTCATGTTTTACTTGTGGAAGTCAAAATCACTTAGCACGAGATTGTACTAAGAGACAGAATTTGTATAGTAAATAATCAATTCTTGTTGATTGTGTTCAAGAAGATCTACTTAATGTAGATGAATATATTTTTGATACAGAGTCAATATATAGTATTGTCTCTATACCAGAGAATATTAATTATAAGACAGATTCAGATAGTGAATTAGAAGAATTTACTACCGATCTGTTATCAAAATCAGACCAGCTCCATTCTCCTTATGGAACTGAGCATCTCTCAGGACCAACTTTTGACAAATTAGATATGTTAAAACCATATCTCGGACACTTGTAATATGGAAACATTTCCATATCAAATAATGACCCCAAAAGTCACTCCACGTCAAGAACATCAATGGTGCCCACGACGTGGTAGTCAAGATCATGCTTGTATATATTGTTTTAAATATCCAAGTATGAATCTTAGATATCAATGCATTATTTGCTCCATAGAAGCTTGCCGTTATTGTCTTGACAAACATCAAGTTTCATTACCTAGTTCTAGTCAACCTGTGTCTCAACAAACAACAAGGCCAACCAGAACAGAAATTATAGAACTTCGTATTCTACAAATAGAAAATGAAGTTTATAAACTCTCTCAAAGACTTGAAGAGTTGGAACAAAGAAATAGGGAGACAAAACAACTCCCTGAAAATCTGATTTTTTATGAAAATCCAGATTATAATGAAAATACAGAGGAAGGTCCTTCTTCTAAACAAATTGAGTTTATCCATAAACCCATACAACCACCATGGTTATACCCCTCCCTCTTCTTTTTGGTATCAGAGCCTGGACGGTTCTTGTGTGATCGAACGGGAACCCACATATAATATGGAATAAAACTCTGTTGGTGTAAAGAACGAAACCTAAGCAGATGTATTATATGTATGAATTCAGATAGGATGTCTTGTGCTTAACTTTTTACACAAATCTAGAGATACCGGGACTGCCTAAGTCACCATATCTATAGCGTCTAAGCTTCCTAAAGGGTTAATGGCTTGGCAAGAAATAGTCTGAAGACCAAGAGAGTCGCCAGGGACTAAAACTTCCTAACGTCCATAACATGATGCTAGGTTAAATTCTAAAGAACTATGGTAAAGCGGTAGATACTAGAGGAAAGTAAAAGCACAAGAATATCCAGGAATCTATAGTTCGTACATATTTCTACTCCTTAGGCAGGTGTTCTTTACACATTACAACAAAGTTCCATATGTTTATATGTGTTAATACCTAGTAGATCTGTCCACTGACTATTTGCTCCTTTATCTGTGTTTATACACAAAGTTTTTATGAAACGTATTTATCCTCAAAAGCCGAAAGGCTTTAAAGTAAAATATGTTGTTAAGCATAAACTAACCGTAAAAACATACCTTACGGTTAAAAACTTAAAAATGACAATCTGCCAGATTGTTATCTGTGTCAACTCTGATCACCTCAATTAACGATCTCTCTGATTAGGTGAAATCTTCTAAGTATGTGTTTGAATTTTTGATGAGACCTTCGTTCCTTTGCCTGTTCAATCGCTCCATTATTGTCACAATAATGCTCGATTGGATCCACAGTAGAGGAAACCACCTGAAGTTCAGATATGAACTTTCGAATCCAAACGGCTTCTTTGGCTGCCTCAGAAGCGGCGACATACTCAGCCTCGGTCGTAGAATCAGCTATAGTAGACTGCTTGAAGGATTTACAGCATACAACACCACCATTCAACTTGAACACATAGTTGGCTTGCGATCTAAAGTCATCAGGGTGAGACTGGAACGACGCATCAATGTAGCCCTGAACACTGAGCTCTTCCTGTCCCCCATAGACCAAGAACATATCTTTAGTTCTTCTTAGATACTTCAGACTGTTCTTTATAGCCACCCAGTGCTGTAGACTTGGATTAGATTGATATCAGCTAGTTATGCTCACAGCATAAGCCACGTCTGGTCTAGTACACAACATCACATACATGATCGAACCTACTACCGAAGCATAGGGCACTCGACTCATGTCATCCCTCTCAGCCTGTGTGATGGGACACTGGCTCTTTGAGAGAATAAGGCCATGTCTCACTGGTAGGTATCCTTTCTTAGATTGCTCTAAGCTGAACCTCTCTAGGACCTTATCAATGAAAGTACTCTGATTAAGGGCCAGGAGCTTCTTGGATCTATCCCGATAGATCCTCACACCTAGGAAATAGGCGGCCTCCCCTAAGTCTTTTATCTTGAAACACTTCCCCAACCATATCTTCACAGGTTGAAGACTAGGGATGTCGTTTCCGATGAGTAGTATGTCGTCAACATATAGGACTAGAAATGTCACCAAGCACCCACTGAATTTTCTATATACACAGGCATCATCTTCGCTCTTGACAAAGCTGTAATCTCTTACTGCCTCATCAAATTGAAGATTCCAACTTCAAGAGGCTTGCTTTAATCCATAAATGGATCTTTTTAGCCTATAGACCTTATTGGCCTCTGCAGGATGGATGAAACCATCAGGTTGTGTCATAAACACATCCTCTGTCAGCTTCCCATTAAGGAACGCTGTCTTTACATCCATCTGCCATATCTCATAATCGTGATATGCAGCTATAGCAAGCAGGATTCGAATGGATTTGAACATGGTAATTGGCGAGAAGGTTTCATCATAGTCCATCCCGTGAACTTGTCTGAATCCTTTAGCCACAAGTCTACCCTTATAGGTAACTATGTTGCCATCCATGTCAGTCTTCCTCTTGAAGACCCATTTACACCCTATAGGTTTTACCCCATCAAGTGGCTCAACCAAATCCCAAACTTGGTTAGCCGACATGGAATCCATCTCGGATCTCATGGCCTCAAGCCATTTCTCGGAGTCCGGTCCAGCGACCGCCTCATCATAGGTCCTGGGTTCATCCTCAATGATGAAGATCCCGTCGTGTTGGGTCGGCAGCGACCCGTACCTCTCAGGTGCACAACGAATCCTCCCAGACCTACGCAGGGCCTGTGTCTGAGCCTCTGGTTGCCCAGCAACCGGTGCAAGTGGCTCAGGTTCCACCTTAGTGTCTTGTGGTTGCATTTGGACCTCATCCAAGTCAAACTTACTCCCACTGACTTCTTTCATGAGAAATTATTTCTCTAGAAGGACAGCACCTCGAGCAACAAAAACTTTGTTCTCGCTGGGAACATAGAAGTGATATCATTTAGTTTCCTTAGGATATCCCACAAACACGCATTTATCATATCTGGGTTCCAGCTTGCTAGAATCCTGACGTTTGACATAAGCCTTACATCCCCAGACTCTAATAAAAGAGAGATTTGGGTGTCTCCCACTCCATACCTCGTACGGAATCTTGGAGACACTCTTAGATGCAACATTATTCAGTATGAGAGAAGCTGTCTCAAGTGCATATCCCCAAAACGACGGAGGTAGAGTTGCATGACTCATCATAGATCGAACCATGTCCAACAAAGTTCGATTTCTGCTTTCAGACACACCATTCCATTGAGGTGTTTCAAGAAGAGTGAGTTGGGATAGAATCTCACACTCTCTAAGATAGTCAAAGAACTCACCGCTCAGGTACTCTCCACCGCGATCTGATCGAAGAGCCTTAATAGATGTACCAAGCTGGTTCTCTACTTCATGTCTGAACTCCTTAAATTTCTCAAAGGATTCGGACTTATGTCTCATCAAATAGACATAACCGTAACTACTGAAGTCATTAGTAAATGTGATGAAGTAGTTGTACCCTCCTCTGGCTTGTTTACAGAATGGCCGACACACATCACTATGTATGAGATCCAACAAACCTCCTACCCTCTCACCAATCTTGGTGAAGGGTGCTTTTGTCAATTTCCCTAATAAACATGGCTCGCAAGTATCAAACTCCTCCAAGAAGGTTGAATCTAACAATCCATTTGCATGGAGTTGTTGAATGTGATTCTTGTTTATATGGGCTAATCGACAATGCCAAAGGTACGCACCAACTGAACCACTCAGTTTGATCCTTTTGTGATTTATGTTAAATATAGAGTTATCCATGTCCAAGACATATAATCCATTGCACAAGGTACCCTTCCCATAAAACACATTTGCAAATGAAAAAGAACAAGAGTCCTCTTTTATTTCAAATTTAAATCCTTTCCTTGCCAAGCAAGGAAGAGATACAATGTTTTTGGTAAGAGAAGGTACATAATAGCAATTAATTAACTCTAGTTGAAGTCCAGAAGGCAGAGAGAGCGTCAAAAGTCTTACGGCAACAGCAGCAACCTGTGCTCCGTTTCCAACACGTAGGTCAATCTCTCCAAGTCGCACCACTCTACTTTTCTTGAGCCCCTGCATATTTGTACAAATATGAGCTCCGCATACGGTATCCAATACCCATTACATAGAAGTAGAAAGGTTGACTTCGGTAACATGCTTCTCTTCTCCTCGTTCTGAAGTTGCACCATGTCCTTCAACATGTGGGGTGGCCCTCCACATGAATAGCACCTGTTATTCCTGATCCTTTCCATCTTTAGTTTCAGTTCCTTGGTTAAACCTTTTGGTTCACCACACTGAATGACTACTTTTGGAGGGTTGAGCTCAACCAATTCATTGAAGAGCTGCCTTAGATTATAAATAATCTCAAAAGCACTCTTAGATTCATATTGCCCTCTAAATTCAGGCGACATGTTGGTTAGCATCAAATTAGCAGCCTCCAAAGTATCAGCCTGATGCTTATCAAAAGCATCCTTCTCAGCCGCTGAGGCCGAGTATGGAAGTGGCTCTAGAATAGGCTGCTCAAGGACATAGAGCTTCCTCTCGAGCTTAAGGACAATCCTCAAGTTCCGATACCAGTCCATCAAGTTGGATCCAACCAACTTGTCCTTTTTCAGGATAGATCACAGTGACCATCTGCTATTGTTCGTAGCCATTGATCTACAACAACCAAGAAAGCAGATTAGTACTACTTCGAATCATTTAATCTGGACTTGCAATAAATGATTATGGCTCCCACTATTTTTAATCGTATTGACAACCCACAAAGTCAATCCGGAAATCTGAGATTTCCTAGTGAGATGGGATCCTTATTCCACATGAGGCTTCGCGTCCACGAGGGTCGGATGAGATGCACAAAGGGACTCATGCTTCTTAAGGTGGGCACGCCGGCCGATTACACCCAGGCAATTCCCCTTCTCAAGACAGTTCAGGCATTTTGTGCCCAGCTAGGGCTGGAACAACACAAAACCCTAACGTCTCGAGGCCGCCTCTAGAGTTCCATCATGTGGCCACCACATATGAAAAACTAGTCAAGTCTATCCTGACCGTTATGCCCAGGGCCAACAATTTCCTTGCGAAGGCATGCCTGATTAAAACGGACTAGGGAAACCATTGCCACCACACGCCTTCTAAAGATAAGTGGGTGTGTCCCACGAGGGTGGAAAATAGTTCACAACACCACTGATCGATAGCTTGACGAGGGCTACGCGTCAGAAGGCTACATACTTGATATTGTTTTGAGGGTTTTTGAGGTCTTATCCTCTTAGTTTTATCTTTTGTCTAACATTATCGGCATGCAATCATATAGTGATAACAACAAGATAAAACACATCCAGGCATGCTTTAGCAGATATCAAAAGCAGTAAATAAGCGATGTGGTCATAGCCTAATCAACACATTGAACCATCACATGCCAAAGGATGTTCAATGCTTGACATAGGTGACAAGCCCCAACAAGACCTAACCTAGCCGCCACCAAGCTTTATCTTCAAGTGCGGCTTCAAGGTCCTCCACATCAAGGCATAGCACGCAAACCCAAGGGTTTGGCCAATACCTTGATGGCTCCTCCACGCCTGAAGCGCCACAATGCTTGTGCCAAGAGGGATAGCACACGAACCCTAGGTTCGGCCAAGCCCTTACTTGCGCCACCAAGCAAGATGCGCCATCATGGTTGATGCGCCAAGATGTAAGATCCATGAGGGATGCGCCTCTAATCTTCTTTGTGCGTTTACAAAACAAAAAGAAAAAGCGGCACGCAGGCCTCACATAAATACATCACAGGCATACAAGGGGCTTGACTATGACCACAACACGATGCACAATCATCTCATGCTTTTCTATATGCTCATGAAAACTTAAAACTTCAGTTTTAGTTTCTTAGAAAACATGTCTTTCAACCTTAACGTCCGTTCGCAAATCTAGGACTTTTTGTTTCTCTTAGGAGTCCACAAGTGACGCATGCATGCTCCAAGCATGCTTGCCGTCTACCCTTGCAATCCTTAACTTGCCAAGAAGTCCCACATAGTAGGTCTATCCTACATGCGTGGGGAGAAATTAATTCTCTCACATATGGGTCTATCCCACCATGTGAAGAAAGCGAAAAACCAAAGAGATCGAATAGATGTCAGGAACAAAAAACTTACAATTTTTCTTACGTAGAAAAATCCATGAGCATATGCAAATTTATGAAAAATTTCAGATGGCATGTGAGCATACAATAAAAGCATAAAACACCGTTCGAGTTCGCAAGATGGCTCTGATACGACTGTTGGGAAACCCCGGGGATTTTTAAAAATTTTTACAGACAAGCACAGCGGAAGCAATCCCCGAAACAGGCCAGTCCCAAAAACCTAGAAGATCGAGTCTTGCGAGGAGATCGACACGGTGAGTAGGAGATGAGACCTTGATGCAAATTAAGTGATGCGATGAAAGCGCCCAAATGTGCGCCCTCTGCAGTCTCGCACACAGCCGAACCTCGAATCCTCTTCTTCCACGCCCGGTGCTAGCCTCGGGAAGAAGATCCATACCTTTGGGAGACTTCCTCAATCACTTGCGCCAACTCCAGAGGAGATGCCAAGGAGAGGAGGTGGAGCTTCGTCGGAGTCCAACTCTTGGAGCACTCCACCAAGATCCGAACCGGAATCAACCGAAGCCAAAGTCCAACTTTGGAGAGGAGGGTGCCAAGGAACTTCCAAAGTTCCGAAGTCACTAAAGGGAAGAGGAGAGGCAATGGGCGAACATCCCTCTCCCTCTTTCCAGGAGTGGTGACAAGGGGGACAAGGGGGCAAGAGTTCAAAAGTTGCGACGAGGAGGGAGGAAGGGGGTTTATATACCCATGAATAGGTGCACCTCTTCACTAGTGAAGAGGCACACCTCTTCATGAAGAGACACACCTCTTCAAGAGGTAAAACCCATTTCGCCCACTCCAAATGCCATGCGCCCAAGTACATTCACCCACTCCAAGTGAGAAGCTCCAAGCTTCTCATCTTAAGAAGATATCCAACTTGGATTTGTCCACCTCAAGGAAATGCGCCAAGCTCACTCCAAGTAGCTTGTGCCATTCCATTTGGCCCATTGGCCCAAATGGCTTATTGAGCCCATTTGGCCTATTAGCCCAACTTGGTCTATTGGGCCCATTTGCCCTATTAGGCCCAAAAACAAGTTAGCTCCAAATGATTCCTTTCATCTCATCTAGCACAGTGGTGTTGATGGATTCTCCTAAACAGATTTGAGGTATCCAGTAACTCAATCAATAGGCTAACCGATCAATACGAGAACCCGAGTTTCAAGTTGTGCGACTCTGTAGGTTCCTCAGACGTTGGCAGTGATGAACCGAGTCATCACAATCAGTGATTGGCACATAGCAGTGCATCGCTACTACCCAAGTCATCGGAATGGATATCAACATTGATATCCCCATCATCGCACAAGGTACCGATGCAATACAGTCTCTTTGCCGAACTGATATCCGATTGGACAAAGTGTGTCACCACTTTATTTTCACCCAATCTCATGGTCATGACTAAATTAGGCTTTCACCTGGGTATGACCATACACTTTCAGTCATGCAACCATAGGGGGGCCCCGTGGATATCAAGCTTCCCGTAGGAAGGGGCAAATCCTATGTCTGTCCATTGATCTTCTCATATGGGTTGTGACATACCCAATGACAACTGTTATGACCTCCTTGCTACGGTGAGGCGTTAGGTTGTATCAAAGTATGCCCCTAACCATATAGAAGAGTCAATGACCTCAAGTCAAGGGATCAATGCATCTCCAGTCACATGTGAGCTTAACTCATGACACCAAGTTAAAGCCTCACAGCGGGTCGGTCCAGTATATCCACCACTGATATACCCATATGCCTGCGTTAGCACCCTATGCGTAACCAGCCCATATACCTGTCTCACATGTACCAGAGCTGTCCCTTATCCACTTAGGTACTCGACTGGGGACACACCGTTTGAGCATAGATACAATCTGTCTCTAGGGACATTAATATCCATGTACATAATCACAGATGTAAACATAGCATAATAACGGCATTGCCAGAATGATATATTAAATATCAATGTCAAGTAGTACAAGATGGACCAACAACGGGTCCAAGGGCAAATACACCAACATTAGGTACCACTATCAATTTTACATAGTGCCAAGTAGGGGAGTCTCTCACTGTTTTTGTAGATCTTGGATTCTTCCTTCCCAACAAATAGCAAAATAGACTAAACATCTACTAGGTTGATCAATTGATCTCAATTCACAAATCATACTCATATACTCATTTTATTCGAAAGAAAAGTTTCACTTTTAGATTTTATTCTAGAAACAATACATCTATCCAAAATTTCATGCATCAACTAATGTCATATTTCAATTGACAAATATGTATTGAAGAAATAAATTTAACATGATAGGGCTATATTTCTAATCATCAATTTGATTTCTTTCATCATCAAAATTCATCAACACATCTCAAAACATGACCATATATCAAAATATTTTCAACATCACATCATATCAAAAAGAAATAATATCATCATCATGTAGTACAACCATATCGAAAAGTAAAGCAGAATATCAATATTTATCATACAACCACATCGAAAAAATAAAAATAAGCGTGTCGAGCAGGGCAGCAGTGGTGGTGGCTGTAAAGCATCATCCTTCCCTTTAAATCATAAGACATCAATAAGATAAGATGAACAAAATAGTAAGAAGTAAAGGAAGATGATACTCTCAAAGCATCTACTCGTCGCCATCTGACCGCGTAGCCTCAGAATCTCTAGCAGCAGCCTCTATAGGATCATAGTAGGGTGTTCCTTCCTGATCTCCTTGATATCCAAAGTCTCTGTGATCTTCATAACCAAAACGGTCATAAAGGAAGTTGCCCATGTCTTGCATATGATTGCACAATCTCTCCATATCCCTTTGGATGTGCCCTAGAGTCTCTTCCATCCTCTCCTGGAGACGTTCTTGGTTGTACATCTGTGCTGTAAGTGCTTGAAAGCCTGGATCGTGATGGCTAGCAAATCCAGCCCTGAATCTCTATGAAGAAGTCCCAGCAACCTGCGAAGAATCAAGAGGAGGTGAGTCCATCCCATAAGGCTCACTCCTTCCACCCCAGGTGGGTGGCGGTGGAACTGTGTCAAGTGGTGGAGTAAAGGCTGCCTCAAGTGCACTGGGAGATAACTTCCAGTTGGCTCTTTCCCTGACCGTAGTCTTCTCAATGTGAGGTAAAGGTGGAGGAGGAATAGTTGGTCCAAGGACCAAATAAAAAGTGTCCCCCTCTCTAACAATCATTTTCATTGTTGTGCAAGACTTAATGTCAAGCCTTGCATTTCCTCTTGCCAAGTCAACTCCATAGGGCTCAATCCCAAAATATCTAGCTATAGGAGTAATCAAACCTCCTATCACCACAGATCCTCAAGTCGCTATGGCCACCTTATCCTTGTGCTTGATCATGAAGTAACATCAACTGCGAATTCACTGAGCATCCCCCAAAGAAAATAGAGTTCATGCTGACGGACCATGCTGTCACTGTCTCCTCTCCCAAATACTGTGTGTGCCAGAACTCGATGAGCATACTTGATACAAGGGTTCATGATTTTTGAGGCTCTAGTAGAGACAACATAAAAGTGGTTCTCGTTGGTGATCTAGTTCCAAAATATGTTCTCCATGAATCCTAGGGGTATCTCAGTGTACCCTCCTGTGCTCAGTCCAAATATGTCCCTGATTTCTTGCAGTGTAAGTTTCCTTTCCTCATTTGCTAATCTGAATGTGATTTCCCCATTAGCAGGGCCATTGGAATACTCTTTTAAGTCTATGATCAAACTGCTCAAGAATTCCAAAACAAGTGGAAGATAGGTGTGCGGAGTCATCTGGAAGAACTTCCTGGCTTGGATTCTCTCAAACATCCAAAGCACATCATCATAAAGCCCCAAGGCTTCAAGAGTCCTTTGATCAGCATACTTGGTATTGATGATTCTTCTTTCCAACAGTATGTTGTATCTGGATTCCTGCATTTAATTTCTGAATATGATTCCATGGGGGTTTTGTGGCTGAGATGGCTCTGCAGGGGCTTTCCCTTTCCTCCTTGGAAAAATTACCTTTGTCCTTGGTGCGATGAGTGTATACACAAACTGCAAACTCACAATTTAATCACAACATAACAATATAACAGTTCAAATCAAGCCCACGAGCATCTCATCAACATGTTCTATCATTATAAAAATAGAGTAAAAACAGAGCATGTCCCTGAACAGTAATTTTGAAAATGTTCAACACGTTTCAGCTCAAATCAGTGACAGAAACAGTTCAAACTCTTTTCAAACAGCAAAGGGTCGAAAGTTCATCGCCTAACGAGTAAATGGAAACAAGAATCACTCTAAATGGTTTAGAATCGAGCGAGAGCGAGTGAAAGGGGTGAAAACTGAGTAAAAACTCGTTAAAGTGGTAAAACCAGTGAATCGAGTACCTAGTCGACAGCGAGAGTTGAACGGGAAAGGTTGCCGGCGTCCACAGATGGTCGGAGACGATCAAAAATTCAAGAGTGGCATGAGAGCGAGTGAGAACGAGGGCAAAACCCTAAAAATGACTCGGTAGAAACCCTAAATACAGCACAGAACTCGTGTGTCAAAAAACAGATTACGGCAGTGTAATATCTTACGGCACTGCCTTAAAATTGTGAAAGCTCTCGGGTTGAAACAGATTAAGAAATACGGTACCGTAAAATTCTTTACGGTACCGCTATAAAATCCAATCAGCGATTTTTTTTTGTGAAAATCTAAAAACTCAAAGTACGGTACGTAAAATAACTTATGGCACTGCCGTAAAAATGAGAGAACTCTCGGGTGATTTTTTACGACAAAATACGGTACCGTGTAAAAGTATACGGTAGGGCCGTAATTTCGCTGCAGCTTTCTGATCAGAAGCTGACTGAAAATATGGTACCGTAATAGACTTTACGGCAGTGCCGTATTTTGCATCAAATCTCGATTTTCCTACAAAAATAAAAGAAAAAATTAGTATTAAGCTAAAATTTAGTTAAAGAAAATAAAATAGAGGTTAGAAAGCTTGGGTTTCCTCCCAAGAAGCGCTAATTTAAAGGTCATTAGCTTGACCCTTTAACACTCGGGTGTGATCGTGAATTCCTCCGTTGCCCTTCTGATTTTTCTTTTGTTTGGGCATCACATTGAGCCACATAAGGCTCAGCCTTGAAATACTCTCCAATTTTGTTTCAAATCTTTTTTCCATTGTCAAATAATCTTGATCTTCTTCTCCTTTTTCTCCTTCTTCTAGAATTTTTGTTCTTCTTCTCCTGCATCCCTTCATCAACATCCTCAGAAGAATTGTTAATTTCAGAATTTCAGGGTTCATCAAATAAGCTTGAAACATCATAAGTATCATCATTAAATATTTCAACACTACAACAAGATCCTGAGTATGAAAGTTTGTTCAATGAATCATTAAGATTAA
>CM050441.1:33280695-33306688 GCA_027562315.1 Costus pulverulentus | reverse complement strand
TATTTCAACACTACAACAAGATCCTGAGTATGAAAGTTTGTTCAATGAATCATTAAGATTAAATTCAATCTTGTTATCACAAATATCAAAAGTAATCTTTCCCTCTTTTACATCTATGTTTGCCTTAGTAGTGGCCAATAGAGGTCTCCCAAGAATTATAGGATTTCTAGAATTTTCCTCCATGTCTAACACCACAAAATCAGCGGGTATGAAAAACTCACCTATCTTTATTGGCACATTTTCCAAAATACCTACAGGATACTTTACCGATGAGTCTGCGAGCTGCAAGGATATAGATGTAGCCTTTAGCTCTCCAGAATTCAATTTCCTATAAGTGGAAAGAGGCATTAGACTAACACTTGCACCTAAGTCACATAAGGCTCGGTCAAAAGCCATAGTGCCAATTGAACAAGGTATAGAAAAACTACCTAGATCGTTCAGTTTAGGTGGCAGTTTATTTTGAATGACTGCACTACAATCTTCAGTTAGAGTAACCATGCAAGTACCATAATCATTTAATTTCCTTTTGTTAGACAAAATCTCCTTTAAAAATTTTGCATAAGATGGCATTTCAGTAATAGCTTCAGTAAATGGAATGTTAACATAAAGTTTTTTCAGGATTTCAAGGAATTTGCCAAACTTCTTGTCTAATTTGTTTTGAACAAACCTCTGAGGAAAAGGTATTGGTGGTCTATAGGGTGGAGGTGAGTTAGGGTTAGGATTGTCTTTCTCACATAATTCATCTCCTTTTGGTTCATCACCCTTTTGGGGTGGTAAACAAGTTTGGGATTCCTCGTGTGAAGAAGATTCTCCTAACTCTAATTCCTCTTGATTATCATCAAACCCTTTTTCAGTGTTTTCAAACCTCCCTCTAGGTTCTCCTAGTTGTTTTCCACTTATAGTCATGATGGCATTACAGTGCTCTCTAGGGTTTATCTCAGGTTTTGCAGGCAATTTCCCAAGGGGCCTGTAAGGTACACTAGCATGTTGTTCAATTTGGTTTTCTAAAATCTTATTATGTGCTTCTACTCTTTCTAGTCTGGAGTTGATTTGATCAAGACTTTCTCTAAATCCTTCAATTTGTCTATCTTGCTTGACATGTGTTGGTCTTGCTTAGCCATAAACTGGTTTTGACTGGCTATCATCTGTTCAAGCATGGATTTTAACTCAGAACTTTGATCCATGTTTTGGTTTTGGTTTTGATTTTGGATAGGATTTGCCCTTTGGAATCCTTTATTATCAGTTTGTCCCCTCTCATAATTGTTGTTTTTCCATGAAAGGTTGGGTTGTAAGTGCTAGAATAGGGGTCACTAGGTCTACCTTGATTATAATTCCCTATGGCATTCACATGCTCATTACCCTGGTCTACAACAATTCTACAATTTTCAGATGTATGACAATCATTGCCACAAATTTCACAAGTGATAGCAGAAATAGAAGCAGTTTTCATAGAATTAAATTTGCTGCATAAAAAGTCTACCTTCTATACTAAGGATCGCCATCCATCACTTTCACCCTTACCTTGAGAAGGCTTGTATAGTACTCTTCTCTCAGCACTCCATTGATTGTGATTCAATGCCATCTCCTCTAGCAATCTGAAGGCAACATCAACTGTTTTGCTCATAAGAGCGCCACCTGCAGCAGAATCCACAGTTAATTTAGTATTATCCAATAATCCATGGTAAAAAGTTTGCAGTAAAGCCCAATCTTCAATGCCATGGTGAGGACACTTCCGCTATAAATCGTTAATCGCTCCCATGCCTCACTGAACGACTCCCCATCTCTTTGTTGATAATTTGTGATTTGATTTCTCAGTTGAATTGTCTTTCTTGGGGGGAAGTATTTCGTCAAGAAGGAATTTGACAGTTGATCCCAAGTTGTGAAGGTCCCGGCCAGTTGTGATTGAAGCCATGTCTTTGCCCGGTCCCTAAGAGAAAAAGGACAAAGTCTTAATCTTAAAACATCATTAGAAACACCATTTATTTTGATAGTATCACATAATTCCAAAAATAAAGACAAGTGTTGGTTGGGATCTTCCAGAGGAGATCCTCCAAACTAGTTCTATTGAATCATTGAAATACAAGTAGGCTTAATCTCAAAGTTATTAGCTTCTATTGTTGGTCTAGCAATGCTGGAACGAATTTCTTGAGGATTAGGCGCTGCATAGTCCCTAAGTGTACTCTGATTATCCCCCATCTCTGTAATTTCTTCTGGTGATGTCTCTTGTAATCTCAATTTCCTGCGCACTCTAAGTGTTCTATTGATTTCAGGATCCAATGGAACAAGTGGTCCTGACCTAAGACTTCTGTGCATGCAAAGTAATCAGATCAAGTGATTTCAAGAAAAACATAAAATAATAGAAATAAATAATAACAGTAAATAAAACCTAGTCTAGCAATAATCTCAATATCTTCAATATTGACAAACTAAGGTCCCCGGCAATGGCGCCAAAAACTTGTTGTATCCCAACAAGTAGGTAAATTAAACTTGTTACTAAAGTAGCAGGCAACGCCTAAGTGATGGCGCACAGGGACTTGCCACCCCCTGATACGGCTCTAAAAACTTGTTCAATTACAACACTTATTGTTATCTCCGCAAGTGCACGGATACTCGAAGTAATAAAAGATATCGAACCCACAGAGACCAATGTTGTTAAATACTGATCAATTGATTTTTCACTATCTAGGTAATCGAATGAAAGTCAGGTAAATATCGCAAACACACGGAAAGATACTATCACAGAGAGAAAACTGGGACTAGGGTTTCATTCACTTAGATTTTCATGACTACATGTACAAAGATATTCATCAATCAAATTCTATTTTGATAAAGACATAATTTACCAAAAAAGGGATTATCTCACTCTCGTGCAGATAACCATACAAGAATAAATCTTCGCTTTCGCGCAAGATTCATCCCAAGCTAATGATAGGTAAATCATCAATCGAAGAACTCGAGGATCACTTTCGTGCATCCGAATTCTAAGTTGATCGTCTCAAGCGGAAACTCAATGATCACCGTCATGCATCCGAGTCTCAACACATGTTTTGCCTATGGTTCTCCAACATTCTGATCCTCACTTTTGTGCAAGATCTCCACGTCTGACACAATAACTCAATCCTAAGTTTGTAATTGTTATCATGGCAATACAAATCACTAAAATTAAATAATAAGAACAATCCTAAGAAAATTCCTATCATATAGTTCTAGGGTTCCAAGTTCTCAAGCAAGTCACCTTTCGGTCCTTATTGTGAGAACTCTAAATCATGATGACAAAAATAAACTAAAGAGAATCTTAGAGCAATAATCACATAGGCAAAATTATCAAAGTACAACAATCATGATGAAAGTAAAAATAATCTAGTCATTAAGAAAATCAAAGGGAATTACTCCCCCATGTCCCAAAAGTTGTTTAAGCTAGTATCGTGAAGGAATTACAATAAGTCCTAGTTTCAGAAGATCGAAAATCAAGGAAAAAGAAGAGTTTAAGAAAATACAGCACGGCTGTGAAATAAAACACAGTCGTAATTTGCAATTTGAGGCGATGAACAGTGTCGGCGCCTCTTCTTCCTTCGATTCCTCTTCCAATTGATCTCCTTTTGATCTGAAACTTCTGGCGTGTCCTCTCCTCCTTCAGATGAAGCTTTAGTATGAAAAACACGGCCGGAGGTGGTCTAGATTGATCGCGGCGACGGAAGCCTAGTCGGCGGCGTGAATCCAGATTTCTCTCTCGACAGTCGATGAAAATTGGGGCTTTCGGTGTGTGTGAAATCCTCCCATGAAAGGCTCCCCGATTGCTTCTTACGGCTTCGATTATAAAGTTCTAGTTCGCCCACAATCGTCTCTGTAAGAATCGAACTTCAGAATTGTCCTGGAAATCGCGTTCAATAAGAGAAATGCGGCAGTGTAATAGTTTATGGCACTGCCGTAAAATCAGTCGAGTTTTCTGTTCTGATGTCGTTTGGGAAATACGGCACCGTAATCTGGTTTACGGTACTGCCATAAAATCAGCTGAACTCTCTGTTTGGAAGTGACTAGAAAATACGGCCCGTGTAATCCTTTATGGGGTGTCGTTAAATCAAGCAAAGTTTCTATTCTGAAGTAGTCTGAAATACGGTACCGTAATCTGGTTTACGGTACTGCCTTAAAATCCAAAAAACCTTCTGTTTGGGAACTCCTCAAAATACGGCAATGTTCTCGATATTACGGTAGCGTATAAAAATACGGTACCATATTATAGTTTACGGCCCTGCCATATTTTGTTGAGATGCTCCGATTTTCATGAAATTTCTTGGGTGATCTCCTCTTGATGATGGTAACTCTTTCATGTCTTTGATTTCGCATGAAAATGCCTCAAAATAGTGCCTTTTTACCTGAAGATCATGAAAAACCAAAATAGAAGTAGACTTTCCAATATTCGATGAATTTAGCATGAAAACAAGTAATAAGATATTCAATTTAGCATGAAAAGATATCTAAAATGATACAAAATATACTATATATTTTGGTGTCATCAAGAATGTTCCAATCAAGATAGGTGAGTTTTTCATACCTGCAGATTTTATAGTTTTGGACATGGAAGAAAATTGCAAAAACCCTATAATTCTAGGTAGACCACTGTTAGCCACTACTAAAGCAAACATAGATGTGAAAGAAGGAAAGATCACTTTTGATATCAATGAAAAAATTATTGAATTTAATCTTAATGACTCTTTGAATAAACTTTCTTACTCAGTATCATGTTGTAGTGTTGAGGTGATTGATGATATTGTTTATGATGTTTGCAATTTATTTGATGAATCCTCAAATATTGAAACTGACAAATCTTCTGAGGAAGTTGATAAAGTGTTACAGGAAAAGAAAGACAAAATTTCAAGAAGAAGGAGAAAACGAAGAAGAAGATCTTGATTGTTTGACAAAGGAAAGAAAATTTGGAGCAAATTTGGAGATTGTTTCAAGTCCGAGCCTTATGTGGTTCAATGTGATGCCCAACTCAAAGAAAGATCAGAGGGGCAATCGAGGTATTCACGATCACACCCGAGTGCAAAAGGGTCAAGCTAATGACCTTTAAATTAGCGCTTCTTGGGAGGCAACCCAAGATTTCTAACCTTTATTTGTTTTATTTTACTTAATTTTTGCTTAGGACTAATTTTTCTTTTATTTTTGTAGGAAAATCGTGATTTGATGCAAATTACAGCACTACCGTAAAGTCTGTTATGGTACCGTATTTTCGGTTCACTTTCCACCGGAGAGTTGTGACGAAAATACGGCACCGCCGTTATTACTTGCACGGTACCATAATTTGTTGCCAAAATCAACCCGAGAGTCTCTTCGTTTTTACGGCACCATCGTAAGTTGTTTTATGGTGCCGTATTTTCATGAAATTTTATTATTTTTTGATTTTTTCATCAAAAAAAAAATCGCTACTTGATTTTTACGTCGGTACCGTAAACTGCTTCACGATACCGTATTCTTGAGTCATTTTCATACAGAGGGGTCCCGAGATTTTACGGCAATACCGTAAGTTATATTACGGTACCGTATTTCTGATCCAGGTTTGACCCGAGAGCAGTCGTAATTTTATGCTAGTGTCGTACGACATTACACTGCCTTATTTTGTTTTCTGACACGCGAGCTTGTGTCGTATTTAGGGTTTTAACCAGACCGTTTTTAGGGTTTTTACCCTCGTTCTCACTCATTTTTGAGCCGTTTTTGGAATTCCGATCATCTCCGACCACCTAGGGATGCCAGCGACCTTTCCCATTCAGCTTTCGTCGTCGATTAGGTACTCATTTCACCGATTTTGCTGATTTGATGAGTTTTTATCAAGTTTCGCCCCTTTCACTCGTTTCTCAACCATTTTGAGTGATTCTTGTTTTCATTTACTCGTTAGAGGACACACCATCGATCCTTTGTTGGATTCAGACCGATTTCCGTCTCCAATTTGAGCCGAGACATGTTGAACGAATTCGAAGTCACTGTTCATCGACATTTACTCTATTTTTCACTCTGTTTTTGGCTGATAATACTTGTAGAACATGTTGATAGGATGCCAATGACTAGATTTAAACTATTATATTGTTATGCATTGAATTATGAGTTTGCAGCTTGAGTTCATACTCATGGCACCGAGAACAAAGTCAATTTGTCCAAGAAGAAAGGGGAAAGCCCCTGCTGAATCATCTCAACCACGGAACCCCCATGGGATCATCTTCAGAAATGAAATGGAGGAATCCAGATACAACAAAATTTTAGAAAGAAAAATTATCAACACCAAGTATGCTGATCGAAGAACATTAGAAGCCTTGGGGCTTTATGAGGACGTGCTTTGGATGTTTGAGAGGATCAAGGCACAGCAGTTCTTCCAGATGACTCCGCACACTTATCTACCACTTGTTCTGGAGTTCTTGAGCAATGATGCATCGCATTTTGATAGTGTTTTTCTGTTGTATTTCGTGTCAAATCTAGGCTTATTTTAACACTTTTATACTCATTATAGCCTTATTTCCTTCATATCTTCAGAATCTTCACTTTTTGGCACTTTTATGGAATTTCAAGTAAAAACACCATTTTTTCGACATATTTTGCAGATTCTAAGGCCATGGGACGATTTCTTGGGTGAAAACGAAGTCGCCGGTCAAATTTGAGCTCATTCGGAGTTTGCATGAGAATCACGACCAGGTAAACCCCACGGGGTTCACCATCCCAGTCGCCAGCCAGCGAAACTCACAGAGAGCATCACGGCCAGGTGAACCCAGTGGGGTTCACCAGAATTCCTTTAGGCCAAAAACAGTCTAGAGGATATCACAGCCAGGTGCACCCGGCGGGGTTCACTACGCTTCATTCTGCCGAACTCACATAATGAATCATGGCCAGGTGAACCCGGCGGGGTTCACCCGTGATTCTAATGCAGGCTCACGCGCGAGACCGACCTTTACTCTATTTTTTCATGATTTCTCACCCGTTTGGAGTCCGAATTTGGCAAATGAGGTGTCTATGGAAGCTCTTTCAGAGGCGAACACATGAGATATAAAGCCCTAAATTTTCCTACCCTAATTATTGAGTAATCATGCAAGGAAGCGGCACGGGCAGAAGAACACGGCGACGAGGCAATTTTTGGAGATTTTCGGAGATTAAGACACAAGATCATCACGATTTCTTCAGGATTCCTTCGGTTCATCGTCTCCTTCCTCTTAGATTCAGTTCCTTGTACTTTTCCTTTCATTAAAAGAGAGATTTTGAGTGTTTCAATGATGATTATAGCGTAAACCCTATTTCGGGGCTTGGTTGAAGCCCTTTGATGATTCTGATCGCAAACTTTGTATCTATTTTCGTTCTTTGGAATGAATTTTGAGCATATTTTACTTTGATGTATTTATTTCGTGATTTTACCTTGGTCGAGTATCTTTACGTGTTAGCCGTTACGATTCATATCGAGAGAAGGATCGTAAGGGTGGAATCTCTTAGTAAAATTGGTAAGACCTCGACACGAGAGAGCTTGATCTTCGCTCGAGGATCCCACAGTCTGCCATAGAAATCATTGGGTTCATCTTAGAACGATCCACCGTGAGAGTAGGAGGTCAGTCTAAGACGAACACCGGGGTGTACACTCGAGAGAGGGCATCTTGTACCCTAGGGCTAGACTCCTTGTGCAAAACCTATAAACTAAATAATTAATATCTTTCTTGTGCGATTAAAGATTATCATTGTGGTGGAAACCGTAGCCCTGATATCTCTCTCAAATTTAACCTCTAGCGACGTAGTTGCAATTGCTTGTTTTCGATTTCTGTCTTCAAAACCCAATTTCGATTCGCCTAGCTATTAGGACTCGGATTTTCTGGTATTCAACCTTGTTCCCTGTGGGATTCGATATCTTTTATATTACTTCGACATAACCGTGCACTTGCGGAGCATGTCAAGTTTTTGGCGTCGTTGCCAAGGAACAACGGTTGATATTAGTATACTTCCAAGAATTGGTAGACTAGGCTTTAGGTTAGTTTTTCTTTACTGCACTGCTATTTTCTTTTTCTTTTTATTTACTTGCTGTCTTAGAACTTTATAATTTTGACTGACCGTTTTATGTGAATAAGTTCTAGGGCAGGAACATTCTTTGACATTGATCTAGAGATTGAGCACACCTTCAGGACAAGAAGGAAGAAAAATCAAATTCTGAAGAAAGAAGTCATGAACCATCCAGAAGGAGACAATTAGATGGAGCACATTCAGCTTGATGTGAACAATGACCGAGTACCACAACCAATGGGGAATAACTATAACAACAGGACATTGAAAGATTATTCTACTCCTTATTCTTATTGTTTTCAATCAGGAATTGCTAGGCCCGCTATTGAGGCCAATAACTTCAAAATAAAACCTGCTCTTCTTTCTATGGTGCAACAAAACCAATTTAGTGGTTTTCCTCTTGAGGACCCCAACATGCACCTCTCTATTTTTCTAGAATACTGCGATATGTTGAAAATTAACGGCGTGTCTGCTGATGCGATCAGGTTGTGACTATTTCCCTTCTCTCTGAGGGACAGAGCGAGAGCTTGGCTGCACACACTACCTGCAGCTTCGATAAGAACATGTGCAGAGCTTTCTCAAGCCTTTCTATCTAAGTACTTCCCTCCATCAAAGACAATTCAATTGCGAAATCAGATAACGAGTTTCATGCAAAAGGATGGAGAGTCTCTATATTAAGCTTGGGAGAGGTTTAAAGAGCTCCAAAGGATGTGTCCACATCACAGAGTTGAAACTTGGGTTTTGATCCAAACCTTCTACAGTGGTTTAGATTACAACACGAGACTTACAGTGGACGCTGCAGCAGGAGGCGCTTTGATGAATAGGAGAGTTGAGGATGCTATGAACCTTCTTGAGGACATGGAGATTAACCATCACCAATGGACATATGAGATAGGTACTTCTACCAAGAAGTCAGGTAAGTATGACCTTGACTCTTTGACTGCACTCACGGCTAAAGTTGATAATTTGACTAGGAAGCTTGATTCTTGGTCTGTTAATTCAATGGAAGTTAACGCTATTTCTTTTGAGGTCTGTGTAGTTGTAGGTCATGCAGGGGCAGATTGTCAGGCAGGAGATGGGCAGATGGCTGCGAACAACTCTGAGCAATTGAATACTGTTGGAAATTTTAACCCAAACAACAACCCATACTCCAGCGCATTCAATCCAGGGTGGCACAACCACCCAAAGTTCTCTTACCGGACAACTCAGCTGATTCAGCCTGGACAAATTCCACCACAACAAGCCCAGCCCCCGCAAGGAAACTTTAGACAGTTCCAATGGAACAATTTCATACCGTCGGGATTTTAGGCAAGGAACTTCAATGCACCACCACCACAGCCAAGGCCCAATAATGATTCAAATTTGAGCAAGCAACTTGAAGGACTTACATACATGATGAAGATGATGATGACAAGGATGGACTCCCTGGAAACTCACAATAAAATGTTAGAGAGCCAGCTAGCCTAGTAAGCTAGCTTGTCTTCGAGAGCACTAGGGAAGTTACCATCCCAGCCAGAGGTAAACCCAAGGGAGCATTGCAATGCAATCTCCACTCGGAGCGGCAAGCAACTTGAAATTCCAAAGATGCCGACCGATGACAGGATAGATGAAGTGATACCAGAACCTGTGGAACCGCATTCAAATGAAACATCAGTGGCACCTGAATAAGTTGAAGAGGATCGGCCATATGTGGGACTGCCCGCATATAAGCCACTAATTTCTTTTCCGCAGAGGCTTGTCAAGGCTAAATTGGACAAGCAGTTTGGTAAGTTTTTAGAGGTTTTAAAGAAACTTTACATTAACATCCCTTTCGTTGATGCTCTTTCGCAGATGTCAACTTATGCAAAATTCTTGAAACACATCTAATCAAACAAGAGGAAGCTAGAGGATCATGGGACTATTGCACTTACTGAGGAGTGGAGCGCCATCATTTAGAACAAGCTCCCTCAGAAAATTAAAGACCCAAACAGTTTCTCCATACCCTGCCAGATTGGGGAGATGTCTTTTCAGAGAGCTTTGTGAGATCTTGGAGCAAGCGTTAGCCTCATGCCACTTTCACTTTGTAAAAGGCTAGACTTACGAGATTTGCAACCAACTAGTATTTCCATAAAGCTTGTAGACAGATCTATACGCCACCCAGTTGGTATTTTAGAGGACATACCTGTTAAAGTAGGAGATTACTTTATTCCTGCTGATTTTATTGTTTTGGAGATTGATGAGGATGACAGGCTCCCAATTATTATGGGGAGACCTTTTCTTGCTACTGCAGGCACTGTCATGGATGTCAAGCATGAGAAACTATCCTTGAACATCTATGGCAACGTCATCCAATTTGATCTTGCTGACACGTTGAAAAAACCTTCTCTTGTAGGTACATGCTGTAGGGTGGACATTGTGGAAAAAGCCTCACAGGATATTGAGCCACCCAGGAGAGAAATGGAATCACCGGGACCCACCCTAACAAACCCCACCGAAAATGCCAAAGCTACAAAGCACGCACCAAGTTCTGGCATGACAAGCGCATTGCAAAAAAGGAATTTCATGAGGGAGACAAAGTACTTTTATTCAATTCTAGGCTTCGGCTATTTCCAGGAAAGCTTCGAACGAGGTGGTCCGGTCCTTTTACAGTTCAGAAAGTTCAACCTTATGATGCCATCACAATTTGGACAGAACGAACTGGAAGTTTCACAGTTAACGAGCACCGCCTCAAGCACTATTTTGAAGACGAGCGGGTTGAAAGAGAGGAAGTTCTTACTCTCTCAAACCTCACAAATTCATAACTCTGAAAACTCTTATGGTCGAGCTACCGACCTTAAACAAGCGCTCTTGGGAGGCAACCCAAGTTTTTGTTTGATTTTAGTTTTCATGCATTAATTCAGATGTTGTTTTACACTGTTGATTTATTCTTCATTTAATTTTTGGATATTATAGAGGGGATTGTTACTAATTTGATATCTCTTTATGATGTAGGATGAAGATGTAGGGCATAGGAATTTTTCCATATTTTTTCCAAAAATTTTCAAATGATCAGTGCAAATCACAGCCTGGTGAACCCCAAGGGGTTCACACGTGAAGTGCACTGTACAATCACCCAGACATTATAACCGGAGTGTTTCACAGCCAGGTGAACCCCACGGGGTTCACCAGAATTTCAGCACGCGCAGGAACCCTCCAGTGAGCTTCACAGGCAGGTGAACCCCGTGGGGTTCACCATCTTTCCAAATACCAGAAAACTGCAAGAATACTTCACGGGTCGGGGAACCCCAGCGGGTTCAACCGTGCTTCTGATTGCAACTGCCCTACTTAGCATACTTCACGGGCGAGTGAACCCGGGCAGGTTCACTGGAATTTCAATCTGTGTTCGCCCGAACTTAGGGCACACACGCGAGGGCTTCCGCCGCCGCCTTCCTCTTTCGCCAAGATTCCACTGATTTTGGTATTCTTCCTTCCTTCCAAACACGAAGAAGATCTCTCCAGGTCAGATCTGAGTTTCCTTGCAACTGGGTCGGATTCTGTTTCAACTTCGTCCCTGATTGTCGCGTCGCAAGATTTCGTGTATATCCGCCGCCGCCATCCGATTTCGACGAAACTGACCGGATCGCGCCGCCTTCTTTCCTTCTCAACACTTAAAGGCGATCTCTTAGGTTCTAATTTACAATTCCTTGCAGTATGATCAAGCTCTTCTTGCCTGTTTCACATCGGATTTTCATGTCGCCTTCTTTTTCACCGACTTTTTGCTGATCCGCCACCACTTTTGTTCCATGAGCACCACCGGCCAAATTTTCTAACCGAAGCTCGCCGACCTCTTTCCGACATTCCCTAGCCAACATGCCTCCAAAGACGAAAGCCATGGCTAGCAAGAAGACCTCACGTCCACAGCAAGCACTCTCAGATTCGTCCGCCACCGATGACGAGGAGTACGAGCCAATACCGACTCCCCCATCCTATCGACCATCCTCGACTACGCCAGGCTCCTCTTCGTCTCACCACCATCGCACACCTGCCAGCCGACCACAGCCCTACGTATCTCCCCCGAACGATTTCGGGATTATCTTCCGGAATGCCACGCTAGAGGAACGATATCAGATACTACGACAACGCCGCGTGTTCAATATGAGGTATCTTGACCGAACCACACTACAGATGCTAGGGATGCTAGGAGACGTTGATTTGATGTATGGAGCCATAGGGTGGGAGCAATTCCAGCAACTATTCTCACCCACTTACATTGGCACCACACTGGAATTTCTGAGTTCATTGGAAGTAAAGGTAGATCCTATCATTGATGACGATCCAGGGCGTCAGTCTTTCCGCTTGTGTAATATTGAACACATCCTCACTCTTTCACAGTTTTGCAGCATTTACGATTTTTCAGAACCTTGTGCACGCAGAGTCCCTACCGAGTACAGTGAGTAGAACTTCTAGGGCGCTATCACTAACGAGCACATCTACTCCGCTCGTGTAGCTCGTACTTCCAATTTGTGCAACCTAGTGATCAAGTACGTTCACTGTGTATTGGCCGACACCCTCTTTGGCCGCGGTGAAAGTGACGGTATGGTACGACAGACTGAGTTATTCTATATCTGGTGCATGCTTCAGAGTTATAGAGTCGACTCTGGGTATTATCTGGCAAAACATTTCAGCCGCGTCGCCCATTCTTTGAGGGGGGTGATAGTAATTGGCGGGTTGATCACACCTTTGGCAGTTTCCTTAGGCATCATTCCTTATGGCACATTGGAAGCTACCGGCAACAACAGGCTCGACATCGAGTCTTGTGTTGCCATGAAGCTGATTTTACACAAGGGAGATTCTTATTGTATGACATTCAAGGGAAACCCATTCTATCTCCCTTTGCCAAACCCGAAGCGCACATCAGTTACAGTCGGTGGAAACTGGTGCATCCAGCCAGTTGAGGACGCACAGCCCGATCCAGTCGATACTGCACCACCAGCACCTGGAGCATTTTCCTTTGGTGGCACCTCCTCTCACGATTCTATGATGTTTGTGTTGCAGGAAATCAGGGAGGAGCAACTCCATCAACGGGAGATGATTGATAACCTGGACACCGCTGTTACCCACATCCAGCAGAACCAATCTTCGCATTGGGAGTCCATGGAAGCACATATGCAGAGACAACACAAGATGATGGGATCCATCTGGGAGAAGATATCGATCATGGACGACCGGCTATCCGCACTCTCCGAGGAAACAACAGCTCGCATGAACATTTCTTCCGACGAGGAGGCCGAGCCTGACTATAGTGCACGCGGGAAGAGCAAGAGCTCCCGAGCATCTGGCTCTCACTCACGCAAGAGGAGGTAGCCCCTCCCCCAGAAGCATCGGCGTCATCATCCACTCCTCTCTCATCATGGTATATTGCATAGAGGACTATGCAAACTTTTAGAGTGGGTGAGCTTTCTATACTCCGGTTTCTATTTCCTTATTGCATGTGGCTATTTGACTGTGATCGCTTGACTTCGCTATGTTTGGATGGATACTTCTATTCTGTGATGGATATTCTGGCATTGTATCTTATATGTCATTTTATTCGTGGGCCTAGTCCACTTCTTCAGGTCCCACTCTGTGACAGACTTGTATGACATTATTTTTCTTGCTTGCGTCCACACTTTGTTATGGTTATTATGCTTTTCATTCATGCTATGTAATTTTTTCCATGAGTTTGCATTTGCATGTGTATGAGTCTTGTCCTCTCAAGGCTATTTCAAAATTTTGAGCATTTTGAGTTGAATGCATAATTGGGTAGGAATAATCATAGAATTAAGTCTGGAGTGATACCTCAATGTTAGAAATACTGTTTGATCATATCCATATGTTCTATGATTTATAAATTTTGTGATTTGGATTGATTTTGAGATGTTCATTAGTGGGTCAAACATTTTTATGACTGTTTAATCAACTCAAGCTTGTAACTTACATAAGAATAGTATTGAGATGCATATTCGTTTAGTTATTCTTTGAATTCCTTTATGTTGTTGGGGAGACACTGCATTTGTTAAAAAAGGATATGTTATCAACTGCTGAACAAAAAAAATAGTAAAATAAAAAATCATATTGCTTACCCTTAGATTCCTCTACTTGGCACTGCGCAAAATTGGCAGTGATACCGAAGGACATGAGTTGAAATCTAAGGGATATGAAATTGAAAGCAATAAAAAGACTCCTCTACTTGGCATTGAGAAAAATTGGCAATGGTACCTAAGGCTATGAGTTGAAATCTATCGCAATAATCAGTGTATCATACCCTGATGAAACATTTGAGTTAACCCCAACGATTTGACTAGGAAGGATTGGAATCGCATGAGTGTTTTGTGTAAGCTTCATTGAATCCTATGTTTGCTGCTTACTAGGTTGTTTGACATCTAGTTATTGTGGGATTAAACTGTTGAACACTCGAGGCAGCCATTTACATAATTTCTCTAGATTAGATATTGGATTGTTATTAAATATTTTTCTAACTTGGATGTATATATTGACACGAAAGATTACTCTTATACCAAACATGTATTTTACCTTATTTTATTGCTTGAGGACAAGCAAAGATTTAAGTCTAGAGTATTTTGATGCATCGCATTTTGGTAGTGTTTTTTCGTTGTATTTCGTGTCAAATCTATGCTTATTTTAACACTTTTATACTCATTATAGTCTTATTTCCTTCATATCTTCAGAATCTTCACTTTTTGGCAGTTTTATGGAATTTCAGGTAAAAACACCCTTTTTTGACATATTTTGAAGATTCTGAGGCTATGGGACGATTTCTTGTGTGAAAACGAAGCCGCCCGTCAAATTTGAGCTCATTCGGAGTTTGCCTGAGAATCACGGCTAGGTAAACCCCACGGGGTTCACCATCCCAGTCGCCAGCCAGCCAAACTCACAGAGAGCATCACGGCCCGGTGAACCCAGCGGGGTTCACCAGAATTTCTTCAGGCCGAAAATAGTCCAGAGGACATCACAGCCAGGTGAACCCAGCAGGATTCACCACGCTTCTTTCAGCCGAACTCACAGAATGAATCACGGCCAGGTGAACCCAGCGGGGTTCACCCGTGATTCTAATCTAGGCTCACGCGTGAGACCGACCTTTACTCGGTTTTTCCATGATTTCTCACCCGTTTGGAGTCCGAATTTGGCAAGTAATGTGTCTATGGAAAGCTCTTTCAGAGGCGAACACATGGGATGTAAAAGCCCTAAATTTTCCTACCCTAATTATCGAATAATCATGGAAGGAAGTGGCGCAGGCGGAAGAACACGGTGACGAGGCAATTTTTGGAGATTTTCAGAGATTGAGACACAAGATCATCACGATTTCTTCGGGATTCCTTTGGTTCATCGTCTCCTTCCTCTTAGATTTATTTCCTTGTACTTTTCCTTTCATTAAAAGAGAGATTTTGAGTGTTTCAATGATGATTATAGCGTAAACCCTATTTTGGGGCTTGGTTGAAGCCCTTTGATGATTCTGGTCGCAAACTTTTTATCTATTTTTGTTATTTGGAATGAATTATGAGCATATTTTACTTTGACATATTTATTTCATGATTTTACCTTGGCCGAGTATTTTCACGTGTTAGCCGTTACAATTCATATCGAGAGAAGGATCGTAAGGGTGGAATCTCTTAATAAAACTTGCAAGACCTCGACACGAGAGTGCTTGGTCTCCGCTCGAGAATCCCATAGTCTGCCATAGAACTCATTGGGTTCGTCTTAGAACGATCCACCGCGAGAGTAGGAGGTTGGTCTAAGACGAACACCGGGTTGTATACTCGAGAGAGGGCATCTTGTACCCTAGTGCTAGACTCCTTGTGCAAAACTAATAAACCAAATAATTAATATCTTTCTTGTGCGATTAACGATTATCATTGTGGTGGAAACCGTAGCCCTGATATCTCTCTCATATTTGACCTCTACCGACGTAGTTGCAATTGCTTGTTTTCGATTTCTATCTTCAAAACCCAATTTCGATTCGCCTAGCTATTAGGTCTCAGATTTTCTGGTATTCAACCTTGTTCCCTGTGGTATTCGATATCTTTTATATTACTTTGACATAACCGTGCACTTGCGGAGCATGTCAAACAGCTTAATAATTGACTTGAAGGAATTTTCGAATGGACTTGCAGAGGGGGAAATCACTTTCAGATTAGCCAATGAGGAGAGGAAGCTTACATTGCAAGAAGTCAGAGATATCTTTGAGTTGAGCATAGAAGGGTATACTGAAATGCCTCTTGGATTCATGGAAGGCATCTTCTGGAACCAAATTACAGATGAGAGTCATTTCTATGCTGTTTCTGCTAGAGCTAGCAAGATCAAGAACCCTTGTATTAAGTATGCTCACAGGGTTCTAGCACACACTGTGTTTGGGAGAGGAGATAGTGACGACATGGTCCGTCAACATGAGATCTATTTTCTTTGGGGGGTGCTCAATGGATTTGCTGTTGATGTTGCTTATTTCATGATCAAACACATGGACAAGGTTGCTAGAGTGAGCAGAGGATCTGTGGTAATAGGAGGCTTGATTACTCCTATAGCTAGATATTTTGGGATAGAGCCCTATGAAATTGAGTTGGCAAAAGGGAATGCAAGACTAGACATTGAGTCTTGCATAGCAATGAAGATGATTATTAGAGAAGGTGACATTTTTTGTTTAGTCCTTGGACCAAATATCCCTCCTCTACCCTTACCTCACATTGAGAAGACCACGGTCAGAGAAAGAGCCAACTGGAAATTATCCCCTAGTGCAGCTGAGGCAGTTTTTAATCCACTGCTTGATACAGTTCCACCACTACCCACCTGGGGTGGAAGGAGTGATCCCTATGGGATGGAGTCACCTCCTCATGATTCTTCACAGCCCGCTGGTACTTCCTCACATGGGATGAGGGGTGGTTTTGCTAGCCATCACGATCCAGGTTTTCAGGCGCTCACAGTACAGATGTACAACCAAGAACGCCGCCTGGATGGGATGGAAGAGACTCTGGGATACATCCACAGGGATATGGAGAGATTGTGTAATCATATGGAAGACATGGGCAACTTCCTTTATGACTGTTTTGGTTATGCATATCACATAGACCATGGATATCAAAGTGATCAAGGAGAAACGCCATACTATGATCCCATGGAGACTGCTGCAAGGGACTCTGAGGCCACACGATCAAATGGCGATGAGTAGATGCTTTGTGAGTATTATCTTCCTTTAGTTCTTTGCTATGCTATATTTTTCTATATCTTATTGTTGTTTCATATGATGAAGGGAAGGATGATGCTTTCCGACCACCACCACTGCTATTCTTGACATGCTTATATTTTTGATGTGGTTGTACAATAATAATGATTACACTGATGATTTACTTTTCGATATGGTTGTACCATGCGATGATGATATTATTTTTCTTGAGATTGTTGGATGCATGTGATTTACTTTGCTTGTTGCTTCTATCTTGAAAGATTTTCATTGATGATGATGATAAGTATTTTCTTGATGATAAATGAACTCAAATTCATGATTGAAGATATAACCCTATCATGTTAAATTTATTTCTTCAATACATATTTGTCTATTGAAATATGACATTGATTGATGCATAAGATTTTAGGTAGATGTATTATTTGAAGAATAAAATTTAAAGGTGAAACATCTCTTTTGAATAAAATGAGTATATTAGTATGATTTGTGAATTGAGATCAATTGATCAACCTAGTAGATGTTTAGTCTATTTTGATCTTTGTTAGGAAATGAGAATCCAAGATCCATAAAAATAGTGAGAGACTCCCCTACTTGGCACTATGTAAAATTGATAGTGGTATCTAAGACATGGGTTGAAGTCTATGACAAAAAGATAATGAGTGAAAATGATAATAAGACTCCTCTACTTGGCACTGTGTAAAATTGACAGTGGTACCGAAGAAAATAGTTGAAGTCAAAAATAAAAAGTATGTGTCTATGCGGGTACATGCCATCTATCAAAAAATGACAAAATACATGAAAAGGAAAAAAAAATATGTGTGGAAAAAGATCTTGGAAACCTGCTTCCTATAAACAACAGCATAACGGATTTGAACTGAAATTAGGTGAAGTCTTGAGATTGAAAATTCTATTTATTATACGGTTGCGAAGTTTTATTTGATTGAGTTGTTGATCTAGAGGATTGAGTTCTAAGAATGATATGTTTATTTAAAGTGTTGTAAATCAATTGATAGAATTTTTCATCGATATGTTGTATTTTAGAAATTTATTGAGCATGAAAAGGTTATTCCTTTAATCAAAATTTTGATTTCAAATTTTGATTTTTGCTTGAGGACAAGCAAAGTTGCCTTATGTATTTTTATGACAACAAAATATATAGTATATTTTGTATCAGTTTAGATACCTTTTCATGCTAAATTGAGAATCTTTTACTTGTTTTTATGCTGAATCCATCAAATATTGCAAAGTCTACTTCTATTTTAGTTTTTTATGATTTTCAGGCAAAAATGCATCATTTTAGGGTGTTTTCAAGCAAAATCAAACACATAGAAGAATTCTCATCATCAAGAAGAAGATACATGACAAATTTCACGCAAAACGGAGCAACTAACCAAAATACGGTAGTGCTGTAATCTATATTACGGTACCGTATTTCCATACGATACCGTAATATCGGAGCATCTGTCGTAATTTGGAAAAACTTCAGATCAGAAGATTGTGTGAAAAATACGGCACTGCCGTAAGATTATACACGGCTGTATTTTGGAGCACTTTCGGAACAGAGACCATTGCTGAAATTTCGGCACTGCCGTAAACTATTTCACGGGCCGTATTTTCCAGACGTTTCCGACCAGAGAGTTCAGCCGATTTTATGGCAGTACCATGAACCATATTACGGGGCCATATTTCCCAGTACTTTCAGAACAGAACACTCGAGCGATTTTATGGCAGTGCCGTGAACTATTACATTGCTGTATTTCTGTTTTTGAACGCGACTCCCAGGTCAATTTCGATGCCCGATTTTTGTGGAGAATATTGCGGGCAATCCAGAGCTTTAAATTGGATGACGTAAGAAGAAGGAGGGGAGCTTACAAGGAAAGGATCACGTAGACACCAAAAGCCCTAAATTGCATCCACTATCGAGGGAGAAATCACAATACACGCCGCCGCTTAGGGTTCCGCCGCCCCGACCAATCCAGAGCACCTTCGGCTGTGATTTTCATACTAAAGCTTCGCCTGGAGAAAGAGACAACGTGCCAGAAGTTTCAGAACGAAAGGAGATCAATTTGAGGAGAAATCAAAGGAAGAAGAAGCGCCACGACTGTTCACCACTTTCATTGCAAATTACGGCAGTGAAATATTTCACAGCCGTGTTGTTTTTTCCTAAAACTCCTTTCTTATTGATTTTTGATCTTCTAAAATTATGGTATTTTGTAATTCCTTCACCATGCTAGCTTAAACTTATTTTGGGACATGGGGGAGTAATTCCCTTTGATTTTCTTAATGACTAGATAATCTTTTACTTTCATCATGATTATTCTACTTTGATAATTTTACCTATGCGATTATTGCTCTAAGATTCTCCTTAGTTTGCTTTTTGTCATCATGATTTAGAGTTTTCACAATAAGGACCGAAAGGTGATTTGCTTGAGAACTTGGAACCCTAAAATTGATTAATAGGATCTTACCGTAGGAAACTAGGTTAAGTACTTATTTCTTTATTTTAGTAAGTTAAATTGCCATGATGATATTAATGAACTTAGGATTGAGTTATTGTGCCAAACATGGAGATCTTGCATGAAAGTGAGGATCGGAATGTTGGAGAACCATAGGTAAAATGTGTGTTGAGTCTCGGATGCACAAAAGTGATCATCGAGATTCCACTCGAGGCAATCAACTTAGAACAAGGATGCACGAAAGTGATCTTTGAGTTTTTTGATTGATGATTTACTTATCTTCAGCTTGGGATGAATTTTGCGTGAAAGTGAAGATTTATCTCTGCATGGTTATCTGCACGAAAGTGAGATAATCCCTTTTTGAAGTAAATTGAGTCTTTGTCATGTTAGAATTTGATTGATGAACATCTTTATATATCTAGTCGTGGAAATCCAAGAGAATGAAACCCTAGTCCCAATTTCTCTCTGACATTATTCTCCTACGTGTTTTCGCTCTCTGCTTGCCTTTCTTTTTTTCAATTGCCTAGATAGGAAGAAATCAATTATTCGGTACTTGACAGCATAGGTGTCTCTAGGGATTGATATAAACTTTATTACTTTGAGTATCCGTGCACTTGCAGACACTACAAGTTAGGGACAACAAGTTTTTGGAGCCGTGTCAGGGAGTGACAATAGCCCTATATGCCAATACCTTTGGCCTCGACACCTGAAACGAGTCTACCTACTTGTATTTAAAAGTGTGTCCTTTCGGATCACATCACTTATTCGAAGGAGAACAAATAGAGTATAAAAGCCCTAATTTCAGTGACCTAATCATCGAGCAATCAGGCGATGAAGCGGCTAGGGCGGACGGACACGACGAATAGGCGACTTCGAGGCGATTTCTAGAGATTCAACGATCGGAACTCAGTGATTCTTGTTTATTTCTTTCGGTTCATCATCTCCCCCCTCTTAGAAACCTTTTCCTATGATTTTCCTATGTACAAAGAGAGAATTTTTAGCGATTCAACAATGGTTGTAGCGTAAACTTTATTTCAGGGCTACGTTATGCCCTTTGACGATTTCTATTTGCAATTCTTGTATTAACTTGGTTATTTGGATCATATTCTTAGCATATTTCACTTGAAGTATTAATTTCTTGATATTTACTCTGGCCAAGAATTATCATGTTATAGTTATTACAGTTCATAACGAAAGTAGGATTGTAACGACGGAACCTCTTTGTGAATCATGTGAAGGCTCGACACGAAAGTGCTTGTTCTTCGCTCGAGGGTCCATAATCTACCACGGAACCCATTGGGTTTGTCTAGAATGATCCACTGCGAAAGTAGGAGACGTTCTAGGTAAATACTGGGGTGTACACTCGAAAGAGGGCACCTTGTACCATAGGTTAGATTCCTTATGCATATTTGTAAATACATGTAACTGATATTTATATCTTAGCACAATTAGAATCGTCAGAGTGGTGGAAACCAAAGCCCTGATATTCTCTCTCATATATTTTCCCTGCCGTAGTTGTTTGATATCTTGCTTACGATTTTGGTTAGTTTTAGTTTTTAAAGTTCCAAAAGCCACGATTTGATCAGCTTACATTCCAAGAATTAGATTTTCTGGTACTCACCTTGTTCCCTGTGGGATTCGATATCTTTTGTATTACTTCGATAACACCGTGCACTTGCGGTGCGTATCATCATGCAACTCTACCACCCTCTTTCTGGGGTTTTGCACTTGAGACAACTTCTCTCATACTAAATAACATTCCATCTAAGAGTGTCTCCAAGATTCCATACGACGTATGGAGTGAGTTCTTTGATTAACGTCCGGACTCTAGCAAGCTAGAACCCATATCATGTAAATGTGTGTTTGTGGCGTATCCTAAGGAAACTAAAAGATACCACTTCTATGTTCTCACCGAGAACAAAGTTTTTGTTGCTCAGGATGCTGCCTTTCTATAGAAAGAATTTTTCATGAAAGAAGTCAGTGGGAGCAAGTTTGACTTGGATGAGGTCCAAGTACAACCACAAGACACAGAGATGGAACCTGAGCCACCTACACTGGTTGCTAGTCAACCATAGGCTAAGACACAGGTCCCACGTAGGTCTGGGAGGATTCAACGTACACCTGAGAGGTATGTGTCACTGCCGACCCAACACGATGGGATCTTCATCATTGACGATGAGACCATGAATTATGATGAGGCAGTCGCTGGACCAGACTCCGAGAGATGGCTTGAGGCCATGAGATCCAAGATAGATTTGATGTTAGCTAACCAAGTTTGGGATTTAGTTGAGCTGCCTAATGGGTAAAATCCATAGGTTGTAAATGGGTATTCAAAAGGAAGACTAACATGGATGACAACATAATTACCTATAAGGGTAGACTACTAGCTAAAGGATTCAGACAAGTCCACGGGGTGGACTATTATGGAACCTTCTTGCTAGTTGCCATGATCAAATCCATTCGGATTCTACTTGGTATAGCTGCATATCATGACTATGAGATATGACAGATGGATGTTAAGACAGCATTCCTTAATGGAAAACTGACAGAGGATGTGTACATGACACAACCTGATGGCTTCATCCATCCTACAAATGCCAGTAAGGTCTGCAGGCTAAAGAAATCCATTTATGGATTAAAGCAAGCATCTTGAAGTTGGAATTTTCGGTTTGATGATGCAGTGATAGATTAAGGCTTTATTAAAAGCGAAGATGATGCCTATGTATACAGAAAATTCAGTGGGGGTTTGGTGACTTTCTGGTCTTGTATGTTGATGACATACTATTCATCGAAAACGATATCCCTGATCTTCAGTCTATGAAGACATGGCTAGGGAAGTGTTTCGAGATGAAGGACTTATGGGAGGCTGCCCATATCCTAGGCTTCAGGATCTACCAGGATAGATCCAAGAGGCTCTAGCCTTTAGTCAAAGTACCTACATTGATAAGGTCCTTGAGAAGTTCAACTTGGTGCAATCCAAGAAAGGATTCCTTTCTGTGAGACATGGCCTTACGCTCTCAAAGAGCTAGTGTCCCAGCACACAGGTTGAGAGGGATGATATGAGTCGAGTTCCCTATGCTTCGGCAGTAGGATCGATAATGTATGCAATATTGTGTACTAGACCAGATGTGGCTTATGTTGTGAGCATAACCAGCCAATACCAATCCAATCCAAATCTGCAGCACTGGGTGGCGGTAAAGAACATCCTGAAGTATCTGAGAAGAACTAAGGATTTGTTCTTAGTCAATGGGGGGACAGGAAGTGCTCAGTGCTCAGGGCTACACTGATGCGTCATTTAAGTCTGGGCCTGATGACTTCATATCGCATGTAGGCTATGTGTTCAAGATGAATGAAAGTGATATTTGCTGGAAAAGCTTTAAGTAATCCACCATTGCTGATTCTACAAGCGAGGCCAAGTATGTCGCCACTTCTGAGGTAGCCAAAAAGTCATTTGGATAAGGAAGTTCATTTATGATCTTCAGGTGGTTTCAATTGATGTGGATCCCATTGAGCTCTATTGTGATAACAATGGGGCAATTGAATAGGCAAAGGAACCACAGTCTCATCAAAGGTCCAAACACATACTCAGGAGATTTCACCTGATCGGAGAGATCATTGACCGAGGTGATGTCAAGATTAGTAGAGTTGACACAGAGAACAATCTAGCAAACCCACTAACCAAGGCTTTGGTGCAGCAGAAGCATGATGGTCATACGAGGGATATGGGGTTGAGGTTCCTCAACCTCTCGGTCTAAGTGCAAGTGGGAGATTGTTGGTGTTTATGCCCTGAGACCTAGTTTGGTCTTTACTTTGTACTACTTGACATTGGTATTTCTTATATATCATTCTGGCATTGTCATTATCATGCTTAGTTTACATCTACGATTGTGTTCTTACATGATAATGTCCCTGGAGACAAATTTGATCTGTGCTAAAACTCTTGTCCTCAGTCGATGTACCTTAGTGGATATGAGACAACTCTAGTACTTGTGAGACTGGTATATAGGTTTGTTAGGCATGAGGTGCTAATGCAAAAATATGGGTATATCAGTGGAAGATATACTAGACTGACCCGCTGAGGCAATGATTTGGTGTCATGAGTTATCCTCACAAGTGACAGGAGATGCAATGATCCCTTGACTTGAGGTCATTGAGTATTCTATATGGTTAGGGACATGCTTTGATACAACCTAATACCTCACCATAGTTGGGAGGTCATAACGGTTGTCATTGAGTATGTCAGGACCCATATGAGAGGGTCAATGTACAGACAGAGGATTTGCCCCTTCCTTAGGGAAGCATGATATCCATGGGGCCACCCTAGGATTCTACGACTGAAAGTGCATAGATATACCTAGGTGAGAACCTGATTTAGTCATGACCATTAGATTAGGTAAGAATAAGTGGTGACACACCTGTCCAATATGATATCACTTTGGCAAAAAGTTTGTAATGCATCAGTACCTAGTTGCGATGATGGGATGTCGATGTTGATATCTATTATGGTGACTTGGGTAGCAGTGATGCACTGCTAGGTGTCACTCATTGCTTGTGACGACCTTAGGTCATCACTACCAACGTCAGAGGAACCTACAGGGTCTCACACCTTAATACTCGAGTTCTCGTATTGATCAGGAAGCCTTATGATGGAGTAATTAGATAGCTTGGATTTATTTGGGAGATTTCATCAGCGCCAATGGGCCTGATGATATGAAAGAGACTTATTGGAGTCAAACTTCATTTTTGGCCGGTTGACACAAAATTGACCATGGTTGGTCACATTTGAGTTAGGGTTGCATTGAATTAGATCCAATGGCTTAATCGACCTGTGCAATGAAGTTTGGGCTAGCTCATTACCCAATGAGGCCCAATAACAAGTTGTAATGAAGAGACAATAGGGCATAAGGGTATAATAGGGAGAAAACTCCTCCCATTAGCGCCTAAGGGCATAATGTGGAGGAGTGGGCGCCTACTGCTTCATTAGGAAGCAATTGGCGCCTCCCCCCTTCTACCTTGGATGGTAACCTTGCCTCTATGGCAAGGGTTGGGGCACATGTAGCATGATAGACATGTTTGGAAGGTCTTTGGCGATTAGGAGTGGTTTATAGAAAGGGCTTGGAGTCTTGCCATAATCCTAACCCTAATTGCTCCTCCCCAATACCCTAGCCACATGTCCCTTGATGAGATGTGCCTACCCCTTTTCTTTGCCACCCCTTGCTTCTATATACCAACTTGATATGCAAGAGCATGAAAGGACAATTCAATTGGCGTGAACAAGCATAAGGGTGAGAGCAAGAAACATCAATTGGTGCATCCTCTTCCATCAATATCCACAAGTGTCTTCTTCCCTTCTTCCTCTTAGCGCAAGTGAAGGAAGACCTTGGCGGCGTCATCTTCCTCTCCTTCCTCTTGGCGCTTCTTCCTTTGAAGGTGGCGCAAGTGGTGTAGGAGACACAAAAAGGCTTGGATTTTTTTCCTGAGGCTAGCACTGAGCGTGGAAGAAGAGGACTCGAGGCATCCGTGTGTGTGAGACTGCAGAGGGCATACACTTGGGCACCTATCACGACATCGCTGTTGGGAAACCCCGGGGATATTTTATAATTTTCAGAGATAGAGATTACAAAATACATTGCACAGCAGAAGCAATATCCCCGAAACAGGCCGGTCCCAAAAACCCAGTGAAGATCGCAAGCAAGAGAGTCGACACGATGAGTTAGAAAATACCTTAGAGCGAGATGAGGTCGATGTCGTGATAGGCGCCCAAGCGTGCGCCCTCTGCAGTCTCACACACACGGATGCCTCGAGTCATCTTCTTCCACACCCGGTGCTAGCCTCGGGAAGAAGATCCAAGCCTTCGTGCACTTTCTTCAACCCTTGCGCCACTTCCAAAGTAGAAGCGCCAATGAAGAAGAAAGATGGAGATGTTGCCGCCATGTCTTCAACTCCTCATCCTTACATGTGCCAACTCCTAGAAAAGATACGCCAAGATAAGAGGCAAGAGGGTGAAGACATCAAGTCCTATCCCTCCTTGCTCCAAGAGAAGAAGGATAGAAGAGACTTGCGGTTAGGATGAAAATGGAAGAAGAGACTTTCACCAAAGCCTCCCTCTTTGCCCTTCTAATTCTTGCTCAAACCAAAATCAACTTTTGCTCTCGCATATACCCATGTATATATAGAGAGGCAAGAGGGTGTAGCAATAATAGGGTGTGGGCGTAATTCTCAAAGGAGGAGGCGGCTAGGGTAAAGGGGAGGGAGTAATTAGGGTTTGAGGTAAGGAAAGTCTCCAAGACTTTACCATGAACCTCTCCTAATTATCCATATG
>CM050441.1:33265044-33276076 GCA_027562315.1 Costus pulverulentus | reverse complement strand
GAATAACAACAATTGCCTTTATAAACACATATAAATATATTGTTTATTCATGGTACTGAAAATAGCCCAAAGCCTCAAGCATTGGCCTTAAGGGCATACCCTAACAATAGTCTCTAAGTGTTCTCCTCTTTGCCATGATAGATTCTTCTTCTCTCCCTTCTATAAATCTCAACTTCCTGCGCAATCTAAGAGTTCTATTAATTTCAGGATCAAAAGGAACTAATGGTACTGACCTAAGATTTCTCCGCATAAACAAGTAGAAAGCCAGAAAAGTTCAGAAATTGTAGAGCTTAAAAGAAAATCATAATCTATCACAGAAAATAGAAAAAAAACAAAGACAAAAACAAATAAAAACTTAGTCTAGCAATAAGAACAATTATATCAATATCAACAAAACTGAGGTCCCCGGCAACGGCGCCAAAAAGTTGTTGTACTCCGCAAGTGCACGGATACTCAAAGTAATATTTAAGATATCGAACCATAGAGACCTCATTGTAAGTACTGACTAATTGAGTTTTCACTAGCTAAGCGAATCGAGAATCGTGAAAATAGCGATCGAGCGGTGATTGGAGAAAATCAGAATGAGAGAATCGGGACTAGGGGTTCATTCATCTTAATATTTATGACTAGATATAATTAAAGATTTATCAATCTATTTTTTATTATGGTCAAGATATAATTCACTTGATAAACAAACTAACTCACTCTCGTGCAGTTAATTTACAAAGAACGATACTCACTCTCGTGCAAGATCAATTCAATGCTAAATATATGTGAACTTTGGTTAAAGAGATTAAGAATCACTCTCGTGCATTCCAGCTCAATACCAAGATCTCAAGTGAAACTAAGCACTATCGCACCTTAGTTTCACAGGTTTTACTTTAGGCTTTCTAAAAATCTAACATCTATCTCCAGCATGTTTTCATGTCTGAAACAACAATAATTTCTAGGTCATAACATTAACAAGAAATAAACTTCTAAAACCTAAAGATAAGAGCACAACCAATCTCTCGCGAAGGGTTCTTAATATAGATTCTAGGGTTCCAAGTACTATAATATCATCTTCTCAGTCTATAGCATAAAACTTCAAAACATGTTAATGCATGACGCTAAAAATAATTAAAGGCATAAATCACTTAAGTAAAATAACCATAGCAAAATATATTGATGAAATAAAAGTAATATAGTCATTGATATATCAAGAGAATAACACCCCCATGTCCCAAGAGGAAATTAAGCTAGCATGACGGAAGATTCACAGGAAAACATAGTTTTTGAATGATTAGAGATAGTAAAGAAGGGGTAAGAATTACAAAATAGGGTTGCAACAGGATTGCAACCCGAATTTGCTTTCACAGTCGCGATGAACAGTGTCGCGAGTGTGTTTTTGCTTTGTTTCTCCTTCGATCGGTCTCCTCTCACTCAGAAACTTCTTTGGCGCGTTCTTCTTCTTCAGGTGAAGCTTCTTTTCAAAAATCTTGGCCGGAGATGGTCTGTGCAGTGAACGGCGACGAACCCTAGCGCGACGGTGATTTCTTCAAATTCTCTCTAAGTCGTGGATAAAAATTGTTCCTTCGCTTCGTAAACTTCCGCCTACTTATCCTGAGTCTTCCCCTTTTTTTGGATCTTCAATTGGTGCCATAAGTTTTGAGAAATCATGTTTTTAAATTTGCGGCAGAAAACTCAAAAATCTGGGTTTCAAAATACGGTACCGTATCTGGATTACGGTAGTGCCGTATTATTCTTCTGTAAGATCTAGGCTGAAAATATGGTACCGTGACAATTTTTGTCAAATATATGGCAATGTCATATTCTTGCTAAAACTTTATGTTCAACTTTGTCACAAAATACGGTACTGTGTACTTTCATATAGCAGTGCTGTATTCTTGCCGAAACTCTCTGGTTGAAATCGCTGGAAAATACGGCAGTGCGTAGTTTCATACCGCAGTGCCGTATTTCACCTTAAATTTATGACCGTAGTCTGATGAGAAATACGGTACCGTGGGGTTTGCGCCCAAAAATATGGTATTTTTGCTAGAAGATCCTTTTTGGCTTGAAATTTATTGTGTAAACTCCTCTTGATGTCTAGAACTCGTTCATGCATTGGGATTACTCGAAAACCGGTGATAATGATGCCTTTTTACCTGAAATTGATCAAAAACCCAAGATGGTGTAGATTCTGAAGCATTTGGCAAAAAGGGTATAAAAACAAAGCAAAAGAGTAAGATTATGGTTCAAAAGACTACCAAATAAGTATGAAAAACACTATGAAATTTAGAGTCATCACTTCCCCACCATGGTGATTGGCGCAAGTGTTCAAGAGGAACTCCCTTGGTGTAGATTTTCTTCCCGAGGCTAGCACCGGGCGTAGAAGAAGAAGACTCGAAGCATCTGTGTGCGTGAGACTGCAGAGGGCACACACTTGGGCGCCTACATCGACATCGTCTCAAACTGCTTCAAGGTACCTTCTCATTTCATCATGTCGACTCCCTCGCATGACGATCTTCATTGGGTTTTTGGAACTGGCCTGTTTCGGGTTATTCTTCCACTGTGCTTTCTATGAAAAATTTTAAAAATATCCCTGGGGTTTCCCAATAGTGGTATCAGAGCGACTTGCGAGCCTCAAACGATGTTTTTCATGCTTTTCTATACTCACATGTCATATCTAATTTTCGCAAATTGCATATGCCATGCTCACGATTTTTCTAAGTAGGAAAAATTGTAGGTCTTTGCTTCCAATCATCTATTCAATTTCTTTTTGATTATTGGTTGATTATTTTTCTGATTGATTTAAGATCGAAGGCGCACGCAATTTTGTCAAGTAGGACGGGCAGTGTGTCTTCGGACTGGCCGGGTCTCTTAATCTGACAAAATTGTCAGCTGAAAGGATCTATAAAATCATGATGAAACATAATCTCAGATAATCAAAAGATCTGTGATAAGAAGAAGAGGAAGAAAGACATGTTTTATAAGAAACTAAAATTTTAGATTTTAGGTTTTTCATGAGCATATAGAATTGCATGAGTAAGTACCTTGTTTGTGCATGATGTTGTGATCACTAGTCTAGCCCTAATTGCATGCCTGCGATGTATTCTTGTGAGGCCTGCGTGCCGCCATTCTTTTTCTTTTATTTTGTAAAATTCAAGATGAAGATTAAGGGGGTGCATCCTACATAATTGATGGCGCAACAAGCTTCAACAAAGGTGGTGCATCTTCCTTGGAGGAGGACCCATGGCATTGGCCGAACCATGGGGTGTGCTTCTAGGGTTTTCCTATAACTACCTCTAGGGTTTGGGAGCTAAACCATGGTGTGGTGGACCTTGGAGCTAACCTTGAAGATCAAGCTAGAGGTCAGCTAGGCTAGGTCTAGTTTTTAGGGGCTTGAGTCCTAGGTCAAGAATTGAACCCCTTTTGGCATGGGCTTGTTCAATGTCTTGAATGGGCCATGATCACATCATCCTTTTACTGCTTTCCTTATCTGCTAAAGCATGCCTGCAATGTTTTATCTTTATGTTCTCACTGTAGGATTGCATGCTTGTAATGTTAAACATAAGATAAAACTAAGAGGATGAGACCTCAAAAACTCTCAATCAAATATATCAAGTCTAGTAGCCTTCTAACGCGTAGCCCTCATCAAGCTATCGATCAGTGGTGTTGTGCACTGTTTCCCACCCTCGTGGGACACACCCACTTATCTTTAGAAGGTGTGTGGTGACAATGGTTTCCCCAGTCCGATTTTACCCTGGGCGTGCCTTCACAAGGAAACTCGTTGGCCCTGGGCATAACGGTTAGGAATGGACTTGACTAGATTTTCACATGTGCTGGGCACATAATGGAACTCTAGAGGCATCGTTCAGAGGTTAGGGTTTCATGTTGTATCCAGCCCTTGCTGGACATGAAATGCCTAGACTGTCTCAATAAGGGGAATTGCCAAGTGCAATCGGCCGGCGTGCCCACCTTAAGAAGCATGGGTCACTTTGTGCATCTCATCCCACCCTCGTGGGACACAAAGCCTCATGTGGAATAAGGATCTCATCTCACTAGGAAATCTCAGATTTCACCATTGACTTTGTGGGTTGTCAATTCGATTAAAATAGTGGGAGCCATAATCATTTAAAACAAGTCCAGTTTAAATGATTTGAAGTAGTATTAATCTGTTGTTTCTTGGTTATTGTAGAATAATAGCCATAAACACTAGCAGATTGACACTGCGATCCCTTCTTGAGAAGGACAACTTGGTTGGATCCAACTTCATGGATTGGCATCGGAACTTGAGGATAGCCCTCAAGCTTGAGAAGAATTTGTATATCCTTTAGCAGCCTATTCCTGTGACTCCTGCGCCTAATGCTCGAGCGGCATACAGGGATGCTTTTAGAAAGCATCAAGATGACTTGTGGAAGTAGCATGTCTCATGCTAGCCACTATGGCACCTGAGCTACAGGTGCAATATGAGGAGCAAAACGCCTTTCAGATGATCATGCATCTGAAACAAATATTTTTGGCTCAGGCTAGAACTGAGAGATATGACACTGCCAAAGCAGTCTTTCGGTGTAAGTTATTTGAGGGAGCACCAGTGAGACCCCATGTACTCAAGTTGATTGGGAACATGGATCATCTCAGAAGACTGGAGCACACCATAGATAATGGGCTGGTTGTGGATCTTATTCTACAGTCCCTACCCCCTAGCTTTAGTCCATTCATTATAAATTTCAACATGATCCAGATTGAATGCACTCGGGAGGAACTGTTGAATATGCTCCAAACAGCCGAGCGTGAAATGGGAAAGACCAAACCCAATTCTGTTCTTTTGGACCCTACGGCCAAGAAGATGAAGAAGAAGGGTAAGGCACGTGCCAAAGGTCCTACTAAAGCACTGAAGAAAAAGGCAAAGAAGTCAAAGGAACAAAGGTGCTTCCACTGTGGTGAGCAAGGTCACTGGAGGAGGGACTGCAAGCAACTTCAGAATGAGGAGAAAAAAGGCAAGGCCTTGTCTTCAAGCTCAGATATTTATGTTACCGAAGTCAACCTTTCTACTACTATGTCATAGGTATTGGATACTGCATGCGGAGCTCATATTTATACAAATATGCAGGGGCTCAAGAAAAGTAGATCGGTGCGGCCAGGAGAGATTGACCTACGGGTTGGAAATGGAACACAAGTTGCTGCTGTTGCTGTAGGAATTTTGATTCTCTCCTTGCCTTCTGGACTTCAGTTAGAGTTAGATAATTGCTATTATGTACCTTCTCTTACCAAAAACATTGTATCCATTCCTTGTTTAGCAAGGAAAGGTTTTAAATTTGAAATAAAAGCGAACACTTGTTCTTTTTCATTTACAAATATGTTTTATGGGAAGGGTACTTTATGCAATGGTTTATATGTCTTGGACATGGATAGCCCGATTTGTAACATAAATAGTAAGAGGATTAAACTAAGTGGTTCAATTGGTGCTTTCCTATGGCATTATCGATTATCCCATATAAACAAGAATCGCATTCAACAACTCCATGCAAATGGGTTGTTAGATTCAAATTCCTTGAAGGAATTTGATACTTGTGAGCCTTTTTTTATTACAAAAGATGACAAAGGCGCCCTTCACCAAGACAGGTGAGAGGGCAGGAAGTTTATTGGATCTTATAGACAGTGATGTGTGTGGGCCATTTAGTAAACAAGACAGAGGAGGGTATAACTACTTCATCACATTTACTGATGATTTCAGTAGATATGGTTATGTCTATCTGATGAGACATAAATCTGAATCCTTTGAGAAATTTAAGGAGTTCAGACATGAAGTAGAGAAGCAGCTTGGTAGATCCATTAAAACTCTTCGATCAGATCATGGTGGAGAGTACCTAAGTAGTGAGTTCTTTGACTATCTGAGATAGTATGAGATCTTATCCCAACTCACTCCTCCTAGAACACCTCAATGGAACTCTACCACTTTAAGGAGTTCAGACATGAAGTAGAGAACCTTGTTGGACATGGTTCGATCCATGATGAGTCATGCAACTCTACCACCCTCATTCTGGGGTTTTGCACTTGAGACAGCTTCTCTTATACTGAATAACGTTCCATCTAAGAGTGTCTCCAAGATACCATATGAGGTATGGAGTGGGAGACAACCTAACCTCTCTTTTATCAAAATCTGGGGATGTGAGGCTTATGTCAAACATCAGGATTCTAGCAAGGTAGAACCCAGATCTGATAAATGCGTGTTTGTGGGGTATCCTAAGGAATCTAAAGGATACTACTTCTATATTCCCACCGAGAACAAAATTTTTGTTGCTCGGGGTGTTGTCTTTCTAGAGAAAGAATTTCTCATGAAAGAAGTTAATGGGAGGAAGTTTGACTTAGACGAGGTCCAAGTACAACCACAAGACACAGAGATGGAATCTGAGCCACCTGCACCGGTTGCTGGGTAACCTAAGGCTCAGACATAGGCCCCACGTAGGTCTGAGAGGATTCATCGTGCACCTGAGAGGTATGGGTCTCTGCCAACTCAACACGATGGGATCTTCATCATTGAGAATGAACCCAGGACCTATGATGAGGCGGTTAGTGGACCAGATTCCGAGAGATGGCTTGAGGCCATGCAATCCGAGATGGATTTCATATCAGCTAACCAAGTATGGGATTTTATTGAGCTACCTGATGGGGTAAAACCCATAGGGTGTAAATGAGTCTTCAAGAGAAAGACTGACATGGATGGCAATATAGTTTCCTATAAAGGAAGACTTGTGGCTAAAGGATTCAAACAGGTCCACGGGGTGGACTATGATGAAACTTTTTCGCCAGTTGTCATGATCAAATCCATTTGGATTCTTCTTGTTATAGATGCATATCATGACTATGAGATATGGTAGAGGGATGTTAAGACAACGTTCCTTAATTGGAAACTGACTGAGATGTGTACATGAGATAACCTGATGGCTTCATCCATCTTACAGATGCCAATAAGGTCTGTAGGCTAAAGAGATCCATTTATGGCTTAAAGCAAGCATCTCAAAGTTGGAATCTTCGATTTGATGAAGCTGTGAGAGACTATGGCTTTATCAAAAGTGAAGATGACGCTTGTGTGTACAGAAAATTTAGTGGGAGCTTGGTGATTTTTCTGGTCTTGTATGTTGATGACATACTACTCATCGGAAGCGACATCCCTAGTCTTAACTCTATAAAGACATGGTTAGGGAAGTGTTTCGAGATGAAGGACTTAGGGGAGGCCGCCTATATTTTAGGCGTATATCTACTGGGATAGATCCAAGAGGCTTTTGGCCCTTAGTCAAAGTACCTACATTGATAAGGATCAGGAGAGATTTAACTTTGAGCAATCCAAGAAAGGATATCTTCCAGTGAGACATGACCTTACTCTCTCGAAGAGCCAGTGTCCCACCACACAGGCTGAGAGGGATGACATGAGTCGAGTGCCCTATGCTTCGGCAGTAGGCTCGATCATGTATGAAATGTTATGTACTATACTAGATGTGGTTTATGCTGTGAGCATAACCAGCCGATACCAATCCAATCCAGGTCTGCAGCACTGGGTGGCTATAAAGAACATCTTGAAGTACCTGAGAAGAACTAAGGATCTGTTCTTGGTCTATGGAGGACAGAAAGAGCTCAGTGTTCAGGGCTACACAGATGCATCATTCCAGTCAGACCCATATGACTTTAGATTGCAGGCCGGCTATGTGTTCAAATTGAATGGAGGAGCTATTTGCAGGAAAAGCTTCAAGCAATCCACCATAACAGATTCTACGACCGAGGCTGAGTATGTCGCCGCTTCTGAGGCAGCCAAAAAGCTGTTTGGATAAGGAAGTTCATTTATGATCTTCAAGTGGTTGCAACTGCTGTGGATCCCATTGAGCTCTATTGTGATAACAATGGGGCGATTGCACAAGCAAAGGAACCACGGTCTCATCAAAGGTCCAAACACATACTCAGGAGATTTCACCTGATCAGAGAAATCATTGATCGAGGTGATGTTAAGATTAGCAGAGTTGACACAGAGAACAATCTGGCAGACCCATTCACCAAGGCTTTGGCGCAGCAGAAGCATGATGGTCACGCTAGAGATATGGGGTTGAGATTCCTCAACCTCTAGGTCTTAGTGAAAGTGGGATATTGTTGGTGTATATGCCCTAGGACCTAATATTGGTCTATTATTGTACTACTTAACATTGATATTTATATATCATTCTGGCATTGTCGTTATCATCATTTGTTTACATCTGCGAATGTGTACTTATGTGATAATATCCCTGGAGACAGATTGGATATGTGCTCAAACTTTTTATCCCCAGTCAAGTACCATAGTAGATATGGGACAGCTATGGTACATGAGAGACTGGTATATGGGCTGGTTAGGTATGAAACGCTAAAGCAGACATATGGGTATATCAGTGGTAGATATACTGGATCGACCCGCTGTGAGGCAATGACTTGGTGTCATGAGTTATCCTCACAAGTGACAGGAGATGTGTTGATCCCTAGACTTGAGGTCATTGACTCTTCTATGTGGTTAGGGACATGCTTTGATATAACCTAACATCTCGCCGTAGTTGGGAGGTCATAACGGTTGTCATTGAGTATGTCACGACCCATATGAGAAGATCAATTGATAGATAGAGGATTTGTCCCTTCCTAAGGGAAGCTTGATATCCACAGGGCCCCTTATGGTTCTATGACTGAAAATGTATGGCCATACCCAGGTGAGAACCTGATTTAGTCATAACCATGTGATTGGGTTAAAACAAGTGGTGACACACTTATCCAATCGGATATCAGTTTGGCAAAGGGACTATAATACATGAGTGCCTAGTTGCGATGATGGGGATGTCGATGTCAATATCCATTCTGATGACTTGGGTAGCAGCGATGCATTGCTAGGTGCCACTCACTGCTTGTGGTGACCTTTGGTCAGCACTGCCAACGTCAAAGGAACCTACAGGGTCGCACACCTTGATGCTCAAGTTTTCGTACTGATCGGATAACCTTTGGATCGAGTTATTGGCTAATTCAGATCTATTTGGGAGATTCATCAGCGCCAACGGGCCTAATGAGATGGAATAAACTTATTAAGGTCAACTTCCATTTTTGGCATATAGACCAAATTAACCATGGTTAACCTCGTTTGACCTTGGGTTAAATTGGATTTGATCTAATGGGTTGATTAACAAGCATAATGGACCTTGGGCTAGGCCCATTATATAGGCTTACTGATAAGTTAATTAGGCATAAGGAGAAAAAAAGGTAAGCGAATATTTAACCCTAGTTAGACTAGGGTTAGCGCCTATGCCTTAATTAATATCATGTGATTAATTAAAGTTGATTTTGAATTAATCATTTGAGATAAAATAGGGGCTAATTAATTAATTAATTAGAGTCCTATTTTTGTGGAGCTTTAATAGGGCTGATTTTATTTAAATTAATTAGAGTCCTAATTGGAATAGGATTTAATTAATTAATTCCTAAAATCATGCTCTCCTAATTCTTCTCCAAGCCACACATGATCTCCATAAAAGAGACCCTAGCCCGCCCCTCTCATGGCACTAATTCCTCTTAGAGGCATGGAGACAAGTGGAGGGGCGAAAGCTTGGGGCTCTTAGAGATTTTCTCCTCTTCTTCCATCAAGACTAAAGAGATCTTCTTCCTCTTCTTCCCTTGGTGCTTCCCCACATTGGTGATTGGGATTTATGCATCTCCTATCACTCATGAGGTTAACTCATGACATAAAGTTAGAACCTCACAGCGGGTCGATCCAGTATATCCACCATTAATATTCTCATATGCCTGCATTAGCATCTCATGCTTAACCAGCCCATATATCAGTCTCACATGTATTAGAGTTATCTCTTATCCTTACAAGTACTTGATTGGGAACATTTGTCTGAGTACAAATACAATTTGTCTCCAAGGGTATTATCATGCAAGTAAATAGTTGCAAATATAAACATAGCATAATAACGACAATGCCAGAATGATATATATAAAATATCATCAAGCAGTACATAAGATAGACCAACAATTGGTCCAAGGGCATATACACCAACAAGGGGCATATGGTTTTAGTGAATGAGGCACATGAAGAGGATGGATCACCACATTAGGTTGAGAGCCCAATGAACCTTGGCATAGGTGCATACTCTATGAGAGAGAAGTACCAAGGGGCCAAGCACTAGGCCTTAGCCCAGTTTCCAAGTGATGGAGGCAGAGACCACAGGCCACAAAGATATAAGTGGAGCCTGAGGTTACCTTAGGCTAAGGCCCGAAGGTTTCTCAAATAAGCTAACATGCTCGACCCTAAAGCTAGCCCAATAATTGGAAAATAACTACTTCAACTCCTTGAAAAAACTAAAGATGTTCAAACTCACTAAAGAAGAAGTGTTGCAGCCCACAAATCAGAATTTTCATATGCAACAACTAATCTAGCTATGCCCATTTGAGTCAACTCCAAATTAGCACCCAGGGATCTCATCCAACTCTCATCTTCATGCTAGTGTTCAAGAGATGGAAACAAGCCTTCAAATGGAAATAGCAACGTCTCCTTGCAGCCAAGTTCATTTGCCTAGCAAGGAAACCACAACGTTCGGCAACAACGTCTCCAAGCTTCACACTTATATATGTCTCTCATGCAACATTGTAATAGAATATCGTTTGTTGAAATTGAATTTGATGAAGTAGTTTTAGTATTCTTCCTCTTCTATCGGATGCTCTCCTACCTCTTCTCCTTCTAGGGTCGAGCCTCCTCTCTTCCTCTCTTCTCTAATCTCTTCCTCCTTCCGAAACCAAATCCTTCCAGCCAACCAGTCATGTGTTCCCAGGATTTCCAAAAATTCGTCACCTCACCGCCAACGATCCACTAGCTGGATCCTAATGAAACTTCGGCCATCACTCCTCCTCCGGAAGATGAAGCCACAGCCTCTGGCATTTGAAAGTGCCCCTTATCAAGGGGGGTCCCCTTCTAGGGGGAGCAAAACCCTAAAGTGATGGCGCATATGATTTTTGACTTGCGGAAACTAGGGTTATAGAATCGACT
>CM050441.1:33241867-33264944 GCA_027562315.1 Costus pulverulentus | reverse complement strand
TAGCTAACTGAATAACAACCATGCCTTTATAAACATAACAGTTTATTACATGATACTGATACAATCCCATAGGCCTCAAACATTAGCCTTAAGGGCATACCCCAACAGCATTTGCCAACCCATCTCTCCGATCACTAGAATTGAACACTCCTTCCAATCCCCTGTTTTGCGCAGCCTTCCGCCCCAGTTCTGCCCTTCATCATCATCCTCCTGCGACAGGCTACCTTTCACTCTCAAACTCCACCCACGACTTCACAACAACCCCAGCAACCTCCAATTATAGCAGGTTTGGGGTTCGTGCTCTACCGGCCGAATAGCGACCACCCTTGCTCTGCTCACAGCTTCCCCTGTTCCGTTCGAACACCCTCATCTCCGCCTCCGCCGGTGTTCCGACATCATCCTCGCCTCCTCTGCCATCTCTCGTCAGTGCTTCAACATCTTCAAGGCCAGATCTTCTTGACTCCATGCCACTGACAAACGATCCAAGCCCCAGCGTCGTTGATCGGCACCTACTCCCCTCCCTCTGTTTTCCATACTTGTTTCAAGCTTTCTATTTGGTTTAATACTAATCTGGTTATGCTATTTTTCACAGGTACTTTCAGCATTCGGTGGAGCAAAAGTCTAGAACTTTGGCACCATAAGGAAGAACACATCCTATTCTATCAGTTGGATCAGTCAAGCCGAACCCAGAATCTCCCGATCAACCAAGGATACCTCGCAACTTCTGATAACTGATTAAATCCTGCATTGGTTTTCTTAACTAATCCGATTAGTGTCTTTATTGTAGGTATTTTAAGAAGTTGGCAATATAGAACTCATCATATTTGACATGTAAAGCATGTACTAATCTTACTCTAGAATTCAGATTAGTGTATTCAACCTAGGCGATAATGGATGAACTTGTAGGACATGTCAACTTTTCAAGACTGATAATACTCTGTGCAATTTTTATTATATAATCTGACTAGCCTTCTTGTTTCAGATATTGTTCCTGATCAGACAAGCAAACCTCTCTATTTTTGGAACGATTAAAAAGAAGTAGTGTAGTTCTACATTTTGGTTTAGTCGGTTACATTTTTTGATCATTGAATCTTATTCCATGGCATAGTAACTTTTCTTAACTGATTATTTTTATTGCCCATGATTTATGTTTGCTTGATGAATTTGATGTTTTTTGAAAAAAAATAAAAAAAAAATAGGTTTTCATTCAGTAGCATTTTCTCATGCTCCCTTCCTGCATCACCAAGCCTAGGCGACAATGGGGAGGTGCTCTTGCCATGCTGAGCGTGCATAGTTAACCAGCTAAGGAAAGGAAGAAAGCCTTGACGCATGAGGTGACTTTCTCAAAGGAAGGGTATTCTCATTGAATTTTCCTCAAAGGAAGGATGACTTTCTTAGATAATAATTTGCATCATTTTATGGATGCATTACCATGCATGGAGCAAATGACCATGCCCTGAGGGAAGCGCCTAGCTGTATATAAATAAGTATGTATAGGGTTGAGTCACTCTACATGAATTATTCTCTTATCTCTCTTTCTCTTTGGCTGATGCTCTTTGTCTTTTTTTTTTTTGCGCCGCTGCTCTTCTCACTCTTGGCGTGAACTCAAATGTATGGATTCTTGTTTTCAAGACTAGCACTAAACGCGAAGCGAGATAATGTTCAAAGAGTTATTGTGTGTATACCGGTAGAAGGGGAACACTTGAGCGTCTATAACTTGTCTGCCACTAACCTCAAACACGTTTGTAAGATAAATTTCTGTGATGTTCCTTAACCCTTGTCGCATTGACCCTCTAGGGTATAGAAAATCGGTTTCAGCCAAAGAAGAGCAACTGTTGCCAACTCTTTTATGATCACACAACTTTGAATCGGGTTCACTTTGAATCGGGTTCAGATCAATAATCTGAAGACTATTGATCTCCTAATCGAAACTACAGCTGCGTCGTTCTTTCAATTTCAGTGAGAGAATTATTTGAGCATATAGTTTGCTATCTTCTACATCCGTACAACTATTACTTTAACAGATCAGTAATTAATTTAATTGTGCAATTCATTATAACGCTTTTATAATTATAGTTCTAATCCTCCCACATCATCTCTTTTTGTGCAATTAGTACAGTATGGTTAGTGAAATAACCAAAACTTGAGCGTTTTTAGGTAGGTAACAATGTTCAATCTTTCTTAATCATTTTATGGAGAATCCATGCTGAATAAATAGCGTTCTCGGTTTCTATCCTCCACGTGAACGTCGATAAAGACTTGGAGACAGGAGACTTGGCGTTTACGCACATGACCTTTTCATGAAACAAAACGCATCCATCGGCATCCCACACGTTTTGCATCTGCAACGCGTGACAGATAAGACACCGCTTACAGAAGAGGACAAGAAAACAATTATCTTCTTCACCAAAATCACTCTTTTAATTTTTTTTCTTTTTTTTTTTGATAATAAAACATGGCGAGCAAAGTTTTGCATCAATTACTTGTGTTAGAAAAAACAACTTATGTTAGAAGTCAACGATTTTATTTTTGTTGGGAAAGATTTTATTTTTGCGTAGTAAATAAATTTATGATAAAAATTAATTTTAAAAGGTTAGTTAATTATAAAAGTTAGTTTAATTTATGTTATTTCTGTTTTGCTCATAGGTATCCATTTAATTTTTTTATTTGTGTTCAATTATGCAGTATGGTATATGAGTAAAACATTTAGTAGATTATCATAGTTAGGTTGGGTTCGTGATGGAGGGCAGGTTCACCGGTTTGACTTTCACTCCTAAAATATATGATCATCTCTTGAATATAGACTCAAATATGAGAGATGAATGATAATCAAATTTTAATAAAAAAATATTAAATTATAATTATTATAATATACTTAAGCAATATATTAATGGCCTAATCACTAACATAATCTGAATAAAACACAAGGTAAGGTAAAAAAAAAACTTTACAAAGATTTGTAAATGTGTTTAGTAGGTTATTTCTAGAAGAATTATGTCATCAAAATAAATAATAAGAAATTTCTCTAGAGTTGAATAACTTATTTCATTACCCTCATAAATATAGAAGGGCACCATTCATAAAAACCATTCTTTGTCTTAAAAGTAGTCATGCATTCATAAACTCCCATCTTTCTTAGAAGTGAGGAGAGTAGGCATGGCACATGGGCTTTAGGCTTTCTTGGATAAAGCCTTTATGGAGAAATTAAATAACTTGGTTTTGCATCTCTATATGTTGAGTTGGTGTCATCCTATAATATGGGAGGTTCGGCAAAAATGAGAATAGGACTAAGTTAATGGCTTATTGAATATCTCAAGTAGGTGGTAATTCATCAAGTATAATATCAACAAATTGATCACAAAATATTTGAATGTCAGGGTCTAGTGGAAGGCTAGAAGGGGGTGAGGCCACCTTTACCAATAGAGAATGCAATCTTTGACTCCCAAACTTAAAAAATAAATGGTGAAAATCGAACGATGCTTAGTGGTTTGTTAGTCGAAGAGTCATTTTTTATCATACTCTTACTCACTAGCTTTTTAGGGGTGATGGGGTTAACTAATTTTTCTAGTCATTATGTTTTAAAACATAGGTGTCATCATACCAAAGTGAGTAGGGATGACAAAAATACCAGACTCAATCATGTACCTGACCCAACTAGACCCGTTTAAGACGAGTCTGGGTTATAGGTGTTGGTACCCAATACCCAATACCCTATTTAGAAATTATATATATATATATATTAAAAATAATAATAATTTATAAAATTATATTTTATAAACTAATTTAAATAATAAATTAAAAAATAAATATTTTTATTCAATCAAGTACCCATGGGTTGCATAATAAGATACTTACCTCAAGTTGGGTCAAGTTTGGGTAGTGGGCAAAGGGTTAGGTACCCGACCTATTCCCATTGCCAAGTGAGTGATATTGAGGTCATGTAGCAATAGTTATCGTAATAAAATATGAGCAACATTTATGCTAAGCATGTCACAACAACACACTTGATTAGAATATGTAGTAAAGTATAAAGGAACTTTGCAATGGTGGGTGATAGGGATGTTTGATTTATCCACTCATGCAACTGAGTGTAGAAGAAGGTGGGGTTCATGAGTGAGTCCAAATTTAGTGACAGCTAAATGAGACACAACATTAAAGGCCACTATTACCATCAATCACCATTAAATTTTATATAGGTGTAGAATATCTAGTCTAATACCAATCCTCTATATGGACTAATATGCACCTAACAACATTTGTAGTGTGTCTATGTTTTTCCTTGCAAATATGTAAGGCACGATTAGAGTATTCAAAAGCACAATGATATTTATGACACCTATAACAAGCTATAGTTTTGATATCACAGTTTAGGGAACATTTCTTTCATCTATAGTAAAGGAACACCCCTAATCTATGGGTTGATGGTCGAGCAAGTGGATGGTAAAGAAAATTGCAGACAAATAAATTTTTTACATAAAAATACGTGCAGTGGAAAAATCATCTGAAATTGATTTTCCCTTCCCTAGAGGATTCATGCGAAATGTAACTAAGGGTATAATATGAAATATACCTTTGAAACATGCTTAACATTACTGGCTGACAAGTTATAGGAACTCAAGTATTTGCTCTCTACCGGTATCCACATAGTGATTGTTTGAAGATCATCTTGCCTCGTGCATGGTGCTAGCCTTGGAAGCAAGGACCCTAGTCTTAGAGAATATTTCTCCTTGATGGAGAGGGAGAGCGGCAGCAAAACAAGGACAAGTAGAGGGAAAAGGAGCTAGACATCCCTCTTATGGCATGGTTGACTGGTCCATGCCTTGATTAGTGCACCTAGATGATGCACTAAATGGAAGAGGAGAAAAGACTTTCCATTAGAGGTTAATTTTGCTCCCGGATCACCTCACGCGTTAAGGCTTCTTTCTCTTGCATGGCCAACTACCTAGGCATGCCCACATGGCAATGGTACCTTGTTGGGAAGCTGTGGGCAATATTTAAAATTTAATAAGAGTGGAAGTGTGCCCAAATCCATGAGAGGGAAATCAAACAAATTGATACAATTATACCTTTGATGTGTGCTTTAAAGGATGATGATGACAATGTTATAGGCATCTAAGCATGCGCCATCTACATGTATCTGATGTCTCGTACTTTTATAGTCTTTTAGACTCATACTTACTTATAAATCGAGACCTATTTTAATGCTTTTACATCTCTTTCCGGTTTATTTCATTGATTTTCTTCAGAAGCTTCACTTCTTGTCATGTTGATAAATACAAGATAATTCACTCACTTTTGGAGCTATTTGGAAGTATATTTATATTCCCGAGTGAATCAAGAACCTTGACAAGAAGTTTTGCTTCAAACGGAGCTGATTTCCAGAATTACGGCCGAGGCCATAATCTGCATTATGGCCGTAATTATCAGATTGAATTCTCAAGAAGCCTGTTTTCATTCAAGCATAATCATATTCCAAAGGCATGCTATCAACTCTCTCAAGAGAAGCCTTTCGTAAGACAAAAAGTTCGACAGAAGACATTACGGGCATAGCCATAATTTCACCTACTCGTAATCTTCACATCGGCGACATTTGACACCATACTATGGTCGGAATGCAAGTCAAGTCAAAGGTCAACTCACTCACAAAATTTCAGACAAAACGGAGTTCGCTACAAAGATAACCGCCATGCCCATAATCTTCATTACACCCGTAATGGTGTTGAGAACATTAAGTACATCGGAGTGCTGCAATAAATAGGTCGTAACTTTTCCGTTATAGCTCTGTTTTTGGCGTTCTTGGAGTCAAAATGATGAGCATTTAAAGACCTATAAGTGCATGAGGATTTCAAGAGTCAAAGAGCATCAGAATCAGAATTATGGGCATGCCCGTAATGCTAATTACGGGCGTAATTACCCCCTATGTAGCCAAACTTAAAAGGGCCATAACTTTGTCATTATAGCTCTATTTTTGACGTTTAAGGTGTAAAAACGTAGCTAATTAAAAGAGCGTTAATGCAGGCATATCAAAGGGCACCTCTCAAATGATACAAAGGGGCGAAATCTGGCTTGAAAGCGGCGACGGGTCTTGGTTTGGTGTGAAGTTCTTGGAGAAAGTTTGGGAGAAGAAGCTCTCTTGTGCATCCATTCCAAAAGGCTTGGAGGAAGAAGATTTTGACCCTTTTAGAAGATTTTGTAGTCTTTTATCTTTAAGTCTTTCTTATATTTTGTTCTTCTTCTAGAGTTTTGTACTTAAACGACGCTATGATAGCGTAATCCTTTTGTCGGAACTAAGGGTGTAGTCTCGTTGTTTGTATCTCATTCTCAAACTTGTTATTTCAAAGCAAATGCAAATTTTACTTGTGTTTATTCATTCGATGCCGTTTTATCGCATGTATAACCTTGATCACGTAATTTCTTTCCTCGGGCGTCGCAAGAAGGACCGAAAGGTGAATTGCGACGCTAGATCTGCTAGTTCGAACATACTCTGACCTGTCAAGAAATTGGGCAGGATTTGTATGAGGAATTTCATAGTATCTCTGAACCCATTAGATCAATATAGGTACGGTGAGCCACGAAAGTAGAATGCTGATCTAGATTGATATCGGATTACACCGTCGAAAGAGGGTAATCTGTACCTTTTGATACTTCCTTGAGCATTTTCAAAATTGCTTTGCTATAATTTTAACTTGTCTGAATCTAAGATCCATCAACGAGATGAACCCAACGTTCCGATATCTCTAACCCTTGTTTTTCCCCATGAAGCTTTCTCTTGCCAGATTCGGTTTACTTTAAGTTATATTAGCTTTGCGTTTCGTGATCTCAAAACTACTTGATCTGATTGTCTAGCTACTAGTTCATAATCTTTTGGTACTTGATCACTGTCCCTGTAGGATCGACATCTGAAATACTAATACGATGAAACCGTTACGCTTGCAGTTTGTTGTGCGTTAGTACAGCACACATCAAGTTTTGCGCCATTGCCGGGGAAAGGCAACCAATACCAAAAAGATTTAACAATTGGTAGACTAGACTTTTTGCTTTTTCTATTGCTTTTGTTTTCTTGTTTTTGCTTCTTTGTTTCTATTTCTTTGGTTTGTCCTTGTTTTGTTTCTTTGTTATTGTGATTTAGTTTTTCTCTCTATCTTTGTTATTGGTGCTTAACTGTTATATGCGTAGAGGTTTACGATCAGGTGGATTAGAAGATCTGTACGAACTTGATCAGGAAATTGAAAGGACGTTCCATCGCAGAAAACGATTAAAGGAATTGAGCGCTAGAGAAGCATCGAGGATTATTGAACCTATTCCTATCGATCTATCGATGGCAAACAACAGGACTTTGAAGGATTTCGCTGCTCCAAATGCGCAGGGTCTTCACTCAAGTATTTCTAGATCTCCAGTGGAGGCTAATAACTTTGAGATAAAGCCCTCCCTCTTAACGATGGTTCAGCAGAACCAATTTAGAGGCCTATCTTATGAAGATCCGAACATGCACTTGTCAATTTTCTTGGACTTCTGCGACATGACAAAAATGAATGGAGTTTCTAGCGACACGCTACGACAGCGGCTCTTCCCATTCTCTCTCGGGGATAGAGCTCGGAACTGGCTATACTAGCTCCAACCAGAATCGCGAACAACTTGGGAACAACTTTCCCAGGCGTTTCTCTCAAAGTACTTTCCCCCAAGTAAAACTATCCAACTACAAAACCAGATCACTGGTTTCATCCAGAAAGATGGGGAATCTCTGTATGAAGCTTGGGAGCGATTCAAGGAACTTCAATGCTTATGCCCACACCACGGCTTAGAAAAATGGGTAATTGTTTATACATTTTACCATGGTCTTAACTATAATACACGTCTTACTGTAGATGCAGCCATTGGTGGAGTAATTATGAATATGAACGTCGATGATGCAATGAATCTGTTGGAGGATATGGCACTGAATCACAACCACTGGGCTAGAGACCAATGAGGTACATCATCTAGGGCCGTTGTGCCAGGTAAGTATGAATTAGATGCCTTGAGTTCTTTAGCTGCTAATGTTGACTCACTATCTCATAAATTCGATTCATTGAATGTTAGTTCTGTTGATTCAAGTTCTAGTCCTTCTGTATGTGAGATATGTGGAATTATGGGGCATAGCCATGCTACTTGTCAGTTAGTTGTTTCTCAATCCTTTGAGCCACAACAAGAATATATCAATGCTATAGGGAACCAAAATCCAAGACCACAAAATGATCCCTACTCCACTACATACAATCCTGGTTGGATAAACCATCTTAACTTCTCTTACAGGAACAACCCCAATCCTACTCCGCAATCAAACTACAGACCACCACTTGGATTCCAGCCTCGACCGTATGCACCACAACCTCAAAGGACCTCACTTGAAGTAATCATGGAAATTTTCATCCCCTCAAACTAAGACCAATGAGAGTGTTAATGATATGATGCGTCACATGTCCTCTAGACAAGACTCTATCGAAGCCCACAACAAACAGGTAGATATTCAATTGACAAATCTAGCCACCAGCTTAGCTAGACCCGCAGGTAGGTTACCTTCTCAACCTGAATAGAACCCACGAGAGAATTGCAGTGCAATTACTACTCGTAGTGGTAAGCAACTGGAGGACCCAAGAATACCTAATTCCAACCTGAGTCTTGACGCATGTACCAGTCATGTACCCGAACCCGAGAGATGAAGTGAGGAAAAAGATAATCATGAGAGTGAACCAGCTTATGTTCCACCACCGCCTTATAAGCCACTAATTCCACTCCCTCAAAGACTGGCAAAGGCAAAGCTGGATAAACAATTTGGAAAATTTTTGGAAATTTTGAAAAAGTTGTATATTAACATCCCCTTTACAGAAGTTTTAACGCAGATGCCCACGTATGCAAAATTTTTGAAGGACATTCTTTCAAACTGATGGAAGCTGGAGGAACCTGGCACAGTGGCGCTTACTGAAGAGTGCAGCACCATTATTCAAAACAAGCTTCCAAATAAATTAAAAGATCTGGACAGCTTTTCAATACCATGCAAAATAGGGGATTTGACTTTTTAACACGCACTATGTGATTTGAGCGCCAGTGTCAGTTTAATGCTGTTTTCTATATGCAAGAAACTGGACATTGGCAATGTAAAGGCAATACCAATTTCTCTGCAACTTGATGACTGCTCAGTGCGCAAGCCAGTAGGAATCCTGGAAGACGTTCCGATCAAGGTCGGAGATTTCTTCATTCCAGTCGACTTTGTCGTGCTTGAGATGGAGGAGGACACAAAACTACCGATAATCCTGGGAAGACCATTTCTTGTGACTGGCGGAGCAGTCATTGACGTCAAAAATGAAAAATTAGCCTTAAACATTTGTGAGGAGGCTATCGAATTTGACTTAGCCCGAAGTCTGAAAAACCCTTCCTTCGCAGGTTCATGCTGTAGCTTGGATGTCATTGATGAGGTTGTCGAAGATCAAAATCACATATTTGATGGGATGTTAGATGGCCCACTAGAAGTCTGTCTTTTGGAAAGTCCAAATGCTGAAGAAAATAAAGAAGCCCAGGCTTACACAAAGATGATGGATGCAGCCAAAAAAATGAGCTCCCATAAGACGAAGGCTGAACATCTTGACAAGACGACATCACGGGTAAGAGAGGTAAGAAAAATTGAGTTGAAATCTCTTCCTCAGAATTTGAAGTATGAATTTTTGGATGATGAATCTACCTTGCCTGTGATAGTAAATGCAAACTTGACTGAAATCCAAACAGAGCAATTACTTGCTGAAATTAGACTTCATAAAAAGGTCATAGGCTATTCCTTGGATGATATCAAAGGAATTGGCCCATCTGTCTGTATGCATAGGATTCTCTTGGAATAGGAAAGTAAACCCTCCGTGCAGTTTCAACGTCGACTGAATCCAAGCATGAAGGAGGTCGTAAAGAAAGAGATCCTGAAACTGCTAGACGCAGGAGTCATCTACCCGATTTCGGACAGCCAATGGGTGAACCCTATCCACATTGTACCCAAAAAGGGCAGGGCAATAGTTGTCAAGAATGAGCAGAATGAGCTAGTTTCAGTCCGTACTGTAAGCGGATGGCGAATGTGTATAGACTACCGGAAGCTCAATAAAGCGATGCGAAAGGACCACTTTCCTCTACCCTTCATCAATCAAATGCTTGAGCATCTTGCCCATAATGCTTATTTTTGCTTTCTTGACGGATTTTCTGGTTTTCTACAGATCCTGATTCACCTAGAGGATCAAGAAAAGACGACCTTTACTTGTCCATATGGAACATTTGCGTACAGGAGGATGCCATTCGGACTATGCAATGGTCCAGCCACATTTCAGCGATGCATGATGGCGATCTTCTCCGACTATAATGAAGATTTTATGGATATCTTTATGGATGACTTCTCGGTATATGGTCGATCTATTGAATCTTGTTTAGCTAATCTATCCAAGGTTTTGCAGTGATGCGAGGAAGTGAACCTCATTCTGAACTAGGAGAAGTGCCATTTTATGGTACAAGAAGCGATTGTATTAGGACATCTTATTTCTGAACGTGGGATAGAAGTGGATCAGGCTAAAGTGCAAGTAATTGAAAAGATGAATCCACCGACCTCAGTCAAAGGAATCCGTAGTTTCCTCGGACATGCCGGATTCTACAGAAGATTTATTAAAGATTTCTCGAAGATATCACGACCACTGACCAATCTGCTCTATAAGGATTCTGAATTCTATTTTGATGATGACTGTTTGTAGGCGTTTGAGAAGCTTAAGAAGATTTTGATCTCTGCACCCATTATTCAGCCCCCTGACTGGACCTTACCCTTTGAGCTAATGTGCGACGCAAGTGACTTTGTCGTCGGAGCTGTTCTAGGGCAAAGAAGAGACAAAAAGCTTCACGCGATATACTATGCCAGCCGCACTTTACACGAAGCTCAAATCAATTATGCAACAACTAAAAAGGAGCTCTTATCTATTGTCTTCGCGTTTGACAAATTTCGTTCTTACTTGATTGATTCCAAAGTCATTGTTTATATAGACCATGTAGCAATCAAGTATTTGATGAGCAAGAAGGATGCAAAGCCCTGACTAATACGATGGATACTTCTCCTTCAAGAATTTGATTTGGAAATAAGAGATAAGAAGGGATCCGAGAATGTGGTAGCTGATCATTTGTCACGTTTGCTTCTGGACAAAGAAAATGATGTTTATGATGATTTGGAAATTGATGATACATTTCCGGAAGAGAAGTTATTTAGAATTGCTGTGCAAGATCCACCCTGGTACGCTGACTTCGTTAACTATTTAGCATCTGATATTTTTCCACCTGATCTATCGTTTCAACGAAAAAAGAAGTTCTTATCCGACGTACAACATTTTTACTGGGATGATCCATATCTTTTTCGAAGATGTGCCAATGGACTTTGTCGATGATCTGTACCTGAGGATGATGTTCCTGATATTCTTAAGCACTGTCATTCTTCCCCTTATGGAGGTCATGCTAGTGCTACAAAAACTGCATTCAAGGTACTACAATATGGATTATACTAGCCTAGTATTTTTAAAGATGCTCAAAATTTTATTCTGACTTGTGATAGTTGCCAAAGAAGTGACAACATTTCGAAACGCGATGAACTTCCCATACATAATATTTTAGAAGTTGAATTATTCGATGTGTGGGGAATATATTTTATGGGACCATTCCCATCCTCCTGTGGAAACAAGTACATCTTGGTGGCCGTCGACTACGTATCAAAGTGGGTAGAAGCTTCAGCCGCACCGACCAATGACTCTAATGTTGTGGTACGGATGCTAAAGAAGACTATCTTTCCAAGATTTGGCATGCCGTGAGTGCTGATAAGCGATGGAGGATCTCATTTCATTGAACAAATATTTGCCGCTCTACTCAAAAAGTATGGGGTGCAGCACAAAATTGCAACACCTTATCACCCACAGACAAGCAGACAAGTCGCAGTAACAAATCGTGAACTGAAGAGGATTTTAGAACCCACTGTTTCGACTGCAAGAACAGATTGGGCCCTTAAATTGGATGATGCTCTATGGGCCTATCGAACTGCTTTCAAGACTCCTATAGGAATGTCTCCATTTCAGATGATATATGGGAAGTCTTGTCACCTTCCGATCAAGCTTGAACATAAGGCGTTCTGGGCGATAAGAGCTTTAAACTATGATTTCAAGACAGCAGGTGAGAAGAGGAAATTGGATCTGAATGAATTGGATGAGATACGACTTGAGGTGTATGAGAATGTAAAAATTTATAAGGAACAAACCAAAAGGTTTCACAACAAACGTATAAAGCACAAGGAATTCGACGTTGGAGATTTGGTCCTACTTTTAAATTCAAGGCTCAGATTATTTCTAGGAAAGTTGCGATCTAGATGGACTGGTCCATATGTTGTAAAGAAGGTCTATCCATACGGCACGATTGATATTTATAGTGATCAGTCCGAAATGTTCAAAGTCAACGGGCAACGTCTGAAGCCTTATCTTTTTCCTACGCCAATTAAAAAGGGAGTTTCCTTACTCCTCTCTGACCCTTTTACATGATCACGGATTTCTTCGTCAAGCTACTGACATTAAACAAGCGCTTCTTAGGAGGCAACCCAAATAATTTATTTTTCTAATTTTAATTCTGACGAGTGCTATTTTGTGTTTGTTGTAGGTTTATTGAGGTTCAATTCGTGTTTTAAAAAAACAAATTTACAGGTGTTGCCGTAATATTCATTATGGCCATGAAAGGGGCTAAATAATGGGTAAGCCGAGATTGGAAACCAAAATCGTGGAAATTTGTTTCCACGCTTGACACAAAAGCTTACGGGCGTCCCCTTATTTCCCTCTTCACAAATCACCGCCGACCTTTTGCTTCAATCTTCCGAAATGTCAGACACCACTCTTTATCACAGCCTCACTCTTCAATCCATGCTGCAATCAGCTGCCGCCTCTCTTCAATCCTCACACCAAAAACGTCGCCGCTTTCCCCTGCGACGGAACTACATCAATAGCTGGAGCTCTTCATCTTCCCCAAGGAAAAACGGCGAGAATCACCCGGATTCGCTGACGTTGCCTGCTAGCTAGAAAAGGTGCCGCCAAAAGAAAAGGCTCCAGGGGCTGGTGGTGCAGTGTCAACTGGGTTAGGCTGTGGATCTTCAACCGGCTAGATACGCCAGTTTCCACGCACTCTAACTGATGTGCGCTCTGGGTTCGGTAAGGGTAGGCAGAATGGGCTCTCTTTAAATGTCATACAGTAGGAGTCTCCCTTGCGTACAATCAGCTTCATGGCAACGCAAGACTCGATGTCAAGCCTATTGTTGCCAGTAGCCTCTAATGTGCCGTATGGAATGATACCTAGAGAAACTGCCAAAGGGGTGATCAAGCCGCCAATCACAATCGTCCCCTTCATAGAACGGACGACGTGGCTGAATTGCTTTGCCAAATAATACCCAGAGTCGACTCTGAAACTATGAAGCATACACCATAGATAAAACAACTCGGTCTGTCGAACCATACCATCACTCTCACCGCAGCCAAAGAGAGTGTGGGCGAATACGCGGTGCACATACTTGATCATAGGGTTGCAAATACTAGAAGCACGGGCTACGCGAGCGGAGTAGATATGCTCATTGGTAATTGCGTCCCAGAAGCCCTGCTCACTGAACTCGGTGGGGACCTTGCGTACACAAGACTCAAGAAAGCCATAAATGCTGCGCAACTGTGAAAGAGAGAGGTTGTGTTCGATATTACCCAAGCGGAAGGTCAGACGGCCTGGATCATCCTCAAGAATAGGGTCTACATTTACTTCCAAAGAGCTAAGAAATTCCAATGTCACACCAACATAGGTGGGAGAGAAAAGCTAATGGAACTGCTCCATCCAATTGTCGCATACAACATTTCAACATCTTCTAGCATCCCAAGCATCTGCAGTGTGCTTCTGTCAAGGTATCGGGTGTTGAGAACCCGACACTAACGCAATGTTTGGTAACGCTCTTGTTGCCTGGTGTTTCGGAAGATGATCCCGAACTCATTCGGGGGAGAGACGTATGGCTGTGGTTGGCTGGAAAATGTGCGCCCATGACAAGACGAAGACGAGCCTGGCGCGGCTGAAGATGGCTGGAAGGATGGAGGAGTTGGCGTGTACTCCTCGTCGTCTGTGGCAGATGAGTCAGAAAGTTCTTGCTGTGGGCACATGGTCCTCTTAGAAGCATTGCTTTCATTCTTGGAGGCACAGTGGCTGGAGAAGATCGGAAGTATTAAGCAAGGCTTTGGTGAGAGAATCTGGCCGAAAGCGCGAGGTGAACGAAGGCGGATTGTCTGAAACAATCTTGGAAGAAGAGGCGGAACGAAAATCCACAATCTGAAATCGATCGAAGTGGAAATCCATCTGGACGAAGGGAAAAGTTGGCTCAATCCCTTGGAGACCTTCTTCGAGTGCTAAGAAGTAGAGAAAATGGCTCGATCTGATCGGCTTCGTCGAAATCAGGAGACGGCGGCGATCGGCTGGAAAACTCAAAGAAACTGGGGAAACAAAAATCCAGAACTGATTGAAGAAGAAACCGGTCTGGATGAGAGGGGAAATCAAGATCAAACCCGTGGAGATCTCTTTTTCTTGTTGAAAACGTAAGTAGGCGGCGCAATCGGGTGAACTTCGTCGAGCTCGGGAGGCGGCGACGGAAACCCTTCGCGTGCGGTGCCCTAACTCAAGTGAGCACAAGTTAAAATTCCAATGAACCCGCCCGAGTTCACCTGCCTGTGAAGTATACTGGGGTCGGGCTATTGCAACAGAAGCATGGGTGAACCCGCTGGGCTTCACCAGCCTGTGATCCCCGTGGGGTTCACCTGGCCGTGAAACGCACTGGTGGGTTCCTGCGCAGATAGAATTACTAGTGAACCCCATGGGGTTCACCTGCCTGTGAAACGCTCTGGTCACAAAGTCTGGGTGCGTTGTACAGTGCACTTCATGGGTGAACCCCATGGGGTTCACCTGGCCGTGATGTGCACTGATATATTTGAAAAATTCTTAAAAAAATTTGGAAAAATTCTCATGCGCTCCATCTTCCTCCTACTACATAAAGAGACATCAAATTAGTAGCGATCCCCTCTAGAAAACTAAAATTAAATGAAAAACAAATCAACGTTCTAAAACACTAACTAATGACATGGAAAAATTATGCATAAGAACTAAAATCAATCAAAAACTTGGGTTGCCTCCCAAGAGCGCTAGGTTTAGGTCGGTAGCTCGACCATAAGAGTTTTCAGAGTTGCAAATTTATGGGGTCTGAGAGAGCAAGAACTTCCTCTCTTTTGACCTGCTCATCTTCAAAGTAGTGCTTGAGGCGGTGTCCATTAACTGTGAAACTCCCAGTTCGTTCTGTCTAAATTGTGATGGCACCATATGGTTGAACTTTTTGAACTGTGAAAGGACCGGACCATCTCGTGCGGAGCTTTCCTAGAAATAGCTGAAGCCTTGAATTAAACAAAAGTACTTTATCTCCCTCATGAAATTCCTTCTTTGCAATGCGCTTGTCATGCCAGAACTTGGTTCGTGCTTTGTAGCTTTTGGCATTCTCATAAGCAAAAAGGTGCATCTCTTCCAATTCATCAAGTTCAAGTTTTCTCCTTTCACTGGCGTTCTTGAAATCAAAGTTGATCTGCGTGACAGCCCAAGTAGATGCGCCACGCTAATCTTCTTCTTAGTTAAAAGCAAAAAGAAAAGTGGCATGCAGGCCTCACAAGGATACATCACAGGCATGCAAAGGGGCTTGACTCATAATCACAACATCATGCATAGATAAGGTACTTACTCATGCAATTCTACATGCTCATGAAAAACTCAAAATCTAATATTTTAGTTTCTCATAAAACAAGTCTCTTTTCCTCATTTTTTTTATCACAAATCATTTGGTTATTTGCGATTAATTTTTCAAGACGATTTCATAGATCCTATCGGCTGGCAATTTTATCAGATCAAGAGACTCGGATAGTCCGAAGACACAATGTCCGTTCTACTTGACAAAACTACGTGCGCCTTTGATCTCAAAATTAATTAGGAAAAACAATCCAAAAATCCAAAAGAGATTGAATAGAGGATAGGAACAAGAAACTTTAATTTTTCTAATTTAGAAAAACCATGCGCCACGTTATCATGCTATTTGCGAAAATAGAAACATGGCATATGAGCATGAAAAGCATGAAAGAACATCGTTCGAGGCTCGCAAGTCGCTCTGATACCACTATTGGGAAACCCCAGGGATATTTTACAAATTTTGGCATTACAAAGATTACATACGCGGCGGAATAATATCCCTGAAATAGGCCAGTCCCAAAAACCCGGTGAAGATCGTCTTGCGAGGGAATCGACACGATGTGATAGAAAGTACCTCAGGAGCAAGATGAGAAGCCGATGTCGAGGTAGGCACCCAAGTGTTCGCCCTTTGCAGTCTCAAACACACGGATTCCTCGAGCTCTCTTCTTCCACGCCCGGTGCTAGCCTTGGGAAGAAGATCCACGCCTTAGGAGTGCCTCTTGATCACTTGCGCCAATCCTCCAAACGAGATTGCGCCAAGGGAAGAGGAGGAAGAGAGGATGCCGCAAGCTTCTTTCTCCTTTGCACCAATCAGGGAAAGGGAAGGAGAAGGCTTCGGCCCTTGATGGAAGAGGGAGAGCTCCAAGCTCTTAAGTTGTCGCCCCTCTATGCCTTCACGCCTTAAAGGGATTAGTGCCTCAAGAGGGGGTGGCTAGGGTCCTTTAAATAGGAGCAAGAGGCGGTTTGGGGAGTATGGCAAGTGTTGACAATTAGAGTATGATTCTAGGACATTATCCAATCAAATATGATCAAATCTCCTCTCCCATATGCGCCTATGACTTGCCTAAGCAAGCATCGGCCATATGCGCCCAAATCAGCCCATATGAGCCAATGAATTCATGCATGTGCAAAGACCGAGTCAAGCCATCATAAATCCTTGCCTAAATTGCCTTGGGCGAAAATCCTAATCCAATTAGGATTCTAATTATGTTAATAATCAGCCCACTTGCGCAAATCATATCTCAATCAATATCTTAAGTGATTAGATTATATTCTAAATCAAATCAATCACAAGAAGATACCTAATTAAGAAACATGTGCCACTCCTAATCCAATTAGGAGTCTTTATGCGCCATCATGATAATATTCTCCCCATTATACCCTTTAAGCCTTTTAGCTTTTCACTACAACTTATTAGCAAGCCCAACTAAGTAATGGGCCTAGCACAAAGTCCATTATGCATGTTAACCAAACTATTGGATCCAATCCAAATTAACCCAAGGTCAAATGAGGCTAACCATGGTTAATTTGGTCAATATGCCAAAAATAAAAGTTAGCTCCAATAAGTTTCTTCCATCTCATCAGGCCCATTGGCGCTGATGAAATCTCCCAAATAGATCCGAGTTATCCAATAACTCAATCTAAAGGCTACCCGATCAATACGAGAACTCGAGTATCAAGGTGTGCGACCCTGTAGGTTCCTATGACGTTGGCAGTGATGCCCCAAGGTCATCACAAGCAGTGAGTGGCACCTAGCAGTACATCGCTGCTACCCAAGTCATCGGAATGGATATCGACATCGATTTCCCCATCATCGCGACTAGGTACATATGCATTACAGTCCCTTTGCCGCTCTGATATCCGATTGGACAAGTGTATCATCACTTGTTTTTACCCAATGACATGGTTATGACTAAATCAGGTCTTCACCTGGGTATGACCATACACTTTCAGACATAGAACCATAGAGGAGCTCCATGGATACCAAGCTTCCCTTAGAAAGGGGCAAATCGTCTATTTGTGCATTGATCTTCTCATATGGGTCGTGACATACTCAATGACAACTGTTATAACCTCCCAACTACGGTAAGGTGTTAGGTTGTATCAAAGCATGTCCCTAACCATATAGAAGAATCAATGACTTCAAGTCTAAGGATCAATGCATCTCTTATCACTTGTGAGGATAACTCATGACACAAAGTCATTGCCTCACAGCGGGTCTGTCCAGTATATCCACCACTGATATAACCATATGTCTGTGTTAGCACCGCGTGCCTAACCAGCCCATATATCAGTCTCTCAAGTACCATAGCTGTCCCTTATCCACTAAGGTACATCAACTTGGGATAATCTTTTGAGCACAGGTCTAATCTGTCTCCTGGGACATTATCATGTATGTACATAATCGCAGATGTATACAAACATTGATAATGATAATGCCAGAATGATATATAAATATCTGAGTGAAGTAGTACAAAGATGGACCAATACTAGGTCTCAGGGCATATACACCAACATGTGTAACCCTGTAGTGATGAACTAAACAAATCGTCATAAGTAATGAGAGGTATTTAGCAACACATCAATGCTACCTAAGCAATAGGAATGTGTTGTTAGCTGACAACCCCTAGCTAGCGATGAAATTTTCATCCTAGTAATACAATCCATTTTCTATATAATAATCCTAGATTGGACAAGTGTGTCACACATACTAATCTCGTCATGTGGGGTAACTCAGTCATAGACCCACGGAGGGGATTACTAGATTATCATACTTCATTTACAATAAAAGTGTAAATCCTCTATTGATCACACATACTATACACATGACATATAATATACTCAATGACAGCCGTTATGACTTCCTAGTGACGTAGAAGCATTAGGCTATATCAAAGTATGTCACTTATGACTTGTGAATGCTAATGACCTCAAGTTTAGGAATAATGCAGCTTCCACTTGTGAACCTGACTTGTGACACCCAAGGTCTAGTATATCTTACTTGATACACCTATGTGTCTGCATTGATGTCTAGCATTCAACCAGCTCATATACTAATCTCACATGTATCAAGAATGTCCCTTATCAACTAGAATACTTTTGTTAGGAAATAAGATATATGGTTAAATAATATCAATATTTAGGTACATCATCATGTTATCCTACATATCAATGCAGACATAGCGATTAATATGATAACCATAATTATTTGTATTATTCTATGAATATAGTTATATAGTATAATTGATCTGAAGTGTATATACTAACAAACGGTTCATTATGTCAAGGATACACATAGGCTATCTTTTTTGGAGGGAAAAAAAATAGAAAGAATGTAAAAGGAGGAAAGAAAAAAAAATAGGAGGAAAAAAATTGTAAAATTTACATGACCATGCTACTGTGTTTGTGAGAACCGGAGGGAATAGGGAAAGGGAAGAAAGACGATGGAGAGGTGGGAAGGGAGGGCAGGGGAGAAGGAGAGGCAGCGACTTCGCTATAGGAGGCACTCATGGCGATAATGGCGGTGCGAGCTTGCAACTGCTATGGCAGGAGGTGGGGCTAGCTCTCAGTGGCAATGGCAGGGCAAGTTAGCAGAATGGGGGTGGGCAAGCTCGTGGCGACAGTGGCGAGCTCAGAAAAAGGGGGTGGGCGGCGGATGTGAGAGTAGGTGGTTGCATGGGAGCAAATCCTTTCTCTTTTTTTTTCTCTCTTATTTGAAATGAAACGAAAATGAAAAAAAATGATTTTCATCTAAATTAGCCACCCAAAAATTAATAGAAAATTTAGATTTCTTTTATTCCTCTTCATTTTACTCTTAAAAAACCACAGCCGTAGTCCGCTAGTAATATTGCTTCATGTGGGAAATCAGATAAAAAAAACCAGAAAAGGTGCGCAAATGAATGCGTCAACGGCGTCGCCATCCTCCCATGTAAACGTGGGAAAAGGAGCAGCGGACTGAACGGACACTTGGCTCCAGCGCCAATTTCCATCCCACACGTTTTCCATCCGATCCGCGTGATGATTGTATCCCCATTTTTATCTACATTGGATCATATTATTTATTATTTAATTTGTCCGTGATTAAAGCAAACACGTGGTTTTATCCTCGGGACACTCAGGTAGCCCCCTACCCCTGCTGAAGTGGACCCACACGAACGCGGCCGGCCCAATCCACTATAAACAAGCGAAGTTACACAGCAGCTCTTTCCTACCTCCGCTTCACATTCATCCATCCGCCCTCGCTCTCGAATTGCTATCGATCGATGAAGAGCAAGAGTGACACAGGGAGAGCCAAGATGGAGAGGAAGATTGTGGAGAAGAACCGCCGAATCCAGATGAAGACCTTGTGCTTGAAGCTCGCTTCCCTCATCCCAAAACAACACAGCATTGACTCCAAGGTTAAATATTTTATTTTCTCATCTACATTTGCAGCACATTCAATTCATCTGAATAAATGATAAACCACAGGACATGCCTAGCCAAATAGATCACCTGGATCAAGCCACGTCCTACATTATTAGTCTTCAAGCAAGGATCGAAAAGCTGAAGCAGATGAAGAATATTGCCAGGGTCGGCGTCGAAGAAAGTAGCAGCAGTAATGAGTGCGGAGACGGCGGTTGCACTGGAGCGACGGCGGAGCTGAGATTGCCGGTGGTGGAAGTGAGGCATCAGGACTCAAGCTTGGAGGTGGTTCTTGTAAGTGGCCTGGACAGGAGGTTCGTCTTCCATGAAGTGATCAGTGTTCTCGAGGAAGAAGGAGCCCATGTTGTCAATGCCAACTTCTCTATTGTCGGTGAAAAGATCTTCCACACCATACATTCCCAGGTACCTCTCTCTCTCGTTCCCTGTCACATGCACACAGTCTCTCTAATCATTACTGTTGACTGTGTGGTCAACCCTTCATTTTGCACCTTTTTCTTTCCTTTCTTCGTAAGTCAATTTTGTTGGCTGGCATTAAAATGTTCCTGCTTAACAATTGGCTAATTGGTTGTTTCAGGCACCCAGTCTTGGTGACTCGTATGCTTCAAGGTTGATTGAGAGACTAAAGCTATTGATCAGATGAGCATTGATAAAACATATGGAAACTGGAATTTAATCTACTTATCTGTGGTAGAGTGGTTATGCTCTAAATTGGATTCAGTTCTAGGTAAATTGCAGTTTAGTCCGTTAACTTTGTATGCATGTGCTTCTTTTTTAGCAGGTATGCTAAGGATAATTAATTAATTAATTAATCCAATCGGTTTTGTTTTTGAATAATGTGTGCGATCAGGTTCAGGAGCTGACAATTTGTTTACTATTCTCATGGTTCTAATTCAGCACGTGATTATAGATATAAATTCATTTTATAGAAAGGGTAGAACATCGGAATCTACACAAAGAAAGCAAAATTTTGGGTTTTTAATATAATATGCGGTACAGGCTATTTAGAAATTGTTAATGTAAACGTGTGGAATAAATAATTACTTTTCCTGGCTCATAAATTAAGGCTCGTGCCGTCACGCATCCATCGTGTTACTTGTGGTCAACGGAAACATGCCACGAACGATGTTTATTGTGGATTAAAAATTTATTTCTAATATTAAAATATACTGGCCCTAAGTGCATAACGTCACATTTTTTTTCAAACAAGAATTTTATTTATAATTAATTGCCTCCATCAGAGACAAGGAAGGATACACCCCAGAGCCTCATGCCAACTCATATTTTAGAAGTTATCACATTTAGTACGTGCAACAAAATCTACTAACCTATTTGCAACCTCATTTGCCTCATGTTTCACAAAATATATAGGGTCTCTTTGGTATAACTGAAGCTTTTAGCTTATGCTAATTGAGAAAGTGCTGAATGAAACATAGCAAGTTCTAAAAGTTAGGAGGTGTTTGGAAAAATAAAGGTGTTGGTGCGAATAAAAAATAACTTTTAGCTTCCCCTTTAACCTCTTTGACTTCGGCGGCAGCTCTTCCTCAGCCGGCTTTGCAGCCTTCATCTGTGCCTACTTCCGCTTCCTCGACCACCGCTCACTCGACCATCGCTCAATTAATTGCTCCACCACTTATGATCTAAAAGCAAGAAAGTCTAGAGAGATGCAGAGGCAGAAGAGTTGCTCGGACAAGAACAGCAGCGCTCTCATGAAGAGGGACTTGTTGTCAGGTACGCCCACAAATCTCGCTCTTTCTCAAGCATACCACGCGAACGCATTAAATTCGATGAAGCGCCATAAAAAGTTTCCATCTTTTGCTTCCATTTTCATGAATCGGTTTAGGGGGGTGGTTGGTGGAGAGCTCTGACAACCTCGAACCTCCGAGATCTCAAAGCAAGAGGTCGCCGGCTGGCTCGTCTCTTGCCATTGCGAATCTGCGGTATAGTAACAGAGCAGTGATTTGTATAGGTTTGTATGGATTGATTATTCATCATCCTCCCAATTACTACCAATGTCACGGCGCAGAGTGTTCGTTAGGACGTGGAACGTCGGCGGCGGGTGCCCCATGGCAAGCTCAACCTGAAAGATTGGCTCGTGAGCTGCCCCTATTCCTCCCCTGCAGCTACAGACATTTATGTCCTCGGGTGCGAACATTGTTAACTTGTTGACGAATTTAAGAACAAGGCGGATGTAGTAATGTGCAGAGCAGGTTCCAGGAGATCGTGCCCTTGAACGCGGGGAATGTGCTAGGGCCGGAGGACAGGGGGCCTGCGTAGAGGTGGTTGGTGCTTATCCATCGAGCGCTGAACTCCGACGACAAGACCGCGGCCGTCTGCAGTGCCACCGAGAGGCTGCTAGTGAGCTTCTCCGATCTCATCTCCAAGTATATGGGCTGGTTAGACACAAGGTGCTAACGCAGACATATGGGTATATCAGTGGTGGATATACTGGATATAACCTCTGTGATGCAATGACATGGTTGAAAGTCACCCCAAGGGGGCGAAACCCTAATCATGCGCATATAAAAACTTGCATGGGCGGAATCTAGGGTTTCTAAGGATCGGTTTGCATATATCTATGATCAACTTGAAACAAAAGATAAAGATTCTTACCAATGCCATTTCTTGGATGGCGGCTTGGAAGCAGAGAGTGATGCCGCTCTCCTCCAAAGCAGACGCACACAAGATGAGTCTTGGCTTCTTCTTGTTCCTCCTTGTGCTAGCAAGGCTTCAAGAGTCCTGATCGAATGAAAGGGAAGATGAGATGAACTCTCGCTTGGCCGAATCCTTCTATTGTCGTCAAGAAGTCTCCACACGAGAGAGAAGGCGTCTCTGAGAA
>CM050441.1:33205734-33230659 GCA_027562315.1 Costus pulverulentus | reverse complement strand
GGAGATCCTAATAGTCTAGCCTACATTACTGCCCCACTTCTAGGAGATGGTCGAAGCTCACACAAGTCAAATTGCTCTTCAAATCCACCCGGCAGAGAGTCCCATTTCCCCTGCTCTGCACGTTCCTCTCGTCACCACTAGCCTTCTTTTTGCCTCATCCAAGAATCATTGCCTATCTCTCTTCCACTCTGGAGCCATTGGCTAAATGAAGCCACCATCCATTGAGACCCCCCAACAGTCAACAAAAGCCAAGCTTGAAGCCAGCTAAAATTCCATCACTCTTGTTCGATGGAACTTGCTCATGTGTTGAATAGCTAAGCCTCCTTTCACACAGTTCTTTTCTTCCTTGTTAAGCTAGGCCAGTGATGCACTAATTCACAATTGACAGGAGCCTTGGATGTGTACAGAGCTTGCGTAAAAAAGGAGGCGGCTATAGACTTCCCCACTCCTTTCTTCCCTTTAGTTAGCCCATGTTGTGTTAACAAGGGAATTTGGAAGCCTAACCTCCCCCTTGATTTGTGTTATTGTAAATCACCTCTTAACTTAATTTAAGCTCACCTATGCATGTGTGAGATGTTGTGTGCTATGGATGTAATGCTCATAGAGCCCTATGTACCTACATATCCACCAATGGACTAGTGATGAATGGGACGTATGCCCTTTCTATTCTCAAAGGGCACAAGGTGAATCTTTGCCATTTTATCTCCTAGTATAGTTTGGTTTATTTTTAATTTTCTCATTATAAAATTACAAAAAATAGATTCGAACATCATTAGCTAATTTGGGTTTTTCTACTTAGCTATTTATTATCAAAAGTTTTAAAATTGTGTTGTCATGCTTAGTACCCCTTCCTACATTAAAAAAATAAGGTAACACATCTAACACATTTTTGTACACTCCTTCGTATAGATTCTTTCGGTGGAAATGGTATTTGGGTGAAGTCTTTCACTGCACGCTTGCACTAAAATTTTTTAAATTTACTCACCATTCCCTAACATGATTTTGTTTTGGGATTGAATGATATTAAATTAAAGGATTTTAGGTTTCTAGTTTTTTTGCTATAGAAAATAGATCTTTCATAATTGCTCGTATTGAACAATCTATTGGAGATGTAAACGAATCTAAAGCAAACCTCCTCCTTTAGAAATATGTTTCATTCATATGATAGAATATCAAGTTAAAGAAATTGGATCCTTGCTAAACTTTTTCTCCTTTCTCTATATAAATGAGGTACAATACTTTTCTATCCATACCATGTGTCACGCCCCGGTCGGATCAGCCCTAAACTGGTCCTAAACCGATGTCTTCGGGTTGTCCGGCGAAACACTGGAGCGCGAACTACCTAGGGTTTCCAGGCAAATCTCACCCCCAAATCAAAAACCCTAATTTCCCTGTACAAATTTTATTCCCAAATTACAGTTCACACGAAAACCCTAACCCTAAAATATTTTACCTCCTCTGATTTTGACTGAAGTCAAAATCAACTTCACTGTGCGAAATCCGAACTCGCCGATTAGATTTAATTCCTGTTGATGATGTCACGCTGACATCGCCGATCAATCCGAAATTCGATTTCGAATTTTGGCTTCGCTCCTCCGATTTTGACTCGCTCGTTGACTCCTCCTCGCCACGTCGGTCGTACGCCTCGAATCGAACGCCTTCGATTTGTTCGCGTCTTCGTTGTTGAGGCTTGGATGAGTGTTGCCTGCACTCGTTCGATCGTCATCGGCCGATCAGAGTACACCGGCAAGGAAGGAAGCTGCCACTGGAATCCTAGCAGTCGCCCGCCACCGATCGTCGCCGTCGCCGAGATGCTCGAGATAGGGGAAAACAGGGGATGGAGAAGAACTTTATTTTGATTTATAAACCTTACATATGTTCACTTCTCTCCCTCGTCGTCGGCCCCCTGGCCGGTGATCCCTCTTCCCCTCCCTCACTGGCGATTCCCTGATCGTCGGTTACAAATCTCTCTAATCACTCACTCGCACTCGTTGCTCGTCGATGTTCCCCTGAACACCGGAAATCCGCTCAAGACTCCACTCGCCGGATGCTACCAATGAAGATTGCTCGTAGCTTGCTCCCCCCCCCCTTCCAAGCTCTCCTGTCGTCGGCTATATAGAAGATCCACCGCCTCTTCTCTGCGCGCCGACAGCGTCTCCGCGATTAGGGCATCGAGTGCCCGCCTGCTGTGTCTCTCTGCCCGCTGAATCTGTCGCCCCGTCCGCATCTGCCGGAGTCCGCGTCCGCCTCCGAAGCTTGTGGGGAAGATGGCGACGAGAATGTCGCGCAACCGCCTCCCGATTTGGGGTCAACAGAGGATGTTAACCGCGTGATTTCCTTCCCCGGACGACACTTGCAGCGTGGGCTTGGACTGGTGCTTGGCCCACTGGGCCTTGGGCCGAACCGGAGCCTAACACCATGGGTGGAAAGTATGGATTATTATATGCTGCCTTGCCGTTAAGCCAATTATTATTCGCTATTCATGATTACATATTAAATCAATTTTATCACCATTTAAAATGAAATTATAAAGTAGATTAGAGGAAAGTTAATGTTATGTAAATCTTGGTTTAAATAATGTGGTAGAAAGCAACGTGCGACTTGAAGGACATGATCGGAAATTGATTTTTACATACCATGGGTGGAAAGTATAACTTTACATAGTTTGTTTTTTCCATTGGGAACCTAAATTGTCTTAGGTTAACAGTACATGATGGAGCTTGAGTAGAAAGGATTGATTCACCAACTTTGACTTCGTAAGTATATTTTGAATATATAAAATAAATCAAAAGGTTCAAATTGGAAACAAGTTTTGAAAAAAATATATAATTTTTTTTTGCAATTGATTAAACTATTTCAATAAAAAAAAATGTATTACAAGGAAATTTCTTCCTATTCTATTTATCTAGATATTCCATTTCTATTATACAACAAAAAAGTACAAGGTATATTGCTACCCTTTTGATTTGAAAGGAATAAAGTTCACCTAAGTAACATCTAAACCCAATAATTTCATAAAGAAAAGATAAAATTATAGAACAAGGAAACACTATTTTCAATTGTCTCAAAAATTGGATCAAAATGAGGAAAAAAAATAGATTCGAGATGAGACCAACAAAAGAGATTAGAGACCGCTCAATAAATGTCTATAGTTTCCTTTGTACTATGTTAGAAATACCCAATTTGAGTTATGAGTATGAATGAAAATTTTTTTATGGAAGAAGAAAAAAGTGATTGAAATAAATTATAGTCTAATTCATTATTTTGTGTTTACTATTTGATTGTTTACTATTGGGCATTATATACAAAACAAAAATATATGGATATACATAAATTAGAATAAAATCATTTTTTCTGAAGCTTAAGCTGTGTGAGGAGAAATTCTCTTATAGGTTTCTACATAGCATTGTTTATGCACATTTATCCCAATGAGCTATTAATAGAATTGTTGCTTCGATCTTGAAGAGAAAGAGGAGATCTTCAAAAAGTGGATTTTTATGATCTCATAAAGAATCAAAATTATAAACTATTATTGTTATTCTATATTTTCTTGAAAAGGGTGCTCTAGAAATTGTTTATGATATTTTAAGGAAGATATATTTTTTAAAAAAAATTCAATTTAATTAAAAAAATATAAAAAGGTTAATATAATATCTATCTTTCTATAATTGTTTACATAGAATGCCTATATTTTTTTAATCAAAAGTTTTCCTTATTATCACTTAATAAAATAACGAACAAGGGATTAATTTTACTTCTTGTGCCTTTTTATTGATTGAATAGGCCCGTCTTTATTTTTAACTTTTTTTTTTCACCAAAAATTCCATTCAACCCGCCTTCATGCTACTGGTATTCAATTGAATCGACAAGTTAAATATGAATTATGTAATGGGTATTATATCAATTTTTTTAACATTTAAGTAGACCTGGCAATTCGGATCAGCAGGTCATAAATGGGTCGTGTCAGCTGTGACCCGTGACCCGATTAGGCTAACCCGAACACAACCCATTTAATTAATTGAGTTAAAATGTATAACCCAAACATGACCCGAAATTACTCGGGTCACCCCGACACGACCCGAATAACCTATTGAATTATTTATTAATCAGATTTATTTAATTATAACAAAATCATAATTCAGAAATATAATAAAATCAAAAATATCCAAATATCAAACTATTAATATATAATATTTCATCAACTACTAATATAGTATACTAGCTTCATATTTTTTTTGATTTTGTGCAGATCTTTCTTTGATTTTGTTTGTTGCGTTCTGCTGTGTTGATTGGATGGCGAGGAGGCGCGGAAGAGGGCTGGATGGCGAGGAGGCCGCGGAACGACGTCAACTGGATGGAGGGGAGTGCCAGAGCTAGGAGGCGACTACAGCGGTGGAGGCGACAAGATTTGGCCGGCGACGGACCTCGAGGAGCAGTGGAGGCAACGGGAACGATGAGAGATCTGGATGGAGGGTATTGCCGATGCTAAGAGGCGACGAGATCTGGCCGGCGACGGACCTCGTGGAGTGGTGGAGAAGACGGGAACGATGAAAGATTTGGATGGAGGGGACTGCTAGAGCTAGGGGGCGACTGGAGCGGTGGAGGCAATGGGAAAGATCTCGTGGAGCGGTGGAGGCAGCGAGATCTAGCCGGCGACAGGAAAAGCCTTGTGGGGCGGTGGAGGCGATGGGAACCATGGGAGATCTCGCCAGCGACAGGAAAGAAGGGAAGACTGCGTAGAGTGGTGGAGGCGAGTAGGGGAAGAACACGTGGAGCAGACGAGCGATGGAGGCGACGGGAAAGGAATGGAGATATTGAATCGGCTGAGGGGAGATTAGGGTTTAGGGATTTATATTTTAGGGCTAGTACTTAGTAAATAGTAAATAGTTACTATTTGGGCTTAAACGAAAAATTGGGTATATGTTCTATACTTAGAGTTATGGCCCATAACTTATTGGCCCATAACTTATGGGTAGCCTTTAGAAATTAAAAAATATATATAATTTATATTTTAACTAGGTTAAGCAGGTCAACCTGTTTATAACCCGACACGACCTGATTATTTTCAGGTCATAAACGGGTTGACCTGTTTACGACCCGAACACGATTATGGCTGACCCGAACCCGCCTAACTTCGTGTCGGGTCGAGTTGGGTCAGTGGGTCGGGTTAGTTTTTGCCAGGTCTACATTTAAGTGAAGAAGCATAGGGAAAAAAGAGAGGCACAATTAGGAGAGCGAGTCACAGACAAGTTTTCCCGTCCCAACTCAACCTCAACTTTTCCCAAATCTATTCCCACTTCAACTTTAAATCTAACGGGTTTAGAAAACGCAACCCTATTTCTGACCCTGATCAACTTAAAAAATAAGTATATATTATAAACAATATATTTAAAATTAAATTTTATTACATATTCATAGTATATGAGTAAAAAATATTTTACATAAACTACATAAGCATTTCTACATAAATAATAATAAAAATAATTAACAAAGCATCAGACTATTATAAATTTAGTAACTAGATTATAACTTAAAAGGGATAAATTTATAATTTTAATAATCGGGGGCGGGTATTTGAATTCCTATACCCAACCCTGATCCGACTTTACCCAGTCGGGTTTTACCTGAATCCAATCTGAGACTCAGTCACCTTGGGTTTTCTCTATTGACCTTGAGTCGAGTTGGAGATGAGCTTTCTTGCCATCCTTTCGCAAATAGTTAATTTACATAATAGAGATATATTTATGATATATTAAAATTTTAAAGCTATATTATTATAGAAAATAAATTTAAAATGTATATATACTCATATACAATTAAAAGTTTATCATATTATTTTAAAATTCTAAATAAAGTTGATGTAACGTAATGATAGTTATTAGTTAACCTCATGGAAACCAAAGCTTAATTGATTTAAGTATCCGTCGAACGTGGTTCAAGATTACTAAGAACTTCAACCAATGAAATAAATTGATAATTTATTTTTGTTTTATTTGTTCAGCTGTCTGGTATTCGGTGTCATCCTTTCCTGCCCGAGGACGAGCACCGCCCCGCGCTATGAGCTCTCTCGTCAAGCCCGCCACAAACCCTAATCCCAACATCTCTCGCTTCTCCTCTAAGATCCCATCCGGACTCTTAAGCTCGAGGAGTTGGGTCTCCTTCCGGTGGCGAGAGCACCCGATTGGCGGCCTCTTCATTCGATCTAATGCTCTCCATTCTGCAGTCGACGAAGCCGAGCTTCTCGCATCCGGCCACTCTAACCCGACCATTTCGTTGTCTTATCGACCGGAGACGATTCCTCGGCCCAACCAGGCTGTTCTCGAAGCTCAGGGGCGTGTGTGCACCGGGCCTGAGCAGACGCGGCCTCTTAACGAGGAGTGGGCTTTCAAGGTTCTCGATACAATTCTAAAGTCAGGTGATTGCCAATATTTTTTTATGTCGATGTAAACGAATTCGACATAGCCTCATGTCCACTCTCTCCGTTTCTGTGTCCATGGAAATTGACGAGTGCTTCTTTTGAACCCAGCGAAAAGTATTTTGATGAAGATATAATCCTTACTACTGGTAGTATATTTGGGTTTATGAAGAAACTATAACTTATTCTTCATGCTAGTATACGATTATTTTGCAATGTTTACCCGGAGGAATGGACAAGAAGGATAATGTGGGAACGAGGAACAATGAATGTAACAAGAGTTGGGGAGGGTCTGTAGTGACTTTTTTCTCCATGTTTTTTGGGATAGAAAGCATGAAAGATATCTCTTCAACGTGAGAAGGATGAAAAATAATGATAATAAAAATTAAAGTATCTTAAAAGGATAGTTATACCCTTTGTCTTTTCCCCCTTTCATCCTTCACCAAACTAAACCAACACTCTTAAGGAAAAAGCAAAAGACAATAAGACATTTTGTTTCATGCCAAATATGAAAAAAATATCAAGTGCTTAGACCCCATGTACCTGCACTGATTGGAAACGAAACAATTACTGTTTCTTGCACAATCAGATAGGGTATTAATAAAGTTTAATATCTAACTAGGCTTGCAGCTCGATTGTGCTGAATTATTTGGATAGATTTCTATCTAGGTTGAACCAAATGGGGGGTGTGTAAAAAAACCAGAAAATAAAAAATTGATAGGTAACCAACCAAGCTAAACCAAAATTTCAGTTAACAGAACCAATTGTTATTTAAATGGTCAGTTTTTTTGCACTTGTCACATTTCATGGTTCTGGAATAGTTCAGAAATTTTCTAAACCGCAGTTATTCAACCAAACCACTATATATATATTATATTTAAATTAATTATTATATTTATTCACGCTTTAAGTTAATTGGCTAAACTTAGTTAAACGATTAAACATATGCTAAATCTACTTAACTAAATAGCTAAACCTATTAACCTAGGGTTTTTTCTAGTCTCCTAATTTTTTGTAGCGATGGTAGCTTTCCTTTCATTTCGTCCTTTCGCCTTTTCTTTGCTTTCCTTTCATTTCATCCTTTCGCCTTTTCTTCCACTTCATCCTACCCCTTGTAAGTCAGCAGTTGATGGCTCTTTCCTACTCCATTGTCTCCTTTGGCTTCATCCTTTCAAGCGCCATGTTAGCATCGGCACTTTCCTGCTTTGTTGTGTCCTTCCCCAACACCATTCACACCAGTGGTTCGGTAGGCTTAGCTTCAAGTTGTTAAAAAATGTTAAATGAAATAATAATGCATACATTACATAGGAATGTAACAATTAACCAATAACCGAGGTTAACCGATCCAAAAGTCAAGTTAACTAAACTAGTGGTTTTTCAAGTAAATAGTTCTGGAATGGTTATTGATTTTTCTGAATTGTATCTTGCGGTTCGAGATAGAAATTTGGGCATTGGTTTGGTTAATTGAACTGTTCATACCCCTAGAACTAGGTATTCCAAGCTAGTCAAGTTGTGCTAGTTAGCAGGGTGGTATTGTGTGTTGAGGGTTCAACCTAATCCTATTGCCTGAACTCAACTATATTGATTTAGGTAGTTATGTTGATTAAACCATATGAGTCAGATGGTGTAACCTAATTCGTTTGTTTGGAAGGGTGATTAAGTTTCATGTGATTTTGGATGATTGAATTGGTTTGATTTGGTAGTTCTATTGAACAACCATTCTAACCTATTATTCTATGTTTTTTTTCAGGGGGAATTTAGAGGTGTTGGCCTTGGTAGATAGTGTAGCTTTATCAATCGATGATTTTACTTTGTCAATGGTTTCTATTGAATAATTCAGCCTGGTTTTGTGAAATTACTCACTAACCTTGTTGATTGGGTTGAGTTGGGTAGTTTGTGTTGCATGGGGTCCTTTCCACTTGGGTTGTCTTGCTTGGATGACAAAGGGATCTGCCTTAGTTGGCGCATTATATTTGAGCCTCTTGTTTGACTTGCATGTGGCTGTCCTAATGATCCAACATTTTTTATCTAAGTAGGCTATTTTTGTTTAGTAGAGCCTTTTGTTTTGATTTGGTATCCTAATATTTACTTCTATGTTAGGTTAGGTGATTTGCCTAGGTCAAGTGGTTCAACAAATTTGGCCTAATTGGGTGGGGTGGTTATATGTACCTAATTATGCAATCTATCTAGATTATATGGTTTATGCAATTTGTGTTATTGAGTTTGACATATAATTGACTTATTGGGTGATCACATGACAATTAGGTGATCTAACTATGTTATATTATTTATTCAATTGAGTTGAGTGTACTTAGTCATTTGATTTTACTCATTCATTAGCTAAATGAAGTGATTTGGATGAATAGATAGAGTTAGGTGAGTCAGGTGGTTAACTTGGTGGGCAATTTGATTGAGTTAGCAATGTAGCTGATTGATGGTAAATTTTATTAAAAGCAAGAGCAAGGGATTAATGGGATTCTGTTGTACTTACATTGTCTATAGTGAGATCATCACAAGGTTTTTCTTATGGTTTTTGTACACTTTGTATGGTTGATTGGTTGGAAGGCATGATTATCAGATTTGGACTAGGCAAAGACCCAACTTTGGTTTACCGGACTCCGAGTCAAACTAGTGGATTTTTCATATATTTGTGTATTATATATGTCTTGTTAGGTTTGAGTCTTAAAGCTATTGGATCGTCTATCTTGTGTGTATGTACTTTGATAATCCATTTCTCTCAACTTAGTGTTTGAATATAGTCTCCTCTCTCCCCACCATCCCTCTTATTGACCCCACCTCCTTCAGCTACCACTAGCGCCTTGATCTTCCTCTCTTCTTAAACTGATGCATGTTCCACTCAATGCCTTTGGTAGTGACCACATATTACTATCACAGCACCACGTAGTTTCACTTAACCATTCTTTGATTCCACTATTCATACACTAGATGCCCCTCCTTTATAGGTATATCATCATTGTTCATAGGTACATGCTGCGTAGGTTCCCTCAACACCATTATCTTTCTCTCTAGGTCCTTCACCCTCTAATCATGACCTATCCATTGCTCACTATAAGGTACATGGTTTTCTGCTATTTGTCCTTTTTTTTATCATGTTTTATATCACTGTTTATCCATTTAATACTATGTTTAAAGTACTTGCCTTTCATCTTCTAGTATTCCTAAAACCTATCGAGAGATATACACAATCTTGTACGAAAGACATCTATGGGTGAAGAGATGGTGCCTTTACTTGCAAGGGGTATATGGACTCTTAGTATCTTCTCTTACATTTATGCGTATTATACTGAATCAAATAAATTTAGCTCTCTAGTCATTCATTCCATCTTCCTTAGATGCTTAGAGAAGAGCAATCCTTGTTTTGGTATACCTTAATCTTTTAAATTTTGGGTATTTATTGCTACTTCTACATTGGTTCCATTACTGTGTCCTATGCTACTGGACCCCTTGATTACTGATATTATATCTATTGCTCTCAACCACCTTGGACCTTCCTCACTATTATTGCTTCTCCAACACTTGTGCTAGATATGTAGATTTATCATTGTCATGTTGTGCTCCTTACAACGTGTTTCTTTGGAGGGAAAAATCGAGAGAATGGAAAGAAAATAAAGTTTTCGGTCATTTATTTGGATGGAAAGAAATAGGCGGGAGGAAAACGCAAGGGAAAAATTTACTCTTTTTCCCCACTTTTGTTTCCATCCGATTTGGACGAAAAATGCGTTGATCACGTTACGCGTTGCTCTTGATCTTTTTTCCCCTTTCGCTTTTGCTGCTGCCATTGCTTTTGATCTTTTTCTGAGTTCTCGCTCGTGTTGTTGCTGTTGTCGGCTCAACTACCTCCCTCCTCCGATCTCTTCTCCCTCGCTCGAGCCCCTTCTCCGATCTCTACCTCCATCATTCCTATTGCCTCACCTCCCTCCTCTAGCTGCCTTCCCCCCCTAGCTCTCGGGAGAAGATGCACGACACTCCCGGACACTGAACGACGTGGCTAACCGGCCACCAGAAACAACACACGCAGCAGTCGTCGACCACTAGCGATATAACTTGTATTTCTTTAATGGAATTTTTTGCACTTAGTGCACGGCTAATGAATTTTCCTAACTCGCTTTCGTTTTCGTTCTCTCATCTACTAGTTTTTGCTTGCTTTCTCACCGTCAATTGCTGTGCATTGACCTAAATTTTTCCCTTGCTATGGCGATTTGCTACCATTTTGTGGCCGCCTAGTTTGCGCCAGTATATTATCCCATGTTGAATATTGACGTCGTCGCAGATGAGATCTCAAATTTATCCTTTGCATCTCAAGTTTGTCTTATTGTTCAACTTTCTCATCTCTGACAGATGGCATTCCTATAGTTGGGGTATTGATGATGAAATAGTCACATTAATCACTATAATCTAGTTTTGTTTAGGGTTCCTATAGGTTTGTCTTCATTTGCTTGGATTCATCTCTAAAGAGGTATTTGATAAAATCTATTTGCATTTCATGCTCTAAATAAGTGGTGAATGAAATATGTCCATACAAGTATTGTGGTTTTGCTGTCCGGCATTGGTTTTTTTATTGAATCTTGAATGCTAAAAAAAGTAAGAAATTTAGTTCAAACCACAATCTGGTTAGCTTGTACTTTAGGACTTTTGCAACTTACTCTCATATAAGCGTTAATGTACATATAATTTTTAGTATTCATGAGATAGATTTGGATGTTATTATTATCTATTCCGTGGCTGTGATGATTTAAGATTTTTTAGATTTGGAATATTAATATAAGCTGCAAGTCAGGTACATGAAAGAAGTTTATTCTTGGAATTGGAGATCATAGAATTTCAGGTTTCCCATCTCCCTGTTTCTGATGTTTACTATTTTTTTTGGAGTGCTGTATTACTTCTCCCAATGTAAATAAAATACTGTCTCATTTCCGTATTTCACTAGCAAATCTTGTAGGGTTGGTTCAAGCAGACGTTTGGTTATTTTTTGAATTATTATATGAATGTTATTTTGAATGCCAGCGTTGCTGGTCATGTTCTAATTTTTAATTTATGGTAATAGTATAATATAGAACTTGCTTTGATACTAGTTAATACATGGTGTTTTGTTTTTCAGTTTATGCACTATAATAAAGGTTATTTGCAGCTGTAAATATTATTTAACTTTCTATTTTATCTTATGGGATTGCCAGTGCCAATCTAGGTGTTTACTTTTCTAGTGAACTGTTCCTTTCATATGGAGTTTGTCTATCTATAATAACATTGGTTAGCTAGATTTTTAGTGGGCTTATTCTTTTCACATATTTGACCATTTAATGCTATGGATTCATTTATATTTTAGTATGCCAACTTAAAGATCTTAAATTGCATTTAGCTTATGAATGCAGAAGTATGCTAATAAGCTTAATGTGTGCATTTGTTTATAGGTTTTATCATGGCTCTATTGAGTTACAAAGACATTCTCAACCTTCACCATAGAAATTGTCAAGTTATATGTGTAGCTACTTGTTGTGTTGTAGAACAATTGAATTCAATGTTTGTCTGAACAATTATGTATGGTATTTTGTTTATCTGAACAATTATGTATGGTTTGTTTGAACAATTATGTATGGTTTGCTACTTTGATAGTTTTATTTGTATTAAAGCATAATGTGTTAAATTTTGGTGATATGATTAGACATATATATTATGTACATAGGTTCCATGTGTTGATAGCATAGGGAAAATGTTGTCAAAATTTTTGGTATTTTTGTAAGCTCTTTATCAATGATCAATGAATATATTGTATGTGTATCAAATATGTATCTCTATTTTTATCTTAATTTGATTTAGTTTTTTTTAAGTAATAATAATCCTTTTAATTTTCTTTCATTTCAAAGAAAAGAAGGCATGTTTTCCTTTCTTTTCATTTTTCTGTTCCATTATTTTTTCTTTTTCTTCTAGTTTTCTATCTCTCGAAAGAAACAGGCTATTAAGGTTGAGCTCATTCACCATTGTCGGTTTCTTGTACATGTTCTTTGCTGAGATAAATTATTAGCTACTGCTTAACCTATTTCTTATTCTGTACCTTATGATTATTTATCTTCATCTTGTTATGTTTTTACTGCCTCACATTCACTCTCATCTGATCACTTTACTTGCACACATAGACCATAGTTTCACCTCTCCATGATATATGTCCTATAGCTTGCAAATGGGACTACATTGGCAAATATTATACGTTGCTTGATTGCCTTTTTGCCTTTTGTTTCCATTAGTTGTTAATATGGATTAACACTGTTACTAGCTTGATATCAAAAATAGTTTTCTGAATGGTGAGTTATAGAGGGTATCTATACGGAGCAACTTAACTGGAGTTGATATACAAGTTGAATCAAGCAATTTATGACCTTAAATTAACAATCAAATAGCTATATGTTTTTAGTTTTGAAAAGTTGATCATTCTATTTTTATTCATTATACAAGCTTTTGGATTGTGATTTATGCTATTTATGTTTATGACATCTTGTTGACTTGTGGTGATACTCCTGTTATGTTCAGATTAAGAAGCATCTTCATAGTAACATTTTATTATAAAAGAGCTTGGAATAGCATAGTACCTTTTACAATTGAGATGACTTGTCGCAGACAAAATATTTCTCTCTTAAAGGAAGTATGCTCTTAACTTATTAGAAAAGACTATGGTGGGGCAAAACTTGGGAGAAAGTCAACTCTTACGTAGCCACAAGTATTATGCGCGTGCTTTTGATGTTGTTGATCCCACTAAGTATTGTCACTAAGTGGGAAAAGTAACCTATTTTACTGTTACAAAAATAGATATTTCACTGGAACTGTGATTCAAGTTATGTAGGAACCAAAGTAACATCATTGAGTATTTGTTCTTTGCATTGCTCACAAGGGATTACTTTAAAAGAAATTTGGGCACATTAAGGTAGATACCTATGCTGATGTAGACTACGCACGGATGTTGATTATAAACACAATGTCTTTGATTTTTATACTTATGTTGGTGGAAGTTTAGTTATTTGAAAGCGCAAGAAGCAGAAATATAGTTACAAAATCAATTGTGAAGTCAAAGAAAAGGCCGTTTGATATTTATGAGTAAAGTTGGGCATGTCAAAAATTTATACTCCGGTTACTGAGGGAATGTCAGAATATATCAAATTAATTAATCATTATTATTATTTTATTTTATTTTTAGCAGGTTATGTATTTTGACTATTCCTCTAACGAATTAGACTAATCCTTTCCCTTCATCTAGGCCAACATTAGAAATAGGCAATGGATCCAGAAATTACTTGAAATTTATCCATGTCAACCATTTCTATTGTCTTATGTTCATTCTTTTTCAACAACTGGAACAATTGTCCAGGGCCTCAGTTTTCCTGGTCTAACTGAGCAGGCACGTTCCTTTTTGATGATAAACTGTAGGGGAAAGGCTAATGTTTCCATCCCCTGCCCTCGCTCTTTTTCTAACCTTTTCCCATTTTCATCTGCAAATAATAATTTTCTGAGTAATAAAGATGTAGATATTCTATTTAAGTTGATCTAATTTTTCAAAATGCGCACTCACTTTGAAAGTTGTACATCTTTGATCAAGTAAAATATATTGCACAATTGTTCTTTTATTTCTTCTGCTTGATTTATTTTCTAAAATATTTCTGAACTCCATGTTTTCATCTGCATGATTGTTGGAAGCTTTATTGTCTGCTTAACTATCAGTTATCCCTTTGTTAACTCCATGATCAGTTTTAAGGTATAGCATCAAAAATTCATGTTCTAGGTAGTGATCGATCTTGTGGGGATGCTGTAAATTTCATGGATAATATGGAACTTTCATGCTCATGTAGAATTACAGGAAAATGTCGTAAAAATGGTCCAGGATAATCATAATAAAATCAACGACCTTTGTTTTTTCTAATAGACTGATCTGCAAAAATTCACAAGTACAATAGACAGAAAATAACAAATATTCTAATAGTATGTCTACATATTCCTAGTTCCTAATTTTCTATAACCATGTTAAAGCCAATAGTTAGTAGCTCATGTCAAACAATTTTTTGGTTACAACGAGTGTCTAAGATATTCTACTTGTCAGATCTAACTAGTCCATGAGAAGCACATGTTTCCAGCTGAAGAGTTCTCAAATAGAGTTCAATGCAAAAGAAACACTAACTCCGTGTCATTGTTACAGAAACTTGAAAACTTTCATGAAGTCATAGCTGCTATTGTTTTCTCTTCGAACTTGGATAAAACTGAAGTTGAGGCATTAATGCTAGTTGCTTATCTCCCAATCAATTACTTTTTGGTAATTGTTTTGTAACACTTTATTGTAGACCTCGTACTACCCAGTATTGAACAGGATATTATGTAATTCGGTATCAGAAAATTCTTCAATTGCCTAAGATCTGCATGTGTCATTCTTCACTACCTTCACTACCAGAACTGATAGTTTTCTCTTTTTGTAGCGAAACCACATCTCATGCTTGTTTCTCCTTAGCATTGGGATCCATTTTTTTATTGTGCTTTTCATTTTCTTAGTAGGAAGCAGAAAGAATGTTATCCAATATTATGGACCATGAATTTATGTTTCCAGTGTAAAATAGGTGACAAGTGCAATTAGGTTCATGTGAAAATCCATGATGTGTAGTAAAATGTGAATTTCTTAGCATACGTTCTTTTGTTGTCATCTGAAATTTTATGCTTCTTAAGCTAGGGGAGAGCTCAAGGATGATGAAGAAGTCTCTAGAGCACAACTTGGTGCATTTTTTGCTGGTATGACAATACGAGCAAATGCTTTTCCGGAGCCCACACAATGGAGTGCGGGTGAAAGGCATGCTATGGATGTCTTTTGGCCTCAACTTGTGCAAGTTCTTCCACAAGACATAATCTTCTTAGCCGATCCAGAGGGTACAATAATGGGAGATGGTAGTTCAATTGGCCCAAATTATGTCGGTAATGGAACTGCTGAGATGAGACTTGTAGGTGCATTGAGGGAAGTACTAGCAGGTGGTCATTTGGGTTATGAAGAGGTTGAAGGCATTCTAAGGGATGTTCTTCCACTGAATTCAAATGGTGACGAGTGCTCAAAGGTAAGAGAATCACTGCTTGCTGCTTTTCTAATAGGACAGCGGATGAATCGAGAAACAGATCGTGAGCTCAAAGCATACTGTCTAGCCTTTGATGATGAGCTAGGTAATTCTTCCTTCTTATCTCACTTAAAATTTGATGTTTAAGAATAATACAAACAAGAAAGTTTCCTACAGTTAATTTGTGTATAATGATCAGGGTCACCTCCTATCGCTGATGTTAATTCCTTAACCCACTATGGTGAACCTTATGATGGGAACACTCGATTCTTTAAGAGTACATTGTTTGTAGCTGCTGTCAGAGCATGCTATGATGAATCTTGTTTACTCCACGGTGTGGAGTGGATGCCACCAAAGGTCAAAGTTCTCTCTAGGGCAACTTTTATTGATGCATGATTGGTGAAATCTTAGCTAGCTTGATTGATGCTATTCCATTGAATATGGAGAAAATGTTTACTATTTAGTTATATTAATTTAACAAGATTTGCAGGGAGGAGTAACAGAAGGGCAATTGCTAAAGTTCATGGGTGCTAATATCCATCTATCTCTCGCCCATGTAAAGACGCTGCTGGAGGTATGCTTGCCAGATTTGTACCTAGTGTTCTTGTTTTGTCAGTGTTATATTGTGTTCCTCTTCCAGGATGAAAATGTTGGCTTTGCATATGTTAATCAGAAGCAAGCTCATCCATCTCTGTAAGGATCCTTGGTGACTTCCTTGATCAATTTTGTTGTTTTTTTCTTTTACTTTTTTAGTTCATATGCAGTACATACTCTACTTTTTAAATATTAGGTAATTCCACTAGTATCAAACGTGGTAATTCTGCTAGTATCAAACGTCCTCAACATGGCTCACTTTGTTCTACTGTTGATATTAATAGGGTTATGATCATTTAATACTTTTTTTTTTGGCTAAATTTCCATTATATAAAATTCTTGAGTGATGGAAGAAAATTAAACCTTGTATCAAAGAATTAAGAGCTAGAATGTTTTAAATGTTATTTCCTGTGGTTGCAAGCAGATGCTTTGTCTATTAGTCTATGTTATTTAAAACACTAGGTGCATGAATGCACCAAAATTGTAAATCTCCGAAGGCTCAAGGCTTTCCCCCAATCAAAGAGAAAAACAAAATTTTATAGTATAATAATAAAATAATAATTTTACAATAATAACAATATACATTCTAGATTAAATAAACCTTAATTTAAATAAATAACCCCAATATCATCCTAAATTGAAATGAACTTAGACATTATTCTAGATAGTATTTATAGAATTCTGAACTAAAGCTTACTTTAAATAAATATCACAAATCAATATAAGCTAAACTTCAATAGAAAATAAATGGTCAAAAAGATGAGTTTTGAAATATAGGAAATCATATTTCACATTAAAATTGATTATCATATTATAATAGTGAAATCTCAACATTCTAGTGTCAATAATCAAAATCTCAAATATCAAAATGATGGAAAACAAAATACATCATTCATAATAAATAAATTCCTCTAGCATCATGATTATCATCATTATCATACATGGTGGTATAAGGTTGGTGCTATACAAACACATATATGCATATATAGTACCAATTCCTATTATTAATATCATGGGACAGTATGGATAGATATATACGACATTGGATTGTGGATTGATACACTTGATAACCTTGCTTAGGAATCGGTAAAATTAGATATGACGCATTGCTTTAAAACGTAGAATGTACTGTAGAGTATGGGGGCCTGGTATTGGTACAAAGATCAGTAATATATTTGTTGTTATAAATATAATTTAATTTTACCAATCACTTTTGCCAGTATTGTGTGTCATTTGGGTAGTAGATTGGTAATCAAAATGTTGATATGATATCAAGGCTAGACAGGCATAATGCCCCAGTGGAAATACTCGCATTGGTAACACCACATAGGCATGTTGGGGATTTTTTAAGCCTTTGCACCTCTAATACTAGGGTTTTCCGCACTAGGCATTGACACTTCTGCCTCTATTGTCTAATTGGCTGATAAGTTTGAGCTCAGAATTAGTAGTATGAATTGTTGATCTTGTAGTTCCAATTCCTCTAAGTTACAAGTATCTTTAGTCATTGAATTAACATATGTAGTTTGTAAAGCTTTAAACAATCAATTAATTTCTTTAGAAGTTTATTGCTCTAACTGTTACATCTCATTTTATGCAGCATACTTTGTTCGACAATTAGTTGGTTGCCTGCATATTCAGTGAAACAAGTTAAATCTTAGAATTGCCGTGTAATCTTCTTGAAGACATGGTCTATCTCAGACTTTCCGCTTATGTAATTTGTTTTAACTTATTAAAACATGGAATTATTTTTTATTATGTATAAGTTTTCTCAAACTAAAGATGATATCCTGATATATTGATTGTCATAAACATGATAAAAAATACCGTACCATATGTACCTATCCAATTTTGTACTGTACCGGTAGTACCATATATATAATTATGTATATAATTTAATGGTACCAACCAATAATTATTGGTACCATGTATTAATACTTAAAACCTTGGTTATAAATAATGTTTGCTAATGAGGGAAATTTGGTTGCTTTGTTTTTGTGTATGGTCAAAAGACTTAAAACCTTTGATATCATAAATCAATAAACCTTAAAATGATTTCTTTCATTTATTTCATCTTTTAACAATTCTTTGTTGATTGTATTTTCATTGCTTTTGTAGTTTAAGTAATGTTATTTTACTTTGATATGCTTATAAACATGTTTGTAATTGTGAACAGATGTATTTCTGCATACAAAATTTACTACTGTTATAGGTTAATATAGGTTATTCAGTTCAATCATATGCTAGGGAATGCAATTTGTTTCCTGACCTTGAAACAAGATAAACTTACATTTATTTGATGTAGCCATGATATAACTTATGCAGCAATTGAAAATTCTAGGTACCATTCTTAATACGAATGGTTTTGTTGCAGTCATTCTCTCTTGGGACTAAGGGAACACATCAAGAAGCGCCCACCATTGGCAACTACAGAGAAAGTTCAACAGTTTGTCAGGGTATGTTGAAAGCTTGATGTTCTAGACGGTGAAAACTTTTTGTGCATCAGTGTATGCACTTGGATTGTTGAGCAATTCTATATAAAACACTACTTGCTGTATTTAATAAATTACTATTGATTAATGTGATATCAATGTAGTCAATGGATATACCTTTCAGTTTCCAATTCTTTTTCCAATATGAAAAATCTGGTAGCTGGTATGAAACAATAACAACAAACTAGAGGTCTTATCATCGGAACAATAGTAATGCTAAGATGATGGAATTGATAGTCATATAATCATTTTACCTGAGTTAATTTTGCCTCGTTAAGTTTTTTTTTTTCTCTATGCATGGTACAATAGTTTGTAGAGAAAAAAATGGTCGTTGTACAATACACTTTTTTTTCATGAAGATTGACAAATTTCTTTTATGTGTATCTTATATTGTAGGTCTTTACGCTCTTTGGTAAAATTCTAAGACTTTGTTACTAGGCAAACTCAATTCCAATTGAGAATCAGTAATCACTCTATAGCAGCTTCTAACAAGGTCTTTTTGCTTGTCAGGCACGTGGAAGAGAAGCTATTGTTGCTGGATTTTATCACGAAGGCTATGAAAATCCACTCTTAATGCTAATGAGGAGAAGAAGAGTTGATTGTGGTTTGGTTGTGAAGGTTGGGAGTTTGTATTCCTTGTTTTACCACACTACATATTTTCTGTCTAAGCTCTAATATATTGTCAAAAGGATTACCGTTATTTCATCAAATTTCACAAGTTGCATTTCTCGTGTCACTTTTTCTTACAAGTTGATTTGGTGAAGGATCCAATTCTGTGTTAACATTCTTATGGAGTGTGCTGCAGCTGGGGAGTATACAAGCGTTAATCTTTGTCTATCACTAGCATTTGTTTGACTTAAGATATCCAGTGTTGAACAATACATCATTGTAAATCATGTTGTACATTATGATGATTTAGGGAGAGGAAGGAGCCCTTTCAATGACAACAAAAGAAAGAGCTGCTAGTGCATCTAAAGGTCTTCCAGTGAACCACTGTTCAGGTTTCCGCTCACCAAGTTTTGCAGTTCTTCCTGATGTTGATGGTATTATCTCCCGCAATTTATTGATTTGTTCTACTCTCAGTCTTTAAACCAATTCTTTATCTTTTGGATAATAAAATGAACTTCAACAAATATGTATCCACGCATAATTCATATTTGAAGAATCTTATCCTCTTTCTCAAGGAATTTCACGGGAGAGCTTCAGTAGTGATGTTATTGCCAAGAATTATGGTTTTGAACCCACGGATACTCCAAGAACTGATAGATCGGTAGCCCCTTGCCTCATTTTATTTCTCTATTTTATTTAATTTTGCATCCTTCTATGTGCTTGGGGAATTGGAATTACGTGAGTTTAAGTTTATCTCTTCTAATTTAATCCTTTTGAATAAAGAACTAGCATTCGTAACCAATGTTTGTTTGTTTGAACAAAATTATATTAGAGAAGGCCTCTTGGCATTGTTAGATTGCTCAACTGATCAGGTGAACTTTTAGACTGCTCAGCCGGGCCAAATGACTTAATTCGGGCAGCTCAGTTGCTACTTCCAAACGACTCAACTGTGTCTAAATCTTTTGTCATATCAGTTGAAACTGCCATTTGGAATGGATCAATTGGTCATGTAATTTGAACCAGGCATACTGTCCAACTTGATCGGCCTAGATGATTCACCAAGTTGAAGTGCTTGACTGGTAATTTGATTTGGCAATGTTGAGTGATCTAGCACTGCTAGGATATTGATTATTGCTTTGATTTGGCAATGTTGAGTGATGTAGCACTGCTAGGATATTGATTATTGCTTGAACCGTAGTTCGATCACTCAACCTTCTTGTGTTTTACATCGCGATCTGAAAATTTATTTAATTTAAAAAATGAACTGTTTTCCTAACATTTACCTTATATTTTTAATTTTACTGGAAAATGTTGTATTGACTTTTTGTTGATTTCTTTCAGGGTTTTTACCACACATTGAATGTACAGAATGTTGTAAACAATCTAATTTTCCTCTACAATTTGTTTTGGACCAAAAAATCTCAAAAATTAAAATTCTCATTTTATATATTATTATTATTTTTTCTCTTTTAAATAAGAAATCTTGGCAAGTAGATTTCCATTTGTTAACCTATTTTGAGATTTTTTTTTAATTCCATCAGTAGTGAAGGGTTTTCTAATCCCCTTATTGTCTAATTACTTCGATAACCATAATTAAATAGATATTCAACGAACTAAAATGTAGCAAACATGAGATAATGTAGTATATTATAATTAGAAAATCAAATTTCTCCAATTTCACATCAAAACATTTTAAAGAATTTAATTTTACTGTGGACTGGGAATCCTTTTCTTGTGTGGACTGTTCCAAATTGTCAAGAGGCATATAATTATTCAATGATGTTTGGCCCCTAGTGGTTTTACCAGTGACTATTAAATGTATTACCGATGTGTTCATTTAGGCTGATGCCCACTAGATTAGATGTAACATCAGATTTCTCTGAATGTATCAATATTTTGTCCATTTCAGGTTTTGAAAAATATCGAGTTGGGTTTAGCAGCTCTGAGAGGTGAGAGAGGACCAGCGTACGACAGGATTGTCCTCAATGCAGGAATTGTTGACCATTTGTTGGGTTGTCGAGGGGCAGAAGATCCTATTTCCGCACTTGAAAGGGCTAGAGAAGCCATTGACAGTGGTAAAGCACTGAAGAGGCTCATGAAGTACATCCAGCTCTCTCACGAAATGATATAATTTCACGGAGATCGGTTAAACGGGAGTCATGAGTCGATGGATATCCTTGTAATGACTTGTAAACATCAACTTTCTAGAAGATTTGCTCTATATATATGGTTCCTCGAGGATGGCGGATGTCAGCAAAACAGAAGAAACGGAGGTAAGAGCACAGCAATGGAAGAGAAAACTCTTTCAAGATGAATTTTTTAGGTTAACTCTACACCCGTCGCATACTTTATATTTTGAATTTTCTTTTTCGAATTCCCACTTGTCAGATATATCGTGCCAGATTTTTGCTCGTGGGAAACCCGATATGGCACTTGGACATTTGTTTGTAATAAGAATTGCTGTTGCAACTTGTATTCCATGCACACAATGGAAGAGAAAACTCTTTCAAGATGAATTTACTAACATTTTAGAAAATATTATTTTGGCGGCTCCTGCAAGTGGAGCAGATCCAATTACTCTATACATCCGTTCTTTTTTGTCAGTCTAATAGTAATTTGTTGAATTTGCTCCGTGTAGTTGTATTTGTTTTTATTTGCATTTTCACTTGAATTCAACCAGCAATAGTAAATATAAAATATTTATATAATATGGTTCTGATGTGATTATACATATTCTAATTTGCTTTCCGTTAGCTCTATTAAGAACAAAAATATTTATCAATCTCGTTAGTTTTCATGAATATTAACACAAAATTTTGCATCTTTTGTAGCTCTAATTATTTTGTTAATTTCTACATGATTATACTTGCATTCTTGCTCGATTCAAGTTTGTGTGGTAATCATGAGATCGATCATTAAAGCTATTTAATTGTCTTTCTTTATAAGTATTTGCACATGTAATTGGATGGTCTTCAAGAATTTACGACAGGTCAGAAATAATAAGCTGCACGATTATGATTATACTCGTGCTCTCATTTATTTACTCATCTGACTTTTTGTGAGCATATAAATATAGGATTTGGAAGCTTTTGCAACTGAAATGTTATTTAAGCCAACTTAGGGTATCTCGGTCAAGGGGTAAGCTGATTATGCTTGTGCAATAAATTCTTTGATGAATTGAGGTGATCATGACCTTTGCAGTGTATTCCATCCTGTTTGAATAGAAAGCAAATATTTCGTGATCAAAATAGAATTTATTTAATGATCCAAAGACACCGGCGTCTGAATTCAAAATTTAAACAAAGTGTTGTCACCGCGAGGATTGCCATATATTATTATTCCATAGTGTAAAATTTTAATTTTTACATAATTTTAGGATAAATTTTAATATTTATATATTTTTTTAATTTAATTCTACAGTTCTTTCGACTCTCCTTACAGTTTTGGTGTGCTTCTAAAGCATAAACTTCTGGTAATAAAATAAAATATTATGCCAAAAAACATTGGTTACACCTTAAAAGAAGCCGGATGAAAAAATAAAAATAATAATAAAATTTTTATGTATCACTAGACTATGGCAATTGATCGGGTACCCAATTTTTGCCCGCCTTATTACAAAACTCAAATCTGATTTGAGTATTTAAATGATAGTCAATTAAATTAAATTTTTATTTTTAAATTATTATATAAAATATAATTTATAAATAATAATAATAATAATAATAAATTTATGAATAATTATATTATTTTATTTTTATTTTTACTAATAAAATATAATTTTTTTTCTGAATTAGGTATTAAATACTCATACATGTAAATTTTAATTTGACCCGTTTATCTAATCTAATATTTGAACACACTATAAATGGATCAAATTGAGTACCCAATTACGCGGCCATCCCTAGATGGCGCCGCCACTCCCTACGACACCTCAAAACAGAAAAAAGTTATACACAAGGGCACTGCATCAAGCGGGGCCCCATCCATCATTCATGACACTTTGGGATACATATAAAAACACATCCCAAAGTATTTTCTAAGTAATTAAATGGTGAGGGGTAGTTTTGGAAATTGAAAAAAATCAATAGAGGAGTTCATCACCAACTATATAAGTACCATCATAGGATCAACACAAGATCATCACCATGAGTTCATCACCAGATCATTAGTATAAGACCACAATTAATTATGCACATAAGGTTGTGATCAAAGATCATGTATTATTATAAAGCCAAATAGATATAATCAAGCCACAACATCAGGAGTATCCATATCACTTCAAACTCTTAATGTGATATTCTTAAATTCAAACTTAATATCATTCTTGGCCAACACAACACCATAATGATCATCATATCAAGGGCAACATGCTTACACCTTGAATTCCAAATTTAGACATGATCATTGTTACTTACAAAACAACCATGCTCACAAGGTCATAATCAAATATACTACTCAAATCAAACATAACTAAAAGATCATTAACACAAGTGATCATCTAATCACATTATAATCAAACTTGAACATCAATAAAAATCAATATGACTATGTAACCATCAACATAATCAAGTGTGCTCAATAAACATTAATAAGATCAAACATACGCACCATAACATACTTTGGAATATGAAACTTCTTAAATATCAGAACAAAACTCATACATGATCAACATAACAACATTTCAATTAATAAAATATTTCCTCTCCATTCACAACTTTTAAGAATCATCCTTTACTTATAAATATGAATAAAAAAAAACTTATAAATATGAATCAATACCATGAACAATAAAATGAAAGGAGACCATGGAATCAATAGCTCTTACTATCAACTTGATCTTACCAATAAGCCAAGTAAATATGTCCATCCACCAAAAGCAAAAAACTCATATGATTCATATAGAAATAGCAACTAGTCATCATCTCATCGACCTCCAAACCAAAGCAAGGGCATCTAAACAACCCCTTGAGCCAAATTTAATCCACAACGGATGCATACATTAATTACATTACCAATGCCTTGGCTCTTCAAATAATCCACTTCTTATGCTAAGAAGCATCCCATGAAATCAAAAGGCATAAAACACAAATACATTAAAAATATGATAGAACACCTTATAATCCTAAGAGTCTTAAACTCCTTAGGGCTTAACCTCATAGCCTAAAACCTCGCACTGATATCATTTAATTGTCACGACCCAAACGAGCACCAACCCAATACGGTTAGCTAATTGCCCGGGGGTGTAACACTATGAATTGTGGTCAACATAATAATAACAAATAATCCAACAATTTATTCAAAACAAATCCACATTTACACCACCTACACAAGAACCATATAAATCATAACACAAATCATTATCTCATAGATCTTTTTCACAACTACCAACATATAGATCGACACACACTCAATCAATCAGAAATGTCAGATCAAAAACCATAACATAATAATAACAACAATAATACATAAGAACATTAATCCAGTAACCATTTACATCATTATTACTCCAAGTCCAACTATCTATCTACAACATGAAGACAAGATCTGTAGCCTCTACATCTAGCTACCACCACTAACAACATAAGCAACTGTCTACCTGGAGGCAAAACAAAGGACGTTAGCTCAAATAGCTAAGTAGGAATCATAACAAATATGCATGCATCAAGATAACTGAACTATAACCAACACCATACTCATAACAACAAAACTGTATAAGATGATATCCA
>CM050441.1:33171978-33184203 GCA_027562315.1 Costus pulverulentus | reverse complement strand
AAAATAAAATTTTGAAAAAAAAAAACGGCACGGCCGTAGTCTGCTTTTAGGCTGCACTGCATTCCTTGGACACCTGCGGCTTCTTCTCCAGATTTGCAGCACCTCTAGCCCCCACTGCATCTGCCTCTGACATCACTGTCTCCAACCGTCGACACTGGATCATACCACCAGCAGATTCTTATTTCTTTTGCTGCCTCTTATTCCATGATTTTATTTATTTTTGCAGCAGTTCTTTATTATTGACTCTGATTTTTTTTATGTAGTACTATCTTTTGCACTGGCCGACGATCTCACCTCTATGACTGTATTCTCTAGCAGGCCACTAGAGATTACTCACTCTACTGTCGGCACCATCATTATTGCTAGCAGCTCTTCAGTAAAAATTTTCAAAAGGCACATCTTTGGACCTAGCAGCATCTGCCCCGACACTATTTTTGATCTAAGTCTTATTTATCTTTGGTCAGAGCTTGCTATATAGTTTTGTGAGTATTGTTTACACTCTCTTGTATTCATGATTTTTCATATGGTTGCATCTTTGATTTATTGTCACTTTACACCCTTTGCATTGTTTGAGCCTTATGTGATTATATGGACCATGTCACACTTTTGACTATGATTATATGAGTTTTCATGCTTCACACCTTTTGCATTGATTTTGACATATTTTGAGGTTTAAAAATTTTTATGATTTGAATCCATGAGATAAGAGATGTGTAGATTAAACATTGATTATGAAAGTTCATGCTAATGCCTGTAAATGAAGATATACCTATTATGTTAAATTTATTTCTTCAATATATATCTACTTGTTGAAAATTTTCATTGATTGATGCATAAGGTTTTGGGTAGATATGTTGTTTGATGAATGCAATCTAAGAGTGAAACATCTTTCTTAAATAAAATGAGCATATGAGTGTAATTTTTGAATTAATGTCAATTGATTAACCTAGTTGATGTTTGATTTATCTTACTATTTGTTGGGAAGAGGGAATCCAGGATCCACAAAAATAGTGAGAGACTCCCCTACTTGGCACTGTGTAAAATTGACAGTGGTACCGAAGAGATGGGTTGAAGTCTATATATAAAAAAAATAGAAAAAAAAGACTCCTCTACTTGGCACTGTGTAAAATTGACAGTGGTACCTAAGACAAGAGTTGAAGTCTAAAATAAAAAGTATGTATCTATGTGGGTATATAGAGAAAAAAATAAAAAAATATAAAAAAAAGAGAGGAGCAAGAAAAGAGAAATTCTTTGTGGAAAAAGATCTAGGAGACTTTATTCCTGTAAACAAAGGTTTGATAGATTTAAACTGAAAATTAGGTGAATTCATGAGACTGAAATTCTTTTCTTTATGCAAGTTGCAAAGTTTTATTTAATCAAAATTGTAGATTTTAAAGATTAATTTCATTGGATGATGTATTTATCTGAAATTTGTGCAAAAAGTTGATGAAATATTTCATGAGTGATTATATTTTAGAAATTTATTTTTCATAAAAGAGCATATTCTCCATACTTAGCATTATTCTTTATTTATTTGCTTGAGGGCAAGCAAAGTTTGAGCCTTATGTGTTTGATGACACCAAAATTCATAGTATATTTTGTGTCATTTCATGTATCTTTTTGTATCATATTTATGCTCTTTTGCTTGTTTTTAAGTCTCATTTGTCAAATATTGCAGAATCTACACCATTTCTTATTTTTGATCATTTTCAGGTTAAAAGTGATATATTTCGATGGATTTTATAATATTTGAGTACACCAATGGATTCCAGACATCGAAACAAAGCTACCCATCAATTTTTACGAAATTTGGAGCTAATTTGCAAAAATACGGCACTACCGTATTTTCTGGACAATCTCTTACGGTACCATATTTCTCAGCAGACGTTTTGGGCGAAATACAGCACTGCCGTATGAAACGTCACGGTACTGTAATTTTTAGCATTTTCAAACAGAATGTTTCAGCAGGAATACGGTACTACCGTAATTTTGAGCGCAACTCTCACGACACCGTATTTTCCGCCCAGAATTCACAGAAGAAAATACGGCACTACCGTATTTCTAGGAGAAATTTTCACGGTGCCATATTTCCAGATAATTCTCTACAGAACTCCAAAGGCAAAAATACGGCACTACCGTATTTTATGGTAAAACGTTCACGATGCCGTATTGGTGGAGGATTTTCGTGAGTTTTTCGGGTCTGATTCTTGCGTGGGCCATAACGTTTGATCCAGAAGTCCAAATTGAGATCCGAAAGAAGTTCCAGACTCATCTTTAAAAGGGGAAGACTCTCGAAGTGGAAGAACGAATTTTTATCACCCATGGAGAGAGAAATCGTCAGAGAGGCGGTTAGGGTTTGTCCTCGCGCCGAGAGGCGTAGAGGACATCTCAGACCGTCATTTTTACACCGAAGCTTCGTCTGGAGTAGGAGAGAATGCCCCAGTAGTTTTAGAGCATTTGAAATTTGATCGAGGGAGAAATGATCAAAATAGTGGTGACAACACTATTCACACACGAAATTACGGGTTGTAATTCAATTATAACCCTGTTTTGTAACTTTTCTTCCGTTTCTTTGATTTCTATTCGCACTGAAACTATGGTTTATTGTAATCTTTCCTCCATGCGAACTTAGACATATTATGGGACATTGGAGCAATCGTCAAAGAGGTGGTTAGGGTTTGTCCTCGCGCCGAGAGGCGTAGAGGACATCTCAGACCGTGATTTTTACACCGAAGCTTCGTCTAGAGTAGGAGAGCACGCCCCAGAAGTTTCAGAGCCTTTGGAATCTGATCGAGGGAGAAATCATCAAAATAGTGGTGACAACACTGTTCACACACGAAATTATGGGTTGTAATTCAATTACAACCCTGTTTTGTAACTTTTCTTCCCTTTCTTTGATTTCTATTCACACTGAAATTATGGTTTATTGTAATCTTTCCTCCATGCGAACTTAGACATATTATGGGACATGGGGAGTAATTTTCCTTGATTTTTAATGACTAGATGACTTTTATTTTGTCAGAATAGTTTTGTTATGTTAATTTTACTTATGTGATGATTGTCTCTAATTCTCCTTAGTTTTATAAATATCATCATGTTTTAGAATTTTGCGAAATAAACAGAGAGGTTGATTGTGAAATTCGGAACCCTAGAAATCATCGAGTTTGGAACTTATCGTAAGAGATTAGGTTTGTTCTTTGAATTCTGATTTTTAGTGAATTTATTGCCATGTTGATAATTTGAATCTAGGGTTGAGTTATTGTGTTAGACTTGATTTGATCTTGCACGAGAGTGAGGATCGAGTCATCGGAAAACCATAAGTAAAACCTATGTTGAGTTTAAGGATGCACGAGAGTGATCCTTGAGATTCCACTTGAGATGATTGACTTAGAACTAGGATGCACGAGAGTGATCCTTGAGTTCTTTGTTCAATGATTTACTTATTTTCAGCATTGGATAGATCTTGCACGAGAGTGAGGATTGGTCCATTGTATGATTGTCTGCGCGAGAGCGAGATGATCCTTTTATAAAGTAAATTAGGTCTTTATCATAATAAGATTTGACTGATGACCTTTTATTCTTATCTAGTCATTGAAATTAAGGTGGATGAAACCCTAGTCCCATGTTTATCCCTCTGATCATCCTTTAGCACACTTTTCTGCATATTTTACTTCATCATATTCGGTTTGCTTAGCTAGTGAGAAAATATCTATTTGGTACTTAACACGTAGGTCTCTGTGGTTCGATATTTTTATTACTTCGAAGTATCCGTGCACTTGCGGACACAACAACTCATCGCAAGCGCACGATGTTATCAAAGTAATATAAAAGATTGTTGATCCCATAGGGAACTGGGTCAAGTACCAACTATTCTAATATTTAGCAGCTAAGCAATCCAATTTTTGTGTTGTTTGAAATAAAGTAACCAAACTTAACTATAAAAAAAATAGGAAAAGCAATGATAGAAACATGAAGGGTGTCTAATTGAGATATATCAAGACTAAGAAATTCATCACATTGACTAATCTATCTAAACTGAAATTTAGTTGATGCATGAGTTTATCATTTTGCATAAGGAATGTCTCCACAAGTACCAGTTGCCCCCTTTTGGTCAGTACAACCTGGTATCTACCTAAAACAACCCCCTTACTCTCATGGTAAGTCATCTTAGATAAATCCACTAGGTTCTATGAAAGATTATGTTACCCTCGAGCGAATCCTAACTACTCTCGTGTTAGAAGTTTGCAAGTTCTACCTAGGGAATCCGCCAACACGATCCTCCTCTTGGTCAGGATCGTGTCAACTAACACACAATACTACGTGATCAAGGCAATATTATGAAATAAGTACAACTAAGTAAAATATGCTAAGATAAAACTCAAAATATCAAATAAGTTTAATTCATACGGAAGATAAAGTTAATGGGCTTCATCCGAGCCCTGAATAAAGGTTTAAGCTACAAAAGCCATATAAATTCACACAGATCTCTCCAATCGACAAAGAAAACTAGAAACAAAGACTATGGAGAGGTAGGAGAAGATGATGCAAATATTTCCTCCATGTTTGGTGAAGATCCGTCGTGAAATCGCCCCAAAATACTCTCCGGAAGCTCTTGTCGCTGGTCTACTCGCCCTAGCCGCTTCGTCCATCACTTGCTCTCCAAATATGGCACAAAAAAGAGGGCTTTTATGCCCAAAAGTTTTGCCTACCTCTTAGCTATCCAAAACATATTTTTTTTTCCAGATTTTTCTGATTTTTTTAGAGCTGTCAATCAAGTGAACAACGTAAGGAAGGTTGCGATCACGGGTGAACCTCAGTGTGTTCACCCGCCTGTGAAGTATCCTGTGAAGTTCTACAAAGTAAGAATCACAGGCGAACACCTCCGTGTTCACCAGGCTATGAAACTTACTATTCAGTTCTGACAAAAAGTGCCTTCAGTGGAATCACGACCGAACACCAAAATCTTGGGTTGGCTGTGAAGCTTGTGAATCACGGGTGAACCCTGATGTGTTCACCTGGCCGTGATTTTCAAATGAACTCTGATTGATCCCAAATTTACTGTGTAGACTTGTCTCCTCATAAGAAATCACTCCATGACTTTAGAATCTCAAAAATGCTCCAAAAATGAGCGATTTTACCTAAAATTGCACAAACACAAGGAAAAGTGAAGATTCTGAACAAAGCAAGTAAATAAGCCTGAAAATTATATAAAAACACAAGAATATGCCTTGTTTTGAGATAAAATAATATCAGAAAATACTACCAAAATACAAGACATCAAATACTCCCAAACTTAAATCTTTGCTTATCCTCAAGTAATAAAATAAGATGATACACATAACAAGTGTGAAAGAAGTTATTCAAGTTGAAAGCATACAACCAATTTAGATATTTCCATGAGCTAACCATGGTCCAGTTTGAGAAATCAAATGATGAGTCTATTAACAAGAATTGAATCAAGCGGGTCCCATAATCTTTAAATGATAAGGCGTTCAACTATGAGCGTACATAGATTATCAAAATAAATCAGCAGAGTGAAATCATCAAGTTCCATATACAATCATCAGATCATGTTCAATCACAATATCAATGTATACATGTATTGATATGGAAGGAAAAAAAATTATGGCAACAGAGATTACCAAATCATCAGCAGACTATGATCATCATGTCATCAGATTTTCAGCACATCCACATGTTGCAGAATCATAGTAGATATGTAGAAACCATCAGCAAACATTTGTCATAATATCATAGTGTCACAATATCACCACAGCATCAGAGTAAAATAAGAGCATAACTATCATCACAACATAGCCAAAAATGTCATAGTCATGTATCACAGACATAACAAAAATCAGAATCAGTCATGAATAGTTAGAAGACTAAGTTTTAGAAGGAATAAGCATCAAAATCATTCCCAATTCAATTTATTCAAAATCAAATGTTGGGGTCAAACATAAATGTGTTATTGCAAGACAAACTTTACCACCTTTCATTTTATTTAAGTAGCAAGACAAGCTACCAAAACTGATAGTAATCTTTCATTTTTTTTTACTTCAACTCATGTCTTCCAGTACCACTGCCAATTTTTCGCAGTGCCAAGTATAGGAGTTTTTTTTAGATCACACTTGTGATCATCACTCAACAGATAATATGACATCATTGAATGAATGAACAAGTCTATATGTTTCAATAGAAAAAAATATGTATGCTACTAGCATGTCATCCTTACTCAATTTCAGATGCGTGACCCATCGATTCAATATTCTCAAACATTCCAATCAAAAGATTTCATAAGCTTAGAACAATTGGATAGGATCATAAAAGATTCATGACCAGGTGGTGCATTCAGCATATCATAACCATTTCACACCATGCATAGAATCAATTTTAGTGTTTATTCAAGGCTATCACAGGATCACAACATTATCAAATATATCGAGGTGTATATTTCAGTGTATCATAGAATCATCAACTCATCAAAGAAAATCATCAGAATGTTTCAATGTCATTCATACAAAATACCTAAATCAGACTCAGTGCATAATAATAGAGGCATCACAAAATCACACTATCATAATCCAAGCAAGAATATCCAAGAAAGATATCATCAAATAATCTCAGCATGACTAATGCATAACATATCTCAATAGCATCATAAAACCAATTCACAGAAGTGTTATAAAAAATATTGCATCCATATATAAAAATATACTACAACATCACAATATGAATAAAATATCATAAAAATGTCACTACCTATGACCAAGCCACACAAGTATCAGCATGAAAGTCACAATATAATCCAGAATCAAAATAAAGCACAGATATTATCAAAATAAATCAGTAGAGTGAAATCATCAAGTTCCGTAGACAATCATCAGATCATGTTCAATCACAATATCAATGAATACATGTATCGATATGGAAGAAAAAAAATTATGGCAACAGAGATTACCAAATCATCAGCAGAGTATGATCATCATGTCATCAGATTTTCAGCACATCCACATGTTGCAGAATCATAGTAGAAATGTAGAAACCATCAGCAAAAAATTCTCATAATATCATAGTGTCACAATATCACCACAGCATCAGAGTCAAATAGGAGCATAACTATCATCACAACATAGCCAAAAATGTCATAGTCATGTATCACAGACATAACAAAAGTCAGAATCAGTCTTGAATAGTTAGAAGACTAAGATTTAGAAGGAACAAGCATCAAAATCATTCCCTCCCTACATAAAAATTTGCATAGTCCTTTATGCAATCAATGTATCATGAGAGAGTGGGGGGAAAATAAGAGAAAGTAATACTCACTTCTTTCTTTTAGGCTTACATTCCTCATCATCAAAGTTCATTTTAGTACCTTCCTTCTGGGGGTCGTCTTCATCATCATCACCATCTCCCTAAATCTCATCATCTCTTCATGAAGTTCACCTTGGTACCTTTACTCTTCCTTTAAAAGTCCTATCATAGCTTTGAAATTAGTAAGGGGTCAACTGTGAACTTCTCGTTTTAAAATGCGGCAATTGTAAAAATTTTCATATTGGCTGTAGCATCAGTCATGGACAGACCGTGATGAATCAAAAAGCTCCAAAACTTTAATGTTTGGGTATTCCTACAGTGATAAGAAAGTGAAATCATCAGCATTCTAATACAAAACAAAACAAACTACATAACTTCAAAATCAAATGACTAATTAAATAAAACATATAATGCAAAAGTAAAGGAAAGCATAAAAGACTTAGGTTGCCTCCCAAGAAGCACTTGTTTATGGTCAGTAGCTTAATCGTAGTGTTATTCATATATCAGAATGTATATGTAAACACCAAGGAATTCATATCTTTAAGTGTTAGAAAATGATTTCAAGTCTATACTTCCTTTAGCAGTTACCTTGGTTGCCTCCTCATGTAGATCTTCAAATTGTACCTTACTTAGGATGACTGGTTCAGTTGAATCAAAGAGTTTCACAAAAGCTTGTGTTTCCTCATTATCCTTCATCTTCTCTTCAGCTACAAAATAGATATCTATAGGATCCACAAGCAATTTGTCAATCATAGCATGGTTAACCACTTCCTCAACAACATCAATATTATGGCAAGACCCTGCAAAATAAGGTATAACTTTAAGTGGTTTCTCATTAGGGATGGCAAGAAAACCCATACCATGGGGTCCCACATGGGTTTCCCTAGGGGTACCTCTATAGTTTGAGAGCTAAACCATGGTGTGGTGGACCTTGGAGCCAACCTTGTAGATCAGGATAGAGGTCGGCTAGGTTAGGTCTTGGGGCTTGTTTCCTAGGTCAAGCATTGAACCCACCTTTGGCATATGTTGGTTCAATGTGTTGATTAGGATATGACCACATCATCCTTTTACTACTTTCCTTATATGCTAAAGTATGCTTGTGATGTTTTATCTTTATGTTATCACTATAGGATTGTATGCCTGTGATGTTTTATCTTTATGTTATCACTATAGGATTGTATGCCTATAATGTTAGACATAAGATAAAACTAAGAGGATGAGACCTCAAAAACCCTCAATCATCTTGAGCACATGGGGTCCCACTAGTGCATCCTCAGATAACTTGCATCGAAAGAATACTTTGGCAGTGTCATATCTCTTAGTTCTAGCCAAAGCCTCAAACATCTATTTCAAATGAGTGATCATTTGAAAAGCGTTCTGCTCCTCATATTGCACCTGAAGCTCAGGTGCTATAGTGGCTACCATGAGACATGCTACTTCCAAAGACTCATCCTGATGCTTTCTAAAAGCATCCTTGTTTGCCACTCGGGCAGTAGGCGCAGGAGCCGCAGGAAGAGGCTAATCAAGGAGATACAACTTCTTCTCGAGCTTGAGGGCTAACCTCAGGTTCCGATGCCAGTCCATGAAGTCGGATCCAACTAACTTGTCCTTCTCAAGAAGGGATCGCAGCGACAATCCGCTATTGCTCGTAGCCATTGATCTACAACAACCAAGAAGAGCATATTAGTACTACTTCAAGTCATTTAAACTGGACTTGTTTTAAATGACTATGGCTCCCACTATTTTAACCGAATTGACAACCCACAAAGTCAATCAAAAAATCTGAGATTTCTTAGTGAGATGGGATCCTTATTCCACATGAGGCTTTGCATCCCACGAGGGTGGGATGAGATGCACAAAGTAACCCATGCTTCTTAAGGTAGGCTCGCCGGCTGATTGCACTTGGTAACTCGCCTTATTGAGACAGTCTAGGCATTTCATGTCTAGCGAGGGCTGGATACAGCATGAAACCCTAACCTCTCAATGATGCCTCTAAAGTTCCATCATGTGCCCAGCATATGTGGAAATCTAGTCAAGTCTGTTCCTAGCCGTTATGCCCAGAGCCAACGAGTTTCCTTGCGAAGGCATGTCCAGGTTAAAATTGGACTAGGGAAACCATTATCACCACACACCTTCTAAAGATAAGTGGGTGTGTCCCAGGAGGGTGGAAAATAGTGCACAACACCACTAATCGATAGCTTGATGAGGGCTACGAGTTTTCTTCATCTTCTTGGTCGCAGGGACCAAAAGAACAGAATTAGGTTTGGTCTTGACCATTTCTTGCTCGGTCATGTAGAGCATATTCTATAATTCCTCCCTTGTGCACTCAATTCGGTTCATATTGAAATTAACAATAAACGGACTGAAGCTAGAGTGTAGAGACTATAGAATAAGATCTGTGACCAACACGTTATCAATCGTGTGTCCCAGTCTCTTGAGATGGTCCACATACCCAATGATCTTGGGTACATGGGGTCTCACTAGAGCACCTTAAGATAACTTGCACCAAAAGACTGCTTTGACAATGTCATATCACTTAGTCCTAGCCTGAGCCTCGAATATCTATTTCAAATGTGTTATCATATGAAATGCGTTCTACTCCTCATATTGCACTTGAAGTTCAGGTGCCATGGTGGCTAGCATGAGACTTGTGATGATGCCAAAATATATAGTATATTTTGTATCATTTTAAATACCTTTTCATGCCAAATTGAGGATCTTTTACTTGTTTTTATGCTGAATCCATCAAATATTGCGAAGTCTACTTCTATTTTGGTTTTTCATGATTTTCAGGCAAAAGGCATCATTTTAGGGTGTTTTCGATCAAAATCAAATACATAGAAGAATTCTCAACATCAAGAAGAGGTCACACAAGAAATTTCATGCAAATCGAGGCTGAGGACCAAAATATGGTAGGGCCGTATTTATAATATGGTATCATATTTTTCGCGGCTACCGTATTATCGGGAGCACAGCCGTATTTTGGCGATTTTCCAAATAGAAAACTTTTCGCATTTTACGGCACCACCGTAAAGAATTACACGGTCGTATTTTGGAGCACTTTTGGAACTGAAACCATTGCTGAAATTATGGCACTGCCGTAAACTATTTCACAGGTCATATTTTTCAGACGTTTCCGACCAGAGAGTTCAGCCGATTTTACGACAGTGCCGTGAACCAAATTACGGTGTCGTATTTCCCAGCACTTTCATAACAGAACGCTCGATCGATTTTACGGCAGGGCCGTAAACTATTTCACGGGCCGTATTTTTCAGACGTTTCCGACCAGAGAGTTCAGCCGATTTTACGGCAGGGCCGTGAACTATTACACTACCGTATTTCTATTTTTGAACGCGACTCCTAGGTCAATTTCGACCCCCGATTTTTGTGGAGACGATTGCAAGTGATCCAGTCCCTTAAATTCGGTGCTGTAAGAAGCAATCAGGAGGCAACCAACGAGAGGAAGAGGACGACACAAAAAGCCCTAATTTTCATCCACTCAACAGAGAGAAATCACAATTCACACTGCCGCCTAGGGTTACGCCATCGTGACGAATCCAGACCATCTCAGACAGCGAAATTCATACTGAAGCTTCGCCTGGAGGAGGAGACAATGTACCAGAAGTTTTAGAACGAAAGGAGGTCAATTGGAAGAGAAATCAAAGAAAGAATAGGCGCCGACACTGTTCACCGTTTCAACTTGCAAAATACGGCTGTGAAATATTTCATAGCCGTGCTGTATTTTCTAAACTCTTCTCTTCCTTTGATTTTTGACTCTCTAAAACCATGGAATATTGTAACTTCTTCACCATGCTAGCTTAAACTCCTCTTGCGACATGGGGGTGTTATTCTCTTGTTATTTCAATGACTAGATAATTTTTCTCACATCAATATATCTTTGCTATGGTTATTTTACTCAAGTGATTTATGCCTTCAATCATTTTTAGCATCATTGCATTAACATGTTTTAGAGTTTTATGCTATGGACTGAGAAGATGATATCATAGAACTTGGAACCCTAGAATTTATTGTAAGAGCTCATCGCAAGAGATTGGTTGTGTTCTTACCCATAGATTTTAGAAGCTTATTTCTTGTTAATGTTATGACCTAGAATTTATTGTTGTTTTAGACATGATAACATGCTAGAGATAGATGTTTGATTATTATAAAGCCTTGAGTAAACCCTGTGAAACTAAGGTGCGAGAGTGCTTAGTTTTGCTTGAGATCTTGGTATTGAGGTAGAATGCATGAGAGTAATTCTTTATCTCTTTAGCCAAAATTCACTTATATTTAGCATTGAAATGATCTTGCACGAGAGTGAGGATCGTTCCTTGTAAACTAACTGCACGAGAGTGACTTAATTTGTTTATCAAGTGAATTATATCTTAACCATAACAAAGATAAATTGATGAATCTTTAATCATATTGAGTTATGAATATTAAGACGAATGAACCCCTAGTCCCGATTCTCTCATTCTGATTTACTTCGATTACAGTTCGATTGCTATTTACACAACCCTCGATTTGCTTAGCTAGTGAAAACTAAATTAGTTAGTACTTAACAGTGAAGTCCCTGTGGTTCGATATCTTAAATATTATTTCGAGTATCCGTGCACTTGCAGGCACAACAAGTTTTTGGCACCGTTGCCGGGCACTTCGGTTTTGTTGATATTGATATAGTTGTTATTATCACTAGACTAAGTTTTTGTTTTTTGTTTTTTTTACTACTTTCTGTGATAGATTCTGATTTTCTTTTAAGCTCTACAATTTATGAACTTTTCTAACTTTCTACCTGTTTATGGTCAGAAATCTTAGGTCAGGACCATTAGTTCCCTTTGATCCTGAAATTAATAAAACACTTAGACTGCGCAGGAAGTTGAGATTTGCCGAAGTAAGAGAGGAAGAATCCAT
>CM050441.1:33142480-33171878 GCA_027562315.1 Costus pulverulentus | reverse complement strand
TATGGCCATACACTTTCTCAATCATCTCATCTAGGGGGCCCCTTTAGAACATCACACTCCAATCAAGGAGACGGCAATCCTATATCTATCACTAGTGCCCTAACATGAATCATGCTCATCATCCAAGATAATCTATAACCATTATATATCAAATGATATTGAACTACCTCAAAACAATGCCAATCATCATTTAGAAACACAAGTGATCTCAAGTCAGAGGAAGTATGCCACTTGTTCGCATATAAGGATTATTCACATTGTGACATGCAACTAAATATCCTATGTAGGGTCTGTCCAGTACATCCAATGTACCCATGATTCTACATCTTATTCCATGCTCGAAGCATCCTATAAGATTAGAACACATATTAGTCTCAATCATATCAAGGTTGTCTCATGTTCACCAAGATATCTCGACTAAGGACTATACTGCATGTCAGCCTAGCTGAACAGCATTGAGACATTATTCAGAAGTATACATATGACAGCAGATAATGCAACAACCTGAATAACAACAATTGCCTTTATAAACAAAGAGTTTATTCATGATACTGATGCAATCCCAAAGCCTCAAACATTAGCCTTAAGGGCATACCCCAACAGGTGTAGTGTCGAGGAAGGTGCTGCTAGGTCCTCAAAGATGTGCTTTTTGAAAAAAAATTTGCAAAATTTCAAATACATAAGGCTCAGATCAATAACAGTATCTTACTTTAGCTAAAAAATAGAAATCAGTGATATCGTCGTTGGTCAAAGAAGGTGCTGGTGGAAAGAGTTGATGTGGAATAGATGCCAATGGTGGAACAGATGCTAGCTGAAGAGCTACAAGCAATGATGGTGATGGTGCCGACAGTAGAGTGATGATGAGTAGTCTCTAGTGGCCTGCTAGAGACTACAGTCCTGGAAGTGAAGATGTCGACCAGTGGGCGGTGAGAGATGACATTGCATAGATAAAGAAAAATCAGAGTCACTAATGAAGATCCTGCTGCAAAAATAAAATCAATGAAATCAATAAAATAAATAAAATCAATGGAAACAGGGGCAGCAAAAAAAGTAAGAGGCTACTGGTGGTGCTATGCTCCACAAGAGGTGGAAGACAGTTGCTCTTGAAGATTTCTGGATCTGGAGGCAAAAGAAGCAATAATAGGTTGAAAGCAAACAAAGCAGCCATTGATTTATTTATGAAAAGTAGCTATACCCAAGAATGAGATTTAATGATCCATAAAGAAAATAGACAAAACCATGTGGAAGAACAAAACTTGTTCTTTCCAAACGTATGAAAATTAAAGGATCAAAATCTGTCAAGAATTTATGGTATTAGCAGAAAGACGGCTAATCAGATTACTAAACTAAAAACTGCTGCAGAAGTTAATCAGTTACCAAAAGTTGCCATGCTTCCTATAATGTTCAGAAAATATTTTCATGAAAACAATTAATCCTCAAGATAGAACGAAACATGTTCTTCCAATTTCAAGTGAAAGATCAGGGTTACAGCTTATCGAAGCATATTAAAAACCTGCAGTAAAAGAGCTAATCAGATCAATCAAACAAAACTGTTGCAGAAATTAATTAAGTACCAAAAGATGCTATGTGTTATAGGATGATCCATGAACTTTAAAATTCAATAAAAATCTCCAAATAATAGACAAAGATGAGTACTTCCAAATTGTGCCAAAGATCAAAAATTTTTCCACCCCAGTTTCTTAAAATCACTGCAAGAAAATACCTTATCATATAAGCAGAATGCAGGAAGAAGAATGCAGATTATGCAGGAATTACGGTACCGTAAAAAGGGTTACGGTACTGCCATAATTTTCACAAAAATCTCAAAACTCTTGGGTAAGAAAATACTCAAAATTACAGCACCGTGAAAAAGATTATGGCAGTGCCGTAAAAACCACAAAATCTTCTGGTCTAAAAGGGATCAAAATTACGGTACCGTGAATTTAATTACAGCACTACCGTAATTTTGCTAAAAATTAAGAGATCGCTGTTTATCACAAAAAAAAAATCAATCTGGAATTACCTACAAAGAGAAAAAGAAAAAGTTAGTACACAAATAAACTAAAACAAAAGCAAAAAAAACAAAAATAAATGGAAAGAAAGAGTGATTGAGTTGGCTCCCAAGAAGCGCTAATTTTTGGTCCATAGCATGACTAAAAATCAAATTTCATGGCGAAGCAGGTGGATCAGTACCATAATAAATAGCATACAATTTTTTGCATTTCCGTTGTCCAAAAAGTTTAGCCACTAATCCAAATATCCAAAATTTCATATAAATCAATATCAACATGGCTTTCTCAAATATGCAGAAATCAAAATCAAAACTTTCAATTCCACTCCAAGGGTATTTTATGATCTTCCTATATTTATCAGAAAGTAAAATTATTAGTCCTTTCTTCAAAATTATATCTTCAATTGCAATAAGACTTCGATCAAAAGATTCAAGTATTGGATCATCAAAATAATTTTTCTATTTCACATTAGATTCTTCAATAAAACATAATTTTTCAAATAAATCAAAAGACATGGGCAAAGCATCAAATTGAGATTCATCAATATTTATAATTTTCAAATCCTTTTCAAGTTCTTCATGCACTTCATTAATTTCAAAATTACTAACAAAATCAGAGTAAGATTTTTCTAAATCAGTTCCCTCATATGTTTCATTAGATTTAACCACAAATAATATATCATCAAAAGAATCAATTTCATAATTATCACAAAAATCGAAAGGAGATTTAACAAAATCAATTTCCTCAAACTTTTCCACAAATAATTTATCAGATGAATCAAGTTTACAATCATCAAAATAATAGTGAGATTCATTAATGTTCACATAAGGCTCAATCTCCAAACAATCATAATCAGAGGGGGAATTTTCTAAATCAATTTTCTCAGTATCCAAATCAAACTCAAATAAACAAGCTTGTTGTGATATCTGGGTTTCTAAAATTTTCTTATGGGCTGTTAAAGATTCTACTTGAGAAGCAAGCTGACTAACTTATCCCTTTAAGATCTTCAATTTCCTTACTTCGATTTGCCATGACTTGAATTTGATTTGTCATGAATTTTTCAAGCATGGGTTTTAACCTAAATTTCTCAGTATCCTCAAAGTATGGTTCAAAAACATGATTTGAAGGAATTACTCTTTGGCAATCGGAAGTATAATGATCAAAACATCCACAAATATCGCATCTAATAGAAGAATAAGATGTCCCAGAAGGATGCATATAAGAGTGAAATTTCAATTTATCTGCAAGAGTGCACAATGAATCATCTTCATACTTACCTTGTGGCATATATACCTCACCTTTTTCAGTTACCCATGAGTTGTGATTAAAAGATATATCTTCAAATCTATCAAGAACAGAAAGATTATCCAACACTAATCAATCAAATTTTTTTTAATTTTTTGTCAAAATATCTAGAAAAACAAAACACAAGCAAATAAAAAATTTCATAAATTATAATTCTGTCATAACTTGTGAAAATCAAAAACCTTCAAAAACAAAAAACAAAGTTAAATCTAAAATAAATAAAACTTAGTCTAACAATACTAACAACTATTTTGATATTAACAAAACTAAGGTCCCCGGCAACGGCGCCAAAAACTTATTGTAGTCCGCAAGTGCACGGATACTTCGAAGTAATAAAAGATATCGAACCACAGAGACCTACATGTTAAATACCAAATAGTTATTTTCTCACTAGCTAAGCAAATCGAATATGATGCAAGTAAACGATAGGAAAGTGCACGAAATATCTAAGAGAGAAACTGGGACTAGGGTTTTATCCACCTTAGTTTCCATGACTAGATATAAATATATGTTCGTCAATCTAATCTTATTATGATAAAGATATAATTTACTTAATAAAGAGTTCATCTTGCTCTCGCACAGACAATCATACAAAGAACCAATCCTCACTCTCGTGCAAGATTTATTCAATGCTAAAGATAAATAAACCATTAACAAAGAACTCAAGGATCACTCTCATGCATCTGAATTCTAAGTCAATCATCTCAAGTAGAAACTCAAGAATCACTCTTGTGCATCCGAATCTCAACACGGGTTCTACTTATGGTTCTCCAACGATCCAATACTCAATCTCTTGTAGTATCTTCATGTTTATCACATTAACTCAATCCTAAATTCAGATTATTAGCATGGCATTGTACTTCTAAAATTGAGAAATAAGAACAAACCTAATTTCTTACGATGACTTCCTAACATTCAATTTTAGGTTTCCAAGTTCTCAAGCAAATCATCTCTCGGTCCATATCGCGAAAACTCTAAAACATGCTAACAATATGAATCTTCAGATAATTAAAGGCAATTGTCACATAAGCAGAATTATCATAACAAGAATATCATGACAAAATAATGATTATCTAGTCATTAAAAATTAAAGGGATTACACCCTCATGTCCCAAAAGAATGTCTAAGCTAGCATGAGAGAGGAATTATAATAAATCATAGTATAGAACGATCAGAAATCAAAGAGAAAGGGTAGAAGTTACAAAACAGGGCTATAATGAAAATTACAGCCTATAATTTTGCGAGTGAACAGTGTCGGCACCCGCTCTTTTGTTGATTTCTCAACCGATTGATCTCCTTTTGCTCTGAAACTTCTGGGGTATCCTCTCCTCCTCTAGATGAAGCTTCCTTATGAAAATCGCAGCTTGAGGTGGCCTCTATGCCTCTCGGCGGGAGGCCGTGCCCTAAGGATGCCTTCTCTGATTTCTCCCTCGATTGGTGATAAAAATTAGGGCTTTTTCTCCCCCTCTCTTCTCCTCGTTGAGATGAGTTTATAGTTTTTTTTTTATCTCAATTTGGTGGTCTATAGCTTGAGAAATCATTTTTTTAATTTTCTGGCAGAAGAATCGGCATCTGGGTGAAAATTACGGCACCGTGATGGAAATTACGATAGTACCGTAATTGCTGCAAAATCTTCTGAAGTCTCAGTAAGAAATTGGTCAAAAATTACGGTACCATGAATAATTTTATGGCACTAGCATAATTTGCCAATCAAATTCCAGAATTAAGCCACTATGAAAATCGTTATGGTAGTGCCGTAATTGCTAATTTCGGCTGTAAAAATCATTACGGTACTGCCATAATATCTCCAAAAAACTTGGTTTGACTTGAAATTTGATGTGTAGTTTCCTTTTGATGTTAAGAATCTGCTCATGTGTTGGATTTGCTTGAAAACCCATCAAAACGATGCCTTTTTACCTGAAATTGATCAAAAATCAAGAAAAGTGTAGATTCCACAATATGTAACAAATAAGGCATGAAAACAAGCAAAAGAGCATAAATATAACACAAAAAAAGACCAATCAAATGGCACAAAATATACTATAAATTTTTATGTCATCAGTATGTAATAAAATTTTAAAATTCTCAGGGTTTCCCAACACTTTTGCCTCTCGGAATGTGGTTTAACATAGATGACAAAGCCATGGTGTGGGTTGCAAATAGAGAGAACCCCCATGAGGACACCTCCGAAGTTCTAACATTGGATGCCCATGGAAATCTTGTAATATTTAACAAAAACACAGCCTTGGTATGGTCTTCCAATAGCTCAGTAGCATCAAACGATACACAAGCAATGGTGTCGGATGCTGGCAATATCGTGTTAAGGCTTGGAAGCAATATTATTTGGCAAAGCTTTGATCACCCAACTAATACCCTGCTTCTGAACATGGAGATAACATCGTATTATAAGACTAGCATAGTCACACGATATGTTTCATGGAAAGCTGCTAATGACCCATCGTCTAGTACTATTAGCTATGCCTTGGACACATGAACATCGGGATTCATCTTGAAGGGATCCTAGCCTTTCTATAGAAACAGTCTCTGGAATGGCACAAAAATCATACCTGGGGTTGTGAAGGAGAAGTAGCACAAGCATATATCTAGAGTCCCAGTTACTCGATGACAAGAAAATTTCTCGATGGTTCACTGTGACTGAGGGTTTCGGGCCTATAAGGCTTGTGTTAGATGAAACAGGCTACTTTAAACTCTTCAAAAGGGATGCGGCATCACATTGCTAGAGTACTCTGATAAAGGTACTAATGATAGAATCCAGTCATTGCAAACTCTATAGCTAGTGTGGGAGCAAAGCTATTTGTGCTGGTAAGCAACTAACTCAGTCATGCAAATGCATCACAGGCTTCGTGCCCAAAAAATTGATAGCGTGAGACACTATGGATTTTTCAAGTGGTTGTGTGAGGAATTCTGCAATTGATTGCAGTGTGGGAGAAAATAATGTTCCTAATGCTGGCATGAAAGTGCCTGATGGGATGACACTGATAGTAGATGCAATTGAAAAGAGTGCGCAGCTAACTGCTCAGCTAAATGCAATTGCACAATCTACTCTTTCATAGATACGAAAAGCCCTGGCAACAAGACCAGATGCCTGGTTTGCTTTGGGGATGTGGCATATCTTGTTCAGAATTTTACTTACAACAATCAACTATATGTGCATGTAGATGCATTGGACCAAAGTATGCCTCTAATTCTTTTATATTCAAATTGTATAGATGATGTCATCGATGAAAAATAAACTAGATCGTTTCTATTTAATTCTAGTCTCTCACACACACATACTTTATATCTTGCATTTTACAAGTATGTGTTTCCATGACTTGTATGATTTCGTGATCTTAGATCCCCTGAGCAATATCATTTGCTTGCATTTATCTATTACTAGTGACACACGAGTACCCTACAAAGACATAATTCTCTTTCCTAATGCAGATCATGTTGCTAACGGAGGGAAAAAAAATTTCTAGGCATGGATCTTGCATAGCGATCATCACCAAGGTCCATGCATCCACTACTCACCAATCTTAAAGTCCTAAGAATTATCATGTATCTCAAAGACCAAAAACCCCGTTACCTAGCCTGTTACCATGTTGTCACCCAAACTCTGGTTAGAACTTTTCCCCTTTCCCACTTCAAAATTTTTTTTCATTCCCTCCTAGCCTCATCTTCCTACCGCCTTGATTCTATTCTTTTTGCCCTTGTCGAGCTTTTGGTAAAAAAAGGGAAACCCTGGTCGTTTGTAGCATTCATCACAAACCTCCGTGAATTAGGAGACATCCGACACCTTGCTTCTTCTGCTGTTAATTTTTATCCTAGTCCTCTTGTAGATACACACAAGTAGTGTAAGACTTCTATGTCTTCTCTATTTGTATTCTAGTATTTTCATACATTATGCATTAGGTTTTCATAGATAACCACTAGATTATCATAGTCATACACATAAATTTTGTAGATTAGCAATAGATTTTCCTATATGAGCATTGAAATTTTGTACTAATTTTTATAGATGGTTTCTTGATTATCAAAGCTTTCCACCTGATTTTTGTAGATAGGCAAGTCAGTAATGTAGATATGCACAGGATTATAGTAGATGAGGTCAATTTTATTGTAAATAATGTTGGGAAAAATCGCAGGGGAATACAATTTTTGCATAAAACAAAATATGTGCAGAGAAAAATTGTCTAAAACTAATTTTCTCTATCCTAGAGGATCTATGCGGCATAAGCTAAGAGATATGATAGTAATTTTATCTTTGAAGCATCCTTGATATTGTCAGCTGATAAATTGTAGGTGTGTAAGTGTTCGCCCTATACCAGTATCCACATAATGACCCCTTGAAGATAACCCCGCTTCGTGCTTGATGCTAGCCTCACAAGCAAGGACCCGACCTTGGTGCTCACGACAATGGAAGAGGGCAGCGGTGCAAGGAGGAGAGGAGAGGGCATCAGCTAGAGATAGGAGATAATAAATCGATTGTAAAGGCCTGACCCCTGCCTGCTTATTTATACAAAGCCAAGCTCTCCTTACATGGTATAGTCGACCAGCCATGCTTGGTCATGTGCCAAGGATTGAGCGCATATCATCAAATAAGAGAGTGGAGCTTCCTTTGAGGGCAATCCAATGAGAATTCCCATCTTATTTTGCTTCTTAATCACCTCTCGCATCAATGCCTCCTTGCAATGAATAGTATATCATTGACATACAATATTAAGAAAACTACTATGGCCCACTAAATCTTTTGTAAACACAGGCATTATCTTCGCTCTTGATAAAACTATAGTCCATGATTGCTACATCAAAAGAAATATTCCTACTTCAAGATGCCTACTTAAGTCCATAAATAGACCTCTTAAGGTTGCATACTTTATGAGTATCCTTTGGATGTATAAATCCTTCTAGTTGTGTCATGTACACAACCTCCACTAGATTTCTATTAAGGAAAGCTGTCTTAACACCCATCTGCTAGATCTCAGACTCATAATATGTTGCTATTGCATACAGAATCCTATTGGACTTTAAAAGGCCATTTGTGAGAAAGTCTTATTGTGGTCCACACCTTGGACTTACTTGAAGCCCTTGGCTACAAGTCGACCTAGGTAATCACATTACCTTCCATGTATATCTTCTTTTTGAAAACCCATTTACACCCTAGAGATTTTACTCATTCAAGTGGCTCAACCAAATACTAGATTTGGTTAGTTAACATGGAGTCTATTTCAATTCTCATGGCTTTCAAATATTTCTCTTAGTCTGGTCCACTAACCGCTTCCCTACAGGTTCTAGGTTCATCCTCTATGATAAAAATTATGACATTTGAGCTGGTAATGCTCTATCTCTATGAGGAGCATGATGAATCCTAACAGACCTACGTAGAGCTTGTATTATTTGATCCTCGAGTTGTCTAACTACCTATTGTAGAGGTTCTCATTCCATGTCAATCCCAGTAGTTTGTGGTTAATATTGAACCTCGTTCAAGACAAAATCACTCCCACTAGCTTCTTTTGAGATAATTTTTTTCTTAAGAAAAACAACACCATAAGCAACAAATACTTTATTATCATCGTGATGATAGAAGTAGTATCACTTGGTTTCTTTTGGATACCCCACAAATATGCATTTATCATATCTTAGTTCCAACTTAAGTGGAATCTTAGTGTTTTACGCACACCTTGCAGCCCCGGATCTTGATAAAAGAAATGTTTGGGTGTCTCCTAGTCCATAACTCATATGAAGTTATTGAGATACTCTTAGATGAGACATTATTTAGTATGAGAGAAGCTACCTCAAGTGCATATCCGTATAATGATGTTGGGAGAGTGGCATCACTCAACATTGATCAAAATATGTCTAAAAGTTCAATTCCTCCTTTCAATTACACCATTCAATTGTAGTGTTCCTGGAGGAGTGAATTGTGAGATGGTTCCACACTCTTTTAGATAATCATCAAACTCTAGACTTAAATATTTGCCACTTCGAACAAAATCAATGTCCAAAAATATCATTATGTTATCTTAAACATCAATGTAGGTGTAGTGATCAACATAACAATGATAATGTATTTTTTTATTATTCAATAGAATGAATGAAAAGGTACAAAAATTAGTCTTCAAGGTGTACACACTAACACTAATATGGCAAACCTAATATGGAATTATATCAAGATTGATTTGATCTTGATCCTATTACAATTAATTGAGATTTGAGCGTGATCCTATTGATGTTGATCTTGATTTGTTGATTTCTTTTTTATAAAATAATCTCATTATATTTTATAAATATTAAGTAGTTTTTAGTAATATATTATTGTTATCTAAGTCATAAGAATATATAGATTCAACATAACCTTTTATAATATTTTCATGCAATTTAATTATTTCATCTTTTGTATCTAGATTGAATATAAGTCATAGAACCACTATACTTATATAATTCAATTATTATATTTCTTGATTTCCAAATGGACTAATATAACAAATGTCATTAATATATCATATCAATTTATTTGAGCATAACTATGTATTTTAGTCTCACTTCATCAAGAGCCAAGATATAAACACTCTTATCATATAAAAAAGAGACAAATGCTATTTTGATTAGCTTCATTTCTCTCCATGATTCATAGTATATCCAATTACAACTTTTATGATCTCCTAGGTATGGGTGACGTTTAACTATATCAAAATATATAATTAGTTATACAAGAATCTATGACGACCTCAAGTGTAACAATCATATACACTATTATGGCAAGAGAAAACTTATAATACTCATATAGCAATCTACGGAACATTCGTTTATGCCTTGTTTGACCAATATAATTTTCTTCTAACATGTACCAATGTATTGATTTAATATCTCATGTCCTAACAATTCCTTATCATCAATTGCTATACATACTAGTCTGACAATATTATTGTTGCCCTAATTTTATTCTAGGGATACTATTATATTTACTTGGCTTAAAAAATATAAAGTAAATACAAAAGGTCTTTATTAAAATATATATGTAAATATGATAAGATATATGTTGAAACTATCATCAAATAATTGGTTTTTAGGATGCTCTATTGTTATTAGTAACTGACAAGTATGAACCATTATATTTAAAATATCACAAGAAGGACAATCTTCTCCTACAAGTCACTCTCATTTATTTATTGGACTAGTAAGCATATTATGGCAGGTGTGTTCACCCTTGTGTTGTGTATTTTTGAATTTTAGTTTGACAGACCAAGTTATATGTGCTTTTTTTTATAATCATTATTGCTGTTATCATAAAATACTATTAATTAATCATGCATCATCTATTATGAGTAATGCTATTCTAGTTATTGTATATTTGCACTATGATTCACCTTTATTGGATTTATACTCTATTTGTTTTTATATCGGTCTCTCATTCCCCCATTGACTTTGACCTTGACTTTGGGGAGAGGTTTATTTAGCAATCTTGCTAATCTATGAGGACATCATTATTGTTTTTCAGATTCATACTCAAGAGTCAAGACCAAGATACACAAGCAAAGACCAATAAAATCATACATATATAGGGATAGCGATTGAAGTTTAATCGATTGTTAGAAAAAATTGTATTAGCAATGGATTTCTTTTAGTTAATTATGCCTTAAAACAATCTTGTCGTAGCACTCAAATTTACGGCATTGTAATAGTTAGTTAATATTTTTTATTTATAAATTTTAGTATCATGTATTATTATTAAGAGATATTAGAATATGACAGCATTTCGAGCCAACTTATCTTACTAATCACTCTCCATTATTCATACTTGATTTCTCATTGATATTTGGATACACTTATTTTTCATTAATGAATTAGGTATAAATAAATATTCCTACCATGAACACTAAGTCACATGTTGGGAAAACTCAGCTAATTTTAAAATTTTAATTGCATACAGTGGAAGCAATTGCTCGAAATAGGTCAATCTTAAAAACCCAATAGGATCAGTCATGTGAGGGGATCGACACAATGTATATGAGATACCTTGAGAGCGTGCTAAGTGAAGTCGATGTAGAGGCACCCAAGCGTGGGCCAGACTCACGCACAACAGACTTCTCGAGTTCTCTTCTTCGTTGCCCGATGCTAGCCTTGGGAAGACGATCCATGCCCAGTGAGAACTCCTTGCTTCAATTGCGCCAACCACAAAGTGTTGCACCAAGAAGAAGGAGGAAGCCTCAAAGATGAAGTCGCCTAGTTCTCGCCAAGAAAATAGAAGAAGAAGCGCCCACCTCTTGTTGTCGCCAAGGACAAAACTCGCCAAGATGAAGAGAGTTCACGCCTTGAAGGAAGCTTAACAACAAGAGGAGGTGGTGGCAACTTCTTAGAGGTGGCTTCAATGAATAAACTTGCGGCTAGGGTATGGAGGAGACTTTCATGGGGTGGACGACTAGGGTTTCACTCTCCTGGAGCAATGGCAACTTCTCAAGCACATACCATAAGTGTTAAGGCAAAGCCCAATGCGCTAAGGCCATTCCTTAAGCTCCAAAGCTTGCCTAATGTGCCAATGCATGCCTTAGGCGCTAATGGATGCATTAGGTACAAAAAAACATGCCCCATTAAACTCTCATGCACCAAGGCTATGCCTTAGGCGTCATTCCAATACCATTATGCCCTTAGGCGTCATGCCTAATGCTTCATGACTTATTGGTAGGTCCCATCACTTAAGTTATCTATATAATATAGGCGCCTAAGTGATGCACTAATATAGACATCATGAATCAAGTTGACACGCCATCGAATCCAATCCAATGCAACCTCATTCACTTGACCTAGTCAAATATGATTAACCGAAGTCAACCTAAGGCCAATTGATCTCAAAATGAAGTCTAACCTCAATAGAAGTTCTCCATCTCATCAGACGCATCCGCGCTAATAAAATCTCTCAAATTGTGATCTGAGTTACTAAATAACTCAATTTGAAGGCTGTCTAATAAATACAAGAACTCGAGTGTCAAGGTGTGTGACCCTATGGGTTCCTCTAACGTTATTAGTGATAAAACTTCATATTATCATAAATAATGAGTGGCATCTAGCAGTGTATCGTTGCTACCCAAGTCATCGAAATGGTTGTTTATATGACATCTCGTAGAATGCAATAAAGTATCAATGCATTATAATCTCTTTGTCAAATTGATATATAAATTGGACAAAGTGTGTTACACTTTGTTTTGGCCCAATCTCATTATCATAACTAAATCAGGCTTTCACTTGGGTATGACAAAACACTTTTTAATCATGCATCCATATAGGGCCCATGATATCAAGTTTCCCTAAGAAAGAAGCAAATCCTTTATCGATCACTTGAACTTCTCATATGGGTTATAATATTCCCAATAATAATCGTTATAACCTCTCAACTACGGTGAGACATTAGATTAATCAAAGCATGTCTTTAACCTTATAGAAGTGTCAATGACCTCAAGTTAGAGGATGAATGCACCTTTGTTACATGTGAGGCTAACTTGTGACACTTAAGTTAAAATCTCAGAGCAGATTGATCCAGTATATCTATAACTGATATACTCATATGTTTGTATTAGCATCACGTGCCCAACTAAGGCATATACTAGTCTCTCATGCACCATTCTTGTCTCTTATCTACTATAGCACTCAGCTAGGGACATAACTTTAAGACCAGATAAAATCTATCTCTAAGGATATTATCGTGCAAATATACAAATACGCAGATGTAACTATAAGCACAATAACGACAATGCTAAAAAATATATTAGACAAAAAGTAGTAAAAAAAAAGATCAACAACTAGTCTTATAGTATAAACACTAATAATCACACTCTAGGGTATGTGATTTGAATATGAAAGGGATAGAATTATAATGGAGCCACATGAAAGGTAAATTGCAGCAAGTATGTCTCAAGAGTTGAACAAAGAAACAACATGAAACGAATAGCAAACTTGATGCTTACTTGCCCATAAGGAAATGCTCACAATTGAAACTCTTATAGTGGGGTAAAGGGCCATTAGAAGTTGTCCATATAGTGTAGTTTCCCTCCACGAGCTGCTGTGAATCTTCAACAAACAACATCCTAATTGTTACAGATTCTATGGGGCAGCGGAGATAATCCCTCCGAAATGCCATTCAAGAATTAGGAATACAGTGCATTCACAAAGTAAGAATAACTAGCTGGGAGGACACCTATGAGGAAGGTGTCACCAAGCAAGGGTTTGGAGCCTAGATTTTAGCTGCCGCCCTTGCTCTTCCAAACTAAAAGGATTTCCTATGGACAAATCAATCTCTTGTTAGTAGAGAATGAGAAGAGGAAAGGTGCGATAATTCAACCACCAAGACATGAGCTAGGATAATTCACCATGGGCCGGATAACCTAACTGGCTTCCATATATGGCCGGCTAGGGCTAATGGGCCTCCATCATATACGCTACTCAACTATCTAAACATCCTACACTCCAAGCTACTTTGGTATTAAATTGTCGCTCTTTTTCGTAGCAATGCCTAAAATTTAATTCTTGAACTTGTTCATAACAATGCATAAAATTATCCATCCTCCGTTGTGCCCCCAAGACCTTGATGAACTTGTTATGGAGATTCCTTCCCTACAGGCTACATGCAACGAATTTGATGAATTCAACGAAAAAGACAGCCCAATTTGTTTAAGACACATTGAGAAGAAAGATTCCCCTGCCACCAAATCAACTCCTTAATAAGTTACAATTTGCAAATTCAGTTCATGTTGATATTCTACTGTTTATTGTTACAATGCCAAAAAGTAAAAAACTTAATAATCTGATAACAGAGAATCGCAATCTTCTCTGAAAGTTGTAGAACAAGTCAACCATAATCACAATTAGTAATTCTGAATTAGATTTATAAATCTACTACGTATAGGTCAACTAAACAACATCGAGACACGATTAAAGAGCAATACATTATCTTTCACAATGCTTTTTTTTTTACTAATATCCTTCCATTAGATTAGATTGTGTTGTTCAATAATCGATGCTTAACCAGAAAGCTTACTTAGAATGATGGACTTGTTATATTATTAATCGTACAAAAGTCAGAGTCATACAATTCTTTGTAATTACTTAATTATCACTGATTTAGAGGGCTGTCTCCCTTCTTTCTTCAGCCCCCTAAGACCTAAACTATAGGATTGTACAAATCATAAATATAAAAAAAATATAGAGTTGTACTCTGTTTGTGTGTGTGCATAGCTGTCTACTATATATAAATATATATACCAAGGCTTTTGGATTGATTAATTAAATTTATGTAGGTATAGCTAGCTGTCTACTGTCAACAAGATTAACAAAGTTTGACTTGCTAACTCTACGGAGATTCCCGATTGATTGTCCATTTCACCTTTAAAAAAAATGAAAAAAGTTGTTTCAAATCATACACGCAATCCAACCCCACTCTATAATTATATATTTTATTATATAATTATTGTTGCTTTTGATGAGCGCGTGCGATTCGGTTGCACGTACAAAGAGGCAAGAGATGCGGTGTCGACCTCTACAGCCACAGTTTCTGATTCCATCAATTTCTTTTTTTTATTATGTCCACATTTGTTAATTATAATATATATTAGCTAATCTAAAAGATTATTTGCGTGAATTAAATAAATAAATAAGAATAGATGGATTAACATCAATAAACATTTCTGTGCCTCCAATTAAAAACTTAATCAAATCGTCATTATTTTTTAATATTTATGCCTTTGCATTGTGCAAATCCTTACTTAGCGTATGAATATTTCACAAGTTCACATACATATGCTTTGAATCTTTCGTGTCTTGCGCCAAAGCTGTTAGATTAATTATAATATTATTATATTATTTGTTTTTACTAGCTTTTAAAACCATTAAATTAATTATTAATAATGTTGTAATTCATCTCCACCGGCTTTCATGACTATGTATCCCACGTATATTTTAAAAGATATTTTATATGAATATAAATAAAAATTTAAGATACAATGACTTAAGTTAATATATCTAATTAATGGATCGCACATATTAATGACTACAGTTATGAATAACAAAGACATATCAACTTATCCTTTTGTATTAATATTTAAGTGTGTATATATATAATATAATCATGATTACGTATACATATCTCATAATTAGTGAGCCGCACATTTGTGTTAGAGCAAGTTAAGGTTCAACAGTAGCGACGACAAGCAGTTCGTCCTTATGGCAACTACATCATTCAGCAAAGCTAGGATATTTGGGAGCATTTTTAGAATTTTTTATGCTATTTCATGTGTTTGAGGTGGACAATGTTGGCGCTACCATCGGTTTATGTTATTTTGCAATAACTCATGACACAACATCGAAAGTTTGCCATGAGCATATCAGTGACATTGTTTTGTTAGATCGATCAAAATATTTTACTCATAAATTGAATAAAAAATACTATAATAAAATATATCGAATTTTATAATACTATGAATTCAACCGGAGTGATCTTCTAACTGATTGTGTTGTTCATCAAGAGAAGCAGGGCGGCCGATGGGAACCAAACTAAAAACCTCTCGACAAAAACCTTACACTTCAATCAGGGACCACACCTACATATAGAAAAAAAAACCTAATGGGCATAATTACTTATCAGCCCATCAGAGATAAGACAATTATATCCCTAAGGATTCTACACAATATAAAGCCCCCCCCCCCCCTTTCATACTATAATAATTAGATGACAATAAATAAGTTAGAAATAAAATTATATATATGATTAAATACTGCAATGCATGTACGTCTAAATGCCCAAATGCAATCTATTATGCAAGTACATGGTGCACAGTCCACATAGATCCTAACAATCTCCCACTTGGACGAAGCAACCATGTATTTACACAATAAAACCTTAAATCGTATATAAATCTCTATCACAATCTTTATGTGCATATAACTTAAGATGTCATCTAAAACAATCTCGTCCATTAGTCTTATTAACACAAGGACTAAAGGGGCGGTCATTGATATATTTTCGCAATTAGACCCATACTAATCACATGTATTAACTCAACCAAATGACATAGATCTAGTATGGATGTGTAGCATGGAAATAACATAATGTGATAGCATCACCTTTTTATTTCCAACTAGTCCAACTTTAACCAAATGAGATCAAAGAGTAGAGCAAATAATGAAAATTGAAAATTTTCATTAATGTCATGACAATAAATACAGTAATAAACCAAAGGGAACAAAAAAGCACTCTCACTAAATCAAATGGCATCAAAAATGGTAATGCCCATATTTTCAAAATGTTCATGAAAAACTTTAGGGGCCAATGCCTTAGTGAGTGGATCTGCAATCATAAAATTTGTTCCTATAAACTTAATAGAAATTAAGTCACTCTGAACTCTTTCTTTTACAACAAGGAACTTGATGTCTATATGTTTTGATTTAGAAGAGCTCCTATTATTGTTAGAATACAAGACTGCTGCTCTATTGTCACAAAATGACTTGAGTAGTCTTTCAACACCATTGACAATCTGCAGTCTTGAAATGAAGTTACGCAGCCATATAGTATGATTGGATGCCTCATAACATGCAACAAATTCTACTTCCATAGTAGAAGATGCAACAAGTGTTTGCTTAGCACTTTTCCAAAAAATTGCACCTCCAGCTATTAGAAACACATATTCAAATCTCAATTTACGACTGTCTTGGCATCCAGCAAAGTCAAAATCAGAATACCCAATGATCTCAAGACTGTTTGACTTTCTGTAAGTGAGCATATAATCTTTTGTGTTTTGTAAATATCTGAAAACTCTTTTGCCTGCAACCCAATGTTCTCTTCCTGGATTACTTTGATATCTGCCAAGCATTCTAACAATGTATGCAAGGTCAGAACGAGTGCAGACCTGTGCATACATCAAACTCTCTACTGCCGAAGCATAAGGGATGTTTTCCATAAATTTAGATTCAAATTCACCCTTTGGACACTATTTTAGACTGAATTTATCTCCTTTAGCCATAGGGGTTTCTAGTGGTTTACTATTTTGCATGCCAAAACGTTGCAATACCTTTTCAATATAACTCTTTTGTGATAATCCTAATATTCCTCGTGAACGATCACGATGAATCTGGATCCCTAATACAAAAGATGTTTCACCAAGATCTTTCATTTCAAAATGCTTTGAAAAGAAACTTCTTAGTATCCTGAAGTAATTGCATATCGCTACTAGCAAGCAAAATATCATCCACATAAAGAACCAGAAAAATAAATTTACTCCCACTGAACTTATGGTACACACAATCTTCAACAGTATTCACCTCAAAACCAAATGAGAGAATTACCTGATGAAACTTTTGGTACCATTGATGGGAAGCTTGCTTAAGCTCATAAATGGATTTCTTCAATTTACAAACCAATTGAGTAGATCCGTCTGAATCTAATCTTTTTCGTTGTAACATAAAAATTGTTTCCTCAATGTCTCCATTGAGAAAAACTGTCTTAACATCCATTTGATGAAGCTCAAGATCAAAATATGCTACCAGAGCCATAATTATTCTAAAAGAGTCTTTCGATGAAACCAAAGAGAAAGTCTCTTTATAGTCAATGCTTTCCCTTTGGGAGAATCCCTTAGCGACAAGACGCGCTTTAGATCTTTCCACATTGCCTTGTGAATCCCATTTGGTTTTAAAAATCCATTTGCAACCAATAGGTCTCACTCCTTCAGGCAATGGTACAAGATCCCAAACGTCATTGTCTTTCATAGACTGAATTTCTTCACCCATGGCATCGATCCACTTTTGAGCATTAGAACAATTAATTGCTTCATGGAAGGTGAGTGAATCATCTCCCACTGAATCAATATTAGCCTAATGTTCTTGGAGAAATACAACATAATCACTGGAAATTGCACTTCTCCTGTCTCTTGTGGATCTCCTTAAAGACTCTAGTTCATTTTGAGATTGAGGTTATTGAGTTTGATCCTCATGCTCCTCATGAACACTGGATTGAGGAACAATTGGATATTCTGTATGGGTAGGAAGCTCAACATTGTCTTCTAAATGTTGTTGTTGAATAACATTTGGAATAAAAACTTGATCAACAACAGGTACAGGAGGAATATCAATTGATTCCTCCTCTAAGACAAAGTCATTAGCCTTATCTCCCCCCCCCCCCCCCCCCCCCCCCCCCCCCCCCCCCCCCCCAAACTCAATATCCTCAAAAAATCTAGGATTTCCCGTCTCAAAAAAAAGTTCTAGTTTTTGGATCATAGAATTTGTAACCCCTGGACTTCTTAGGGTATCCTACAAAATAACTACTAACAGTTCTTGCATCCACTTTCTTTTCATGTGGCCTAAAAGGCCTAGCCTCAGCTGGACATCCCCAAACACGAAAATGCCTTACGACAAGTTTCTTACCCGCCCATAATTCGTAAGGGGTTTTGTTTGTACCTTTTGTAGGAACTCTGTTGAGAATATACACTACAGTTTTTAATGCATCTCCCCATAGTGAATGTGGCAAAGTGGTACGGCAAATCATACTCCTTACCATATCCTTAAGAGTTCTATTCCTCCTTTCTGAAACACCATTCATGTTCGGAGAACCAGGCATGGTGTACTGAGGAACAATCCCACACTCACTAAGAAATCTAGCAAATGGACCCGGACGTTGTTGACCTGATCCGTCATACTTGCCGTAGTATTCACCACCACGATCGGATCGAATGACCTTAATTGATTTTCCAAACTAATTTTCAACTTCGGCCTTAAACAACTTAAACATGTCCAATGCTTGTGATTTCTCATGCATTAAGTATAGATAGCCATAACGAGAATAATCGTCTATGAATGTGATAAAATATTATTGACCATTCCATGAAGCCGTAGGGAAAGGTCTACAAATATCTGTATGTATCAATTCTAAGACATCCTTAGTTCTCTCGGCTATAAATTTTCTCTTGTTAGTAGTTTTTCCCTTAATGAACTCAACACAAATATCATTACTTAAATCCTTAAGTTTATTAAGAATTCCTTTTGACACAAGCCTATCAATTCTCCATTTAGAGATATGACCCAAACGCCTATGCCATAAAGAGAATGAATTTTCTATTGATAATTTGCGTTTAGTGCCTCTAGTTTCAGTGTTATGGGACTCGTCACCTAAATTTACTATATCTAGTAAATAAAGGTTGTCAATGTTTGATAAATAACTGGTTCCAACAAGTTTAGAATTGAGATAAATGTTACATTTTCTGTTACCAAATGAACAAACATAACCTTCTTTGTCCAATACAGAAACTGAAACCAAATTCCGTCTAAAAGATCGTACAATAAAAGTATTTTCCAATTCTATAAATGAACCAGTATTTAACAATAACCTAAATGTCCCTATGCCTAAAACTTCTACTGGATTTTCAGCCCCCATATAGATGAATTTTTGTTCATCACTAGACTTTCTAAAGTTTAGGCAACCTTGCATAGAAACACTTATGTGTGTGGTAGCACCAGAGTCCAACCACCAAGTGTTTCTAGGAACTGAAACTAGATTAACCTCAGAACTAAAAAGACCAAAAGGTGAATTATTCAAACAAGGAATGTTATTTAAAGTGGCAGTGATAGTGGAAGCATTAATCATATTAACTGCAAAGAGCACCAAATGCAAAACACAATAAGCTCATGGAAGCATGTGATGAAAACAAGTAGTGAATAATCATAACTTTAATAAAATTCCATCTCAAGATAACCAGAGTAACATCAAGTCTAGTCTTTTGACAGAGTTGATTTACCATTTGGTTGTCTTGCGTAGTAATCGGGCATTGATGATAAGATCCTCCTGTCGAGTACTTAGTCTTCCTTTGGGCCGACTAAGCACCCACAATGGACACCTAATAATCATCACACACTCATTACCACATGTGTATGTAATCCTTCGGCCAAACAACACTCGTCCTTTGGGTCGATATGTTGCACGCATGAAGAAAAACACACACCTTGCCTTAATAATTCACAATTCAAAAGATTTTACAGCAGAGGTCACTTTGGTGACTATACTAAGAAATCAGTTGAAATAAAAAATTAAGTAAACCTTGACTTAATATTTTATTATCAATGAGTTTTAACAGCAGAGGTCACTTTGGTGACTATACTATTAAAACAAATTGAAATAAAAATTAAGTTTTGTTATAATTAATCACTACTCATAAACAGATAAGTCTATAAATGTGTATGAATTGAGCATTGATGATCCAAATAAATAAAAACATAGTAAATAGGATTATGCATTTATTTCTAACTGAATATGCTCAAAAATATGAAAATGTTCTAATAACATACATGAATATTAAAACATATTTAACCATACACAAAAAATTCTACTAGCATAAATGAATCATAAGAATTTTACTAACATGGATAAACAACAACACAAAATTTATCAATGTACAGTAAAATTTATTACCAATGCATAGTAAAATTTATAATTAATTAGGCATGATTAAACCAAATGAATAAACACAACACAAGATTTATTTCAAAAATTATGCCTCTAAATTGTATATGTATAGCCTAACCCACCTAAACCAAATGGTGAGCTAGCTGATTAGGTTCATTAGAAGACTAAAAATCCAATTGGGTCAAACCTGCTCAAAGCAAATAGCAGGTTACACAGCACAGCCCAGGCCCAAGCCCACCATAATAAACCCAAACCAAACCTAGATCACCGAGCTGACACAAAAATGGTTCAAATCTAGCTGAAAATAATTTCCAAACAAAATAAAAACAAGACCAACCTCGCTCTGATACCAATTGTTAGATCGATCATAATGTCTTGCTCATAAATTGAATAGAAAATACTGTAATAAAACATACCGAATTTTATAATACTGTGAATTCAACCGGAGTGATCTTCTAACTAATTGTGTTGTTCGTCAAGAGAGGCGGGGCGACCGATGGGAACCAAACTGAAAAGCTCTCGACAAGAACCTTACACCTCAATTAGGGACCACATCTATATATAGAAAAAAAAAACCTAATGGGCATAATTACTTATCAGCCCATCAGAGATAAGACAATTATACCCCCAGAGAATCTACACAATATAAAGCCCCCCCCCCCCTCCATACAATAATAATTAGATGACAATAAATAAATTAGAGATAAAATTATATATACAATTAAATACTGCAATGCATGTATGTCTACATGCCCAAATGCAATCTATTATGCAAGTACATAGTGCACAGTCCACATAGATCCTAACATGTTTCTCTACCAATGGTCGCTTGCAAAAGTTTGGCAATGAGAAGGCATTTGGCGTATGCTAGAAAGCTCATCAGCACAAATTGTGGGTCTGAATAGTGTTCAAGTAGCACGACAAATAAAGAAGTCGATCGAAGTTAAATCAAAACTAATATGATAATGTAGGATGAGATTTTAGTTGTTGCTTAGGATCGACCTTAGGTACATAGCTCAGTAAGTTTTTTATTTAAATCAGTTAACTAGAAAACCATGCAAAGTAAGGACAAGAAGAGTGTCACCCATGGCCCCTATAGGGAAGGGGTCTGTTAGTGTATATACCCTAGGGCCAGTTGTAGGTTCGATATGAGTACTACATATAGATGTGATACTTTTCATATTCTGGCATTGTCATTATTATACATTTGGTATATCTGTCTTAAGTGCACATTTTTCTGACAATGTCCTTATGAGATAGATTTTATCTAATTTTGTTGTTATGTCTCTAGTCGAGTACCATAGTGGATAAGAGACAGCTATGATATAGGTGAGACTAGTTTATACATTGGTTAGCACGGGGTGCTGAACGCAGGCATATGGGTATATCAAGATAGATATACTGACTGACCCGCCATGAGAGTTTGACTTGGTGTCTTAAAGTCAAATTTCATAGTGACAAAGGTGCATTTGTCCTTTGACTTGAGGGGGTTCGTATATCTATGTGGTAAGGGATATACTTTGATACAATCTAACACCTTGTCATAGCAGGGAGGTCATAACAGTTATCATTAGATATATCATAAGTCGTATGAGAGATACAACTTACCAAGAGAAGATTTGCCCTTTCCTTAATTGGAAGCTAGATGTCCTTAGGCGCCCCCACACATGGATGCATGACTGAAAGTGTATGATCATACTCAAGTGAAAGCCTAATTTAGTTATGACCATAAAATTGGATTAAACAAGTGTGACACACTTGTCCAATCAGGATATTAGCCTAACAAAGGGACTATAATGCATAAGTACTTTATTGTGGTTTTAGGGGATGTCAATAATAACTCTATTCTGATAACTTGGGTAATGTACTACAAAGTGTCACTTACTATTTATGATGACATGAGGTTATCACTATCAATGTATAAGGAACCTACAGGATCGCACACTTAGACACTCGAGATCTCGTATTGATCAAGTAGCCTATGAACCCAATCATTGGTTGATTCGGATCCGTTTAAGAGACTTATGCTATGAGATTGCCTTGATGAGGAAGATATTTTATTTAGTTCATGGTTGACCACTAGTTGACTTCTAGTGGACTACGTGTGACATTAGTTGACCTAGGTGGTCAAAACAAGTTAAATAAGGGTCTAGGTGCAAGTTAGACTTAGACTTGACACTTAAATCAAATGAATAAATAAAATATTTATTTAGCAAGAGATTTTTTCTCTTAGCTAACTAAGAGGGCTAGGCACATTTTACTTGGTAAAATAGTGCTAGGCGCCTCGATGAATAAATATAATAATATACTTAGGCTATAATGGGCTTGGCTTATTTGAATAAATATATTTATTTATGCTAGGCTAATTTGGCTAAATATATTGTATATATTTATTCAAATACTTGGGGTAGGCGCATTCTCCGTTGTATTTATTATATTTATAATAAATTTAATGGTAGAAAATTGCCGAGTATACTTTATCATATTATTATAATTAGAAGAAGCTATCTTGGGTGCATAGAGGGTTCTCTTTTGGTGCCTAGCTGCAAGCCTCCCATCATATTAGAACTGCCCCCTTTCTTCCTTGGACGAGAACTCCTTGTCTTGGCTTGAGGAAGAGAACTCAAGTTGGCAAGAACTTGAGTGATGGATCTCAACTTTGGTGCATCCCTGATGTGATCTGCAAGTGCACGGATAAATTGAAGTAATAAAAATATCGATCCCACAGAGACCAATGACCAAGTACCGACTTATCTTAGGATCATTAACTAGATAATTCGAAAAAAGGTTGAATTTTTGTAAAAGAGAAAATGAAAATATGAATGGGTTGCAATCAAATTATGGATAATCAGGACTTCGGGTTCACCACACTATGTTTGATGACTTATTATAATTAAAATATCTTAAGAAGGATTTACTATATTGAAGGGGATTTATCCGCAAGTACAGATTGCCCCCTCTCAGCAGTACAATCCGGTGTCTATCCGAATTAATCCCCTACTCTCGTGGTTATTAACTCAAGATAAACCCAATGAGTTCTTGACAAATCAATAAAATCCCTCAAGCCGATTCAAACTACTCTCGTGTTCAAATCAACTTGTCCAACTATTATAGGTCCGACATCACAATTCACTTCTCAGTTCTTCTTATGATGTCTAAGACATGAAAATCATGGCTAGTAATTATCATTTAATTATTATAATAATAATTAAATCTAACAAGAGCAAATAACTTCATAAGATGGTATTAAACGATTAAGTCATGAAGATCCTGAAGAAAAATTTACACTAGCATGGTGTTCATGTTGTAAAAATCCATGTTTTGATTACAAAATTGGCAAATAAAAATAGAAATCAACAAGGAGGATGTAGTATGATGCTCCCTCGTGAAGGTCGATGCCAATCGGTCAGAAAAATAGAGTTTTTTTCGGTGAAGAAACGCCTCCCGCCACCGGTTGCCCTAGCTTTCGCCCCTTTTTTGATTTCACCTTGAATCTTTGCTAAAAGCCCCCAATAATTGCTCCATATGTTTCTTAAATTATTCCCCATCATCTAATTAGGGTTTCCCCAAAATTTGGCTTAAAAACGGATCAAATCGGATGAGAAACGGAGTCAAAACCGAAATTGGCGGACAAAATTACGGCCATAAAAATTTTTATGTGGGGGGGGGGGGCATAAAACATTATGTTCAGTTCTAGAAACAAGCCCTGATAAAAATACGGCTGTGAAAATTTTCATAGGCAGGAATTACGGCAGTGAAAATTTTCACGTGCAGGCCGTAAAACTCTCTATTGAAATCTGGAATTTTAGAATTACGACCGTGAAATATTTCATGGTCAGCCCGTAAAACCTTCTATATGTTCAGAAAATATGGCCGTGAAATATTTTATGAGGGGGCCATATTTTTCTAAATATGCTCCGATTTGCATGAAATTTTACGGGCAGCTTCGTCTTGACTTGTAGAATTCATCCATATGCTTGGATTCATCAAAATCTACTAATTTGTGGGCATTTTCACCTAAAATATGTCAAAAGTGAAGAAAGGTGAAGATTCCGAACAAATAAAAGATTTTAAGCCAAAATGAGTAAAAACATGATAGAAAAGAGAGATAATTGATGGTAAAAGTATGCTAAAAATATTATATATGCATGTCATCAAAATCCCCCAGACTTAAACTTTTTCTTGTCCTCAAGCAAATAGATAAACTAAAGAATAATGCTGAGTATGGAAAAAGATAACTCAGTAATGAAAAATAAACTTCCAAGATATAATCACTCATTAAAGATTTCCAACTCATGTCACAAAAGATTCTAGAGAAATAAATTGTCTTTAGAATTTAATCCTTAAGATTCACAATCCAAAACAAATAAAATTTGCAACTTGCATAATAATCTCAATCTCAATCTCACGAGTTCACCTTGTATTCAATTCAACACTATAATGTTTTTGTTTACAGGAATAAGACTTCCAAAATCTTTTTATGTATTTTTTTTTATATTCTTTAAATCGATTACCACCTTTTTTTCTGGTGGCGAATTTAGAGTACACCGACCACATAGCTGATGTAATAGAACTCATATCTTTAAGCTAGCGAGGTTGTGACTCATAGCCAAAGATAGTGGAGTTAATGTCAAAAATCTTTTCTTGGCATGTACCCACATAGATACATACTTTTATTTCTCCCTTTTTTTTTCTTCTTTTCGACTTCAACTCATGTCTTCGATACCACTGCCAATTTTTCGCAGTGCCAAGTAGAGGAGTCATTTTTTTTTGGATTTTGGATTCTTTCATCCCATAAATAACACAATAGACCAAGCATATACAAGGCTAATCAATCAATATCAATTCAAGAAAATTATACTCATCTACTCAACTTATTTGAAAATGATGTTTCACTCTCGAATCTTATGATCAATAGTGGAATATCAAATATGAGAATATATATTAAGGAAATAAATTCAACATATAGAGTAATTAATCCATTCAGGCATTGGTATATGATCATCCACAGCACAAATCATCAACAATATCACACATTATCATTAAAAATATTGTGCATCAGAAAATACATATAATCTGAGTATGATTCAAAATTCATTTAGACATTCACATGACATCGTATCATAAATCAAAGAGTCAAGACAAATACAATATCTATGAAATAAAACATCAAATAAAATATTCTCCCCTACATAAAGAATGTATCGTCCTCGATGCAATTAACAAGGAATAAGAGCATAGGAGAAGGGATACTCACAATGCAGTAGTCGTCCGTACTATCGCCCAAACTGCTCTCGTCGCCAGAGCTGTCGTCCTCCTTGTAAATGTATCACAAAGCTCCTACAAAATATAGATAATGATCAAAAGGGGAGACCATTTTAAAAACATCAGATAAGATTCATAGCGTGAATTCCAAAAGCAAATAACTAACCTAACTACCAAAAAGTAAAATAACACAAAAATAAAAACTGAGAATAAAAAAAAGAGATAGTGTTTGGGTTGCCTCCCAAGAAGCGCTAATTTTAAGGTCACTAGCTTGACCAGAGACTATCATCATGGTGTTGATGGTGAATCAGTGCCAAAGTATAGAGCATGTGATTTCTTGCGTTTTCATCATTTAACAAACACGCCCACCAAAGAAAATATCCAAAGTAGTCAGTGGTTCATTGTCATTTTGAACAATCTGTGCAAGCAAAAATAAAAATTAGTATTTGCAATATCATCAAAAGAATACCCTATAGCCTTTCTAAACTTATCTATCATGGAACTTATTTGTTTTTCATGCTCCGCTGCCTCATCAATTATAGAAAAAGTAAGTCTAGGCCTAGAAATTCATACCTCACATTATTTGGAAGAGTTTTAATTTCAATTTTTGGATTTTTATTTACCTCAAGAGCAGCATGGTATGAATTCTCTAGATTTACCTTATGCACGTCAATGGCAGGAATTGAATCAAGTGGTTGAGAGTAAGCCTTGAAACTATCTTCAGTCATCTTATCATCATCTTCATCATCCATTATACAAATTTCCAAATGGCTTTCACTAGTTTGGGTGACATTAGTTTCCTCAACCATTTTATCCAAGATGTCTACACTATTACATGACTCAAATTGCTTATCAATTGTTAATCTTACCAACCTTTGGGGAAAAAGAATCGGTGATTTATATGGTGGAGGTGGAATATACACCGGTTCTTGTTCCCTACTTTGTCGATCTAACTCCTCATTGCATGGTTGCTTAATGGGTTCTAAATTTCGCACCTCTTCGTCTAGCATTGTGTCGCTTGCCCATGGTTCCTTTAGTTTTTTAGCCTGCTGAGCTATCTGGTTCGCGAGCATCAACTGGCGAGTTCTAACAGATTCCATCTCAGATGCCAGATTCTTGATGGACTCATTAACAAGTCTGAAATTATCATTCTATTTTTCAAATTATTGTATGAAAACTTCATTTTGCTTTGTCTGTGCGGCAATCAAATTCTCCATCATAATTTTCAAGTTTGATTTCTCAGGTTGATCGAACTGCTTAAATTTTTGACTGAACTTCTTTTCTTGGTCTATGAAGTTTTCAAGTAGAATCTCAAGGTTGAATTTCTCTGGTTGATTGAATTGCCTTTATTCAAATTCAAGAGGTGGTCCAAAGTTCGGTTGAAAGATATGATTCTGCTCATTCTCATAAAAGTAGTTCGATTGATTTCTCCAATCCGGCTCATAAGTATTATAGCATAGATCACTCTGGGGCCATGAGTTGAAGTTACCATTCATGTAGACTTGCCCTAAAGATGGATTTAAGCAAGGAGGGATCTCGGATTGATAATCAATAGAATAGTGATTGTGACATCCATAATTGTCATAAAAAACTGAACTCATCCTTGCATGATTGAATCGAGTGTCCATAGAATCTTGCATAAAAACCAAGTGAGATTACAGCAGAGATAACACAAAATTTTAATTAATATCAAACAAATAAAAATTTAGAAAAATAAAAATCACAAAGAAAAGAAAATAAAAATGCAGTAAAATAAAATATCTAGTCTAGCAATCCTTAGAATGAGTCAATATTAGTGAAATTGGTCCCCGGCAATGGCGCCAAAAACTTGATGTGATCCGCAAGTGCACGGATAAATCGAAGTAATAAAAATATCGATACCACAGAGACCAATGGCCAAGTACCGACTTATCTTAGGATCGTTAGCTAGATAATTCGAAAAAAGGTTGGATTTTTGTAAAAGAGAAAATGAAAATACGAATGGATTGCAATCAAATTATGGATAATCAGGACTTCGGGTTCACCACACTATGTTTCATGACTTATTATAATTAAAATATCTTAAGAAGAATTTACTGTATTGAAGGGGATTTATCCACATGTACAGATTGTCCTCTCTCAGCAGTACAATCCGGTGTCTATCCGAATTAATCCCCTACTTTTGTGGTTATTAACTGAAGATAAACCCAATGAGTTCTTGACAAATCAATAAAATCCCTCAAGCTGATTCAAACTACTCTCGTGTTCAAATCAACTTGTCCAACTATTATAAGTCCGACATCACAATTCACTTATCAGTTCTTCTTATGATGTCTAAGACATGAAAATCATAGCCAGTAATTATCATGTAATTATTACAATAATAACTGAATCTAAATAATAATCGGCCAATGGGCAAAAAAAACTGGTTGATTAAATATCGATCGATTTAGTTAACCAAAAAAATGATTTAATTCAATTCAATTGTACAACAATTTTTTTTTCACACCCCTCCTCTTAAAACTATGTGGTTCACATTTTATTCAACTCCCTTTTCCCAGTACTTGTCTAATTAAAATTGACCTCTCTCTCTATTTCTCAAGTCCTATGGGCAAAGGAGCTAGAGTACAAGATTGAATAAAAAGAACATCGGGTCCAATTTTGAAAATTGCCAACCATCTTGAACCGCAATAGAGCATCCGGCCTCTTGGTTGGTTGGACCGGGTTCGAAAACACTAGTTGGGTGTACGGTGTCTATGTGATCACAACTTATCTATCCATCGATATATAGCAGCCCCCTAGCCGCTGTGCGCACGGCAAGTGGAAGCGGGAGCGAGTGTGCTGTCTCTGTCCGTGCGCATCGGTCTTGGAGAGCGATTACTTGGATCGATCGATCGTGCAAGCGAGCGAGAGCGCATGACGAAGGTCTCCATGGAATTGGAAATCCCCGACTGCTACTACCCAAAAGAGCCCTGCTTGGTGTGCCCCAGCCACTGCACGCCGCGACACACCCTCTACCTCTCCAACCTCGACGACCAAAAGTTCCTGCGCTTCTCCATCAAGTACATCTATCTCTACAAGAGATCCGTGCCGGTGGAGGCCCTCAAAGTCTCGCTCTCTAGAGCCCTCGTGGAGTTCTACCCTCTCGCCGGCAGGCTGAGGAGGAGCAGCGCCGCCGACGGAGGAGAAGGCGAGGGGGACGAGAAGTTGGAGGTCGACTGCAATGGGGAGGGAGCGGTTTTCTCCGAGGCCCAACTCGATCTCTCGGCCGAGAAATTTCTTCAGGGTTCCGCAAGGCCCAACAGATCTTGGAGGAAGCTTCTGTACCGGGTGGAAGCGCACAGCTTTGTGGATGTTCCCCCGCTTGTTATTCAGGTGATTCCAATTTGTTTTTTCATTT
>CM050441.1:33127026-33137667 GCA_027562315.1 Costus pulverulentus | reverse complement strand
TGCAATCTATCAGCCAAGAATACCAGCTCGCCTAGTTGGTGTTGCACTCCGGCTAAAGGAATGGCACTCTCCTAAGATTTGGGGTTTGAGCCCCCATTGTGCCCCTAGTATGCCCACGCGTAGACTCTTTCCATCTGGCCATCTGTGATTAGCTATAGACAACTTCAAATCAGTTCCTAGTTTAAAACTAAACAAGTTCTTATATAATGATCAATATCATCTTTCGTACATATATCCAAACCACTCTATATCATGGTATTTATGCATCAACTTTATCACAATTCATCTTAAAAAGGAACATAGGTGCGATTCCCATGTGCCATTATAAACCATCATTATCCCAGTAGCGGTGCACCACTAACTTTTGATAAATGTAATTGGCTAGAATTGAGTCTTTTATTATCTGAACTATGGTCCCGTTTGGCCTAGTTTTTGGGGCTGCTTATGGTGTTGTAGCCAGCAGAAATCAAGAAGTTGAGGTATTTGACCCTGCAGCTTTTCTGTTCCAACCCATAAATAGCTGCTTCTCTAAAAAGTAAGGGTGAAGCTGCTTCTCTGGCCCCTCACCAGCTTATGCTCAATAACCCTTATATGTAATAATAATTTTTAATAGTATAACTTATAATATTTTTAATAAATATTTTAATTATAGTTAACTATAAATTTAATCATATAATTTTTATCTTAGTAATTTTTTTAATACAAACTTATTTATTATAAATAGAATAACCTAGCCATAAGCTGTGCATCCAAACACCCTCAAACTTCTTCAACTAGCACTTCTTCAACCTACACTTCTTTAACCAGCAAAAGCTAGGCCAAACGGAGTCTATGTCTCAGGCTACCTGAGTCAGATTATAATATTAAGTTATAAAACTTACTGTAGCTTATGCTACTAAGACAAATCATACCTAGCTAGCATCTCCTGCCATCTTGCTTATCTAGTTGATAATTTTTTCTATCTCAAAAAGAAAGTATTAGTAACATTATTAATCTTAACAATAAATTTATTTCTAAGCAAATACACTCTCCAAATCCTCTAACAATGCACTACAACAAGCATTTCTTTTTCATAAGCAGAATAATTGCAAGATTAAATATTCTACTCTCCAAGACAATTGGCCTTCCTTCTTACACTAGGAAACCTCTAATAGCTCTAAGGCATCTATAAGGAAATTTTAGAACAGGTTTCGATGAAACCTCTAATAGTGTTTCTCCCAACACCAACTATGATCCTTCAGATTTGAGAGAGGGGCCACAATTCTAGAGTAACTCTTTATAAATCTCCTTCTTAAAAATTAGCCAAACCCAAAAAAGAACAAAGTGTAGTTATTAAAATTGGACTAGGACAATCCTTAATGGCCTTAACCTTGTTTGAGCCCATCCTGACCCCGCTTGTCTCAAGACATGTCTAAGAAATTGTATGTTATACCTTGAATTTTTTATTTTTATTTTATTTTATTTTAAATTTAAAAAATCCTATAAATAAACTATTCCCTAATCCTAAGCTGTTAAGCCCTAAAAACTCTCCCTAAATTCTCTCTAAATTTTCCTAAATATACCTTAACCCTCTCTTAATCCCTAACTTAATCCCTAACTTTACACCTAATTCCCTCTCTCTCTCTCCTCACGCGCCGAAGTAGCTCCTCTGTTTTTTCCCCAGCAAACACAGTGGCCGCCTGCCCTTGCTCGTGTCTTCTCCATCAGCGGCGAACGCGTGAGTCCGGCGGCGACGAGAAGGGATGCCGGAGGTCGCCCTTGTTGTCCCTTGAAGCCACGCCCTCCTTCCAACGAAGCTCTGTGCATATGTGGTGGTCCAGCAGCAGGCGGCGAGTTCCCCTGTGAACGTGGCGGCTGCGACCTTCTTCCCCTTCCCGGCAACGTCTCCTTCTTCTCTTGTCGGTGGCGACGCTGCCAGCGTTTCTTCCTCCTCTGTTCGCGGCGGCGGTGAGCCTTCTTCCCCGGCGTCGTCTTCTCCTCTTTCTGGCGTCGGGCAACAAGTTCAGCAGCGCACGATGTCTCCTCTTTGTCTCTTGACGTTGGTGGCCCTGTCCTTTTCCAGCGTCGGCGACTCTTCCTCTTCTAGAGTTGGTGGCCTTTTCCCTGCATCCGGCACCGACGGTCCATCTTCTTCTTCTGGCCGCGAGCACCAGCGATGAACGAAGCGAGTGCACTCACTTCCGCGTCGAGTTTTCGGTAGAGAAGGATAAGTTTGGGTTGTTTTATTATTTTTTTATTTAATAAATTGGTAAAAGGAAATCCTAAATTATTATCTTGGGAAATTTCATAAAATTGATTTAAATAGAAAAATTAGATGGTAAGAGTATAATTATGAGTTGATGTATATGATAAATAATTTGGGATAAAGTTGATTTAAATAAGAAGTTAGGGGTTGAGGGCATATTTATAAGTTGATGTATGTAATGAATAATAACAGATGATTTATTTAAATTGTTCAGTGAAGAAGCGAAGGTAACTTTGATTTTAGAGGAATTCAGGATATCAGCCTCTGAGGTAGGAATCCTATCCTATTCCTTTGTTACGGTGTCAAGAACTATAGAATTTGCTACTTATTCCTTTGATTTGATATATGATGTATATATTAGACTTGATTGACACTGATATCTACTTGACTCATCTGCTTGATTTGTTTCTGAAAATCAGTTGACCTCAATTATCTTGTTCATTGGTCATATTCTGTTTCTGTATGCATGGTTAACAAAACTGTATATTTATATCTGATATATTGACATATGAACATGGTTGAACAATTGTGTATCTGTTGTTATTGACACATGAGTATGTGGAACAGTTGACTATTCGTTATGTTAAAGTCATGATATATATTGAACTCTGGACTGGATGATTTATTCTCCAGTGGCCTGTTTATCTGAGTTATAGTTCTGACGCGTATCAGACTATTTGTTTGCCGGTTAGGGCACCGCCAGTTGTCCTCGGGACAATACTACGGATGTCAGTATTAGATGCAACACTTCGGGTTGTTTAAGATAGTCGTTCCACTGCGTGAGCAACAGTGGAAACACTCTGAAAATGAGTATAGCTCTTAAGTGAGATCTATTGGCTAGCTTGATGATTTGCACTACATTCTTATATTATTTGTATATTGTTGTTCTAGTCATTGTATTATCTTGATATTTGACTCCCTCATCATATTTGTTGATTCCTACTTAGCGTTTTGCTAACTTCCTTTGTTTTTCTTCTAGGTACAGAGTTAGCTTCTGGGAGGGATAGAGTAGATAGGAGATACCAGCCTGAGTTCAGATAGTCTTGTAGCTCTTATTTCAGTTGAATTGTTTACATCTTGTTAGAATATTTTAGTGATTGTGTTATAAAAACTGTTGATATTAAATTTGGATTGTTTATTTAAATAAATGATATTGGATTATTGTAATTCTTTGGTTCCTATTAATATTGTCATTTCCCTAGGGAACCCTGAGCTAGGGATAGCCGGCTTCCCATCGCGCGTGACAATTTTAATAGTATCAGAGCTATAGGTTCAATAAGAAAGCCTAAGGACATAGGAACCTCAGGACTAGGATTGGGTTAAAGATAGAATAAATAAATCAGTCAAATAAATACTCTTTATATATATTCTTTTGGTGTAGTTTGATTCTTTTGGGCTACTCTGAATTTGGAGGATCAAATTCCTTTAAAGGGCTAGATAATGTTATACCTTGAATTTTTTATTTTTATTTTATTTTATTTTAAATTTCAAAAATCCTATAAATAAACTTTTCCCTAATCCTAAGCTGTTAAGCCCTAAAAACTCTCCCTAAATTCTCTCTAAATTTTCCTATAAATATACCTTAACCCTCTCTTAATCCCTAACTTTACACCTAATTCCCTCTCTCTCTCTCCTCACGCGCCGAAGTAGCTCCTCTGTTTTTTCCCCAGCAAACACAGTGGACGCCTGCCCTTGCTCGCGTCTTCTCCATTAGTGGCAAACTCGTGCATCCGGCGGCGATGGGAAGGGACGCCGGAGGTCGCCCTTGTTGTCCCTTGAAGCCGTGCCCTCCTTTCGACGAAGCTCTGTGCGCATGTGGTGGTCCAACAGTGGGCGGCGAGTTCCCCTGTGAACGTGGTGGCTGCAACCTTCTTCCCCTTCCCGGAGACGTGTCCTTCTTCTCTCGTCGATGGCGAAGCTGCTAGCGTTTCTTCCTCCTCTATTTGCGGCGGCGGTGAGCCTTCTACCCTGGCGTCATCTTCTCCTCTTTCTGTCATCGGGCAACAAGTTCAGCAGCGGGCGACGTCTCCTCTTTGTCTCTTGACGTCGGTGGCCCTGTCCTTTTCCAGCGTCGGCGACTCTTCCTCTTTCAGTGTGTTGTGATCCGAAATGACACACTTATAAATAAAAGTAGGTAGACTTATTTAAGGTGTCGCGGCCAAAAGCTAAGTGTTGGCACATAGGGCTATTGTCACTCCCTAACATGACTCCAAAAATTTGTTGTCCCTAAACTTGTAGTGTCCGCAAGTGCACGGATACTCAAAGTAATAAAGAAAAATATCGATTCCACAGAGACCTTATTATTAAGTACCAAATAATTATTTTCTTGTTAGCTAAGCAACCGATTTTAATGCAAGTAAATAATAGGAAGAACACGAAAGATAAACTGGGACTAGGGTTTCATCCACTTTAATTTCAATGACTAGATATTAATAAAAGGTCGTCAGACTAATTTTATCATGATAAAGACTTAATTTACTTCATAAAAGGATCATCTCACTTTCGTGCAGACAATCATGCAGGGACCAATCCTCGCTTTCGTGCAAGATATATCCCAACGCTTAAGATAAGTAAATCATCAATCAAAGAATTCAAAGATCACTTTCGTGCATCCGAATTCTAAATTGATTATCTCAAGTGGAATCTTAAGGATCACTTCCGTGCATCCGAGTCTTAACACAAGTTCTACTTATGATTCTCTAACGTTTCGATCCTCACTTTCGTGCAAGATTTCCACGTTTGACACAATAACTCTATCCTATCTTTAAATTATCTAACATGACAATTAAATCACAAAAAATCAAAATTCAAAGAACAAACCTAATTTCTTACGATAAGTTCCAAATTCAATGAATTTTTAGGGTTCCAGATTTCACAATCAACCTCTCAGTCTATTTTGCAAAATCCTAAAACATGCATAATAAAAAAAACCTTGATTATAACTTTTAGGAATAGAACCAGGGCAATCTTCTCAATTTTTCTTAACGATCAACTGCCTATTTCGTATATTTTCCAAGATCTCCATTACTACTTTTGACATGAAGGTAGGATTAAGCTTGTCCATTATGTGTGATGAGCCATCTTTGTTTGATTCATTGACTATCATAATTGCTTTGACAACCCTATTGTATTTACTAGTTAAAGCTTACGTCAAACATCAATTTTGCAGCATATTGTGTAGTTGCCGTTGAGTCAGCAGGTAGGCAGGTTCCGATTGCCTTCCTAGAGAGAGTTATGGAGGACTTCACTAAAAGATATGGGGGAAAAGCTGCAACTGCAGCAGCCAATAGTTTAAACAGAGAGTTTGGGTACTTCTTTCGCCGCCCAACTAGCACTTTGTTTCAACACATTGAATTATGGAGTATTATTTTCTTGTCAGGTCCAAGCTTAAAGAGCACATGCAATACTGTGTCGACAATCCTGAGGAGATAAGCAAGCTTGCAAAGGTGAAGGCACAAGTTTCTGAAGTAAAAGGAGTCATGATGGAAAATATTGAGAAGGTGCAAAAAGTTTTGCTATGAAAGTTGTCATAATCTTTGACGTTATCATGCCACTAAAATTGAAATTACACTTCCTGTTTTTGTTTATCTTAGGCTCTTGAACGCGGAGAGAAGATTGAACTGCTTGTTGATAAAACTGAGAACCTGCGGTCACAGGTATGAAATGCATATTTGCGCATTTATAAAAGTTATAGCAGAAGATGTTGCTTATTTAATTGTGAAAAGATAATTATGTTTCTATTTTGTTTTGTACTCCCATATTGATTTTCCGTGGTTTCGTACTCAGTGTTTTGTGATTTGAGATTTCAGGCACAAGATTTCAAGCAGCAAGGAACAAAGATGAGGAGGAAAATGTGGCTTCAGAATATGAAGATAAAATTGATTGTGTTGGGCATCATCATTGCGCTAATTCTCATTATTATCCTGTCTGTTTGCCATGGCTTCAAGTGTTAATATCGATAGATATGAAACCACTATACCCATCCTGAGAGAAAAATAAAATAATCTTAGTTTTAATGCATCGTTGGAAACACCATTTATTTTAATCGTATCACAAAGTTCAAGAAACAAAGAAAGATGTTGGTTAGGATCTTCAAGAGGAGATATTCCAAATTGGTTCTGTTGAATCATAGATAAGAAAGCAGGATTGATTTTGAAATTATCAGCATCAATAGCTGGTTTGGTGATGCTAAAGTGTATCTCCTGTGGTTTAGGGGCTGCATAGTCCCTAAGTGATTTCGTTCTGCCATGGTCACTTCTTCCTCTTGTTGACTTTCTTCAAATCTCAACTTCCTGCATAGTCGAAGAGTTTTATTTATCTTAGGATCAAAAAGTACAAGAGGTCCTGATCTAAGATTCAGGCACATGCAAAGTAGTTAGATCAAATGATTTCAAGAAAAAAGAAAATAAACAAAAGAAAATAGAAAATAAATCCTAGTCTAGCAATACTTTCAATATCTTCAATATTGACAAAACCAAGGTCCCCGGCAACGGCGCCAAAAACTTGTTGTAGTCCGCAAGTGCACGGATACTCGAAGTAATAAAGAAAGATATCGAACCACAGAGACCTCGTTGTCATGTACTAAATAATTGAGTTATTACTATCTAGGCAATCAAAACTATGCAAGTGAACTAATAAAAGCTAGCGAAAATATCAGAGACAGAGATTGGGACTAGGGTTTCATCCTCTTTAATTTCTATGACTAGATATGAATAGTAGTTCGTCAGTTTAATTTTATTATGATAAAGATATAATTTACTTCATAAAAGGATTATCTCACTTTTGTGCAGACAATCATGTAGTGACCGATCTTCGCTTTTGCGCATGATCTATCCCAAGCTGAAAATAAGTAAATTATTAATTAAAGAGCTCAAGGATCACTTTCATGCATCCGAATTGTAAGATGATTATCTCAAGTGGAATCTCAAGGATCACTTTCGTGCATCCGAGTCTCAACACAAGTTCTACTTATGGTTCTCTAACGTTCCGATCCTCACTTTGACACAAAGATCTCCACATTTGATAAATTAACTCAATCCTAGATTCATATTATTATCATGACAATTATTCTTCAAAAATCAAGAAACAAGAACTAACCTAATTTCTTACAGTAAGTTCCTAACATTCAATTATAGGGTTCCAAGTTATCAAGCAAGCCACCTTTCGGTCCTTATTGTGAAAACTCTAAAACATGATTAATAACATGAATCTATGGAGACTTAAAGAGCAATTATCACATAAGTAGAATTATCATGCTAAAATTACACGTGACGAAGTAATGAAAAATTTATCTAGTCATTAAGAAATCAAAGGGAATTACTCCCCCATGTCCCATAAAAGGTTTAAGCTAGCATGGATGAAAGATTACAATAATCCATAGTATCAAAGTGTAGGCAATCAAGAAAGAGGGGAAAAACAAATAACCACACGGCTGTAATGGAAATTACAGCTGTAATTTCCATGTGTGAATAGTGCCGATGGCGTGCTTTTGTTGATTTCTCGTCCGATCGAGATCCTTTCTCTCTAAAACTTCTAGGTTATCATCTCCTCTTCTGAGCGAAGCTTCCCCTCAAATTTCATGGCCGGAGATGCGCTGTACCCTTCCCGATGGCGAAACCTAAGGTGGTGGCGTGTAACTCAATTTCTCCCTCCTTAGTGGATTAAAATTATGGCTTCTTCGTTCTCTCTCTTCTCCTTACCAAAAGCTCTCCTTTTGCTTCTTACAGATCTTCAAATTATTGCTTGGATTGTCCACAATCGATCGCACAAAAATCGGGCTTCAAAAAGTCTATGAAAATCGCGTGTTCAGAATAGAATTACGGCCGTGGTTTCTATTACGGCACTGCTGTATTTTCTTTAAGTTCTTCTGTATAGGATTCGACCAAAATTATGGTACCATGAAATTACTTATGGCAGTACCATATTTTCTCCAAATCTCTCGGGTCCGAAATCGCCTCAAAATACGGCACCGTGGAAATGATTACGGCCCTGCCGTAAAATCTAGAAATCTTATGGGTGAAAAATAGACTGAAATTACGGCCCATGAAATTCCTTACGGTAGTGCCATAATTTTTTAAAATCTTTCTAGATGAAAACTCCCCAAATTACGGTAGTGCTCTGATATTACGATAGCTAGTGAAAATACGGTACCGTAATATAGATTACGGCCCTACCGTATTTTGGTCTAAAGCTCCAATCTTCATGAAATTTGACATGTAATCTTTTCTTGATGGTGGGAATTCATTCATGCATCTGGAATTACTTGAAAACGCTTGAAAATTGTGCCTTTTTACCTAAAAGTTATTAAAAACCAAAAAGAGTGTAGATTCTGGAGTATTTGATAAAAAAGTGCATAGAAATAAGCAAAGATTGTAAATATGACATAAAAATATCTATGAAATGGCATGAAATTTACTATAAATTTTGGTGTCATCACGTTGCGATTCACCTCTCGGTACTTCTCGTAACATCTAATACGCAATTATACGTGGCTAAGGTAAATTACGAAATGAACACAACTTCATTCAAATCATGATAATAAATTCATACGAAAAGAGCATAAAATATAAATCAATTCATGAATGTCAGTGGGCTACGCCCATTAATCCCGAAACAAGGATCTACTCACTCATGTTCGTAAAGTAAAACATGTTTGTACGATGAACAAGTTAGAATCTTATAAGAATTGCAAGGAAATCACTAAGACAATAATAAAACTACCTTCTTCACGATCTGTAGATGAGAAAGAGTCGATCAATCATCGCTTTTGCATGGAATCTCGTTGGAATATGCTTTGAAACTTGAATTTACCCCTCGTCGCCGCCGCCACTTGTGTTCGTCCGAAAAAGCTCCTCAACCCTCAAAAAATCTGATCTTTTATAGTTAGACCGGTTTGGAACCTATTATGGAACAGTTTTGCAAAGTTTGGTTCAAATCCGGTTCGAATCGGTGGAGAATCGAGAGAAAAACTCGTCAGGCGGCAATTTTCACGGTCCGTGATGAGTTTCCGGCCACGATCGTAAATGTCTCTATGCGTACAACTTTTTGTACACAGAAAGTTTCACGGGCCGTGATGGATTCACGGCTTCGCCCATGAAAGTTTCTGTACATTCCAACACTTAGCCGTTTTTCGCCTTTCGTTCGACATCAAAATTACGGCTGAGTGATGACTCCAAATTTCATAGTGTTTTTCATACTTATTTAGTAGTCTTTGTAAGTCGTAATCTTATTCTCTTGCTTTGTTTTTATACCTTTCTTGCCAAAAGCTTCGGAATCTTCACCATCTTTGGTTTTTAATCAATTTCAGGCAAAAAGGAATATTTTTCACCGGTTTTCAAGCAATGCAAATGCATGAATGAGTTCTAACCGTGAAGAGGAGTCTCCCCATCAAATTTCAAGTCAAAAGGATGCTCCTGACAAAAATCCGGCACTACCGTGTAAATCTACACGGTACCGTATTTCACCGCTTTCAACCAGACGAAAATACGGCGCTGCAGTATTTTGCCCCAGAACTTTCACGGTATCGTATTTTGTGCTGATTTCATCCAGAAGACCTAAGTGAGAATACGGCATTGCCGTGTAGAAGTACACGGTACCGTAATTTTTGGCGATCCAGAACAGAAAGTTTCAGCAGAAATACGACACTACCGTATTTCACTCCGATTTTATCACGGTACCGTATTTTCCATCGATTTTGACCAGAGAGGTTTTGGCACAAATAAGGCATTGCCGTGGGAAAATAAACGGTGCCGTGTTTTCTGCCCGGATTTCACAGAAAGAAATACGGCACTGCCGTATTCAGCATACGGTACTGTATTTTTGAACCCAGATTCCCGAGTTTTCCGCGGATTTATTGGAAACACGATTTTTGGAGATTTAGGAGGCTAAATTTAGATCTAAAAGAAGCTATGGACTAGTCTTTAAGAGGATAAAACACGCGAAGAAAAAAAAACAAATTTTATTCATGATTTGGAGAGAATTTGGGAGAATCGCCTCCACGCTAGGTTTCACCATCGTTCACTGCACAAATCACCTCTGGCCATGATTTTTGAAGGGAAGCTTTGCCTGAGGAAGAAGAAGATGCCACAGAAGTTTCAGATCAAGAGGAGATCAATCGAGCAAGAAATCACCAAAAACATGGTCGCGGCACTATTCATCGCGACTGCTAAGGAAATTTTGGGCTCTGATTTAGTTGCAGCCCTGTTCTGTAACTCTTACTCCCTCTTTATTCTCTTTGATCATACTAAAATCATGTGTCATTGTGAATCTTCTTCCATGCTAGCTTAATTTTGTTGGGGTATGCCCTTAAGGCTAATGTTTGAGGCCTTGGGATTCTATCAGTATCATGTATATAAACTCTTATGTTTATAAAGACAATGGTTGTTATTCAGTATGTT
>CM050441.1:33105367-33118591 GCA_027562315.1 Costus pulverulentus | reverse complement strand
TCCTGTGAGTATTTCATACTGATTCTTGTGCTTATTTGATTTACTGATTTATTGTGATCTCGAACTTGTGTAGGGAAGGATGACTTTGAAAACTTCTTGCCTCCTACTACTACGGATTCTCGCTTTCTGATTATTGTAGTTGTTTCGATTTGGTTGTACTAACATATTTTGATGACTTTGCTATACTTTCTTTTCGATATGGTTGTATATGATATATGATGTTTGATATTATGGATTGATGCTTGGTATGCCATGATCTATTTGATATTTGATGGTTGTTATTGATGCTTCTGTGTGGTTTGTTTATTTGAGAAAATACTGCTGTCATCATACCAAAATTTTGTTGAATTGAGATTTGGATTAAACCTATTGTAATGGATTTATTTCTCTAGTACATATATACCTATTGAGAATTTTTCATTGATTGATAAATGGCATTTTGGATAAACATGTTATTTGATGAGTTTGATTTTAGAGGGAGGCTATTTCTTTGAATAAAATCAACATATGAGTATCATTTGTGAATAGATATTGATAGATTAATTTGGTTAAAGTTTTATGCTATCTACTATTTGTTGGGAAAAGAAAGGTTCCTTGATCCAAATAAAGTGAGGACTCCCCTACTTGGCACTGTGTAAAATTGATAGTGGTACCAAAGGACACGGGTTGAAGTAATAAACAGAAAAAGTATGTATCTATGTGGGTGCATGCCATGAGAGACTTGATTCACATAAACTCCACTATCCTTGGTAAATTTTTTTTCCAAAATTAAAGGATATGAGTTCTATAGCATAGGTTATGTGACCAATGCACTCTAATTTCGTCACCAGAAAAAAAGGTGGTAATTGAATTAGAGAATGTGAAAAAAAAGGGTGACAAGAAAGAGAAGAGATGATTGTGAGAGGAAAAAGATCATGGAAACCCTAATCCTGTAAACAAAAGTTGATAGTTATGAACTGAAAACAGGATGAAAGCTTGAAATTGATATTCTACTTATTATACGATTTGTGAAGTTTTATTTGTCTGAGTAGCGGATTTCGAGAATTAAAATCAGGGGGTGATGTGTTTGATCGAAATACCAGGAAATAATTGATGAAAGTTTACATGGGTGATTGTATTTTAGAAATTTATTCGTCATGAGAAAGTTTTTTTTTCCTTTAATCTATTTCTTGATTTTTGCTTGAGGACAAGCAAGGTTTGAGCCTTATGTGTTTGATGACTCCAAATTTCATAGTGTTTTTCATACTTATTTAGTAGTCTTTGTAAGCCGTAATCTTATTCTCTTGCTTTGTTTTTATACCTTTCTTGCCAAAAGCTTCAGAATCTTCACCATCTTTGGTTTTTAATCAATTTGAGGCAAAAAGGCATATTTTTCACCGGTTTTCAAGCAATGCAAATGCATGAATGAGTTCTAACCGTGAAGAGGAGTCTGCCCATCAAATTTCAAGTCAAAAGGATGCTCCTGACAAAAATACGGCACTGCCGTGTAAATCTACACGGTACCGTATTTCACCGCTTTCAACCAGACGAAAATACGGCGCTGCCGTATTTTGCCCCAGAACTTTCACGGTACCGTATTTTGTGCTGATTTCATCCAGAAGACCTAAGTGAGAATACGACATTGCCGTGTAGAAGTACACGGTACTGTAATTTTTGGCGATCCAGAATAGAAAGTTTCAGCAGAAATACGGCACTACCGTATTTCACTCCGATTTTATCACGGTACCGTATTTTCCATCGATTTTGACCAGAGAGGTTTTGGCACAAATAAGGCATTGCCGTGGGAAAATAAACGGTGCCGTGTTTTCTGCCCGGATTTCATAGAAAGAAATACGGCACTGCCGTATTCAGCATACGGTACTGTATTTTTGAACCCAGATTCCCGAGTTTTCCGCGGATTTATTGGAAACACGATTTTTGGAGATTTAGGAGGCTAAATTTAGATTTGAAAGAAGCTATGGACTGGTCTTTAAGAGGATAAAACACGCGAAGAAAAAAAACAATTTTTATTCACGATTTGGAGAGAATTTGGGAGAATCGCCGCCACGCTAGGTTTCACCGTCGTTCACTGCACAGATCACCTCTGGCCACGATTTTTGAAGGGAAGCTTTGCCTGAGGAAGAAGAAGACACCACAGAAGTTTCAGATCAAGAGGAGATCAATCGAGGGAGAAATAACCAAAAACGTGGTTGCGGCACTGTTCACATGACTGCTAAGGAAATTTTGGGCTCTGATTCAGTTGCAGCCCTGTTCTGTAACTCTTACGCCCTCTTTATTCTCTTTGATCATACTAAAATCATGTGTCGTTGTGAATCTTCTTCCATGCTAGCTTAATTTTCCCTAGGGATATGGGGGTATAGTTCTCTTGTTACTTCAATGACTAGATAACTTTTCTTATATCAATATATTTTGGTTATAGTTATTTTACTCAAGTGATTCATGCCTTTGATTATTCTTAGCATCATGCATTAACATGTTTTAGAGTTTTATGCTATAGACTGAGAAGAAAATATCATAGAACTTAGAACCCTAGGATTTATGAAAAGGACTCTTCGCAAGAGATTGGTAGCGTTCTTGTTCTTAGATTTTAATAGTTTAATTCTTGTTGATGTTATGATCTAAGGATTATCATAGTTTTAGATATGAGAGAATGCTAGAGATAGATGTTGGATTATTAGAAGACCTTGAGTAAAGCTTGTGAAACTAAGGTACGAGAGTGCTTAGTTTTGCTTGGGATCTTGGTAAAGAGATGGAATGCACGAGAGTGATTCTTAATCTCTTTAACCAAAAGTTCACCTATCTTTACCATTGAATCGATCTTGCACGAGAGTGAGGATCGTTCTTTGTAATCAATTGTGCAAGAGCGAGTTGGTTTCTTAATTAAGTGAACTGCACCTTAACCCTAAAAAAATATAGATTGGTGAATCCTTAATAATATCTAGTCATGAATATCAAGATGAACGAACCCCTAGTCCCACTTTTCCCATTCTGATTTTTTCCTATATCGTTCGATTACTATTTTCACAATCTTCAGTCTGCTTAGCAAGTGAGAACTAAATTAACCAGTACTTAACAACGAAGTCTCTGTGGTTCGATATCTTAAATATTACTTCGAGTATCCGTGCACTTGCGGAGCACAACACTGAGCCATAATTACGGCCAAGGCCGTGAATGTCGAATTCTTCACCATTTTTGCTCCAAATTTGACGTGTAAAGCTCGTGATCTCCTCGGGAATCATGCTTTGGCTTCAAAACTCATAAAATCCTTTATTTTTGGGTGATTTTACCTACATTTTCATAAAAACTAAGAAAAGTGAAGAGTCCGTGTCAAGTGAAGTAAAAACACCGAAATAAGCACAATATCATGCAAATAAGCCCAAAATATGATCTAAAATATAGGCAAAAGTGTGGTGTAAATATAACGCATCAAGACCTAGATTGGATTGGTATTGGCTTGTTATGCTCACAGGATAAGCGACATCTGGTCTGGTACACAACATTGCATACATGATTGAGCCTACTACCGATGGATAGGGTACTTGACTCATGTCATCCCTCTCAGCCTGTGTGGTGGGACACTAGCTCTTTGAGAGAGTAAGGTCATGTCTCACTAGAAGGTATCCTTTCTTGGATTGCTTCAAGTTGAACCTCTCTAGGACCTTATCAATGTAGGTACTTTGACTAAGGGCTAGGAGCCTCTTGGATCTATCCCTGTAGATCCTCACGCCTAGGATATAGGCGGACTCCCCTAAGTCCTTCATCTCAAAACACTTCCCCAATCATTTCTTCACATACTGAAAACCTGGGATGTCATTTCTTATGAGTAGTATGTCATCGACATACAAGACCAGAACAGTCACCAAGCTCCCACTGAATTTTTTGTACACACAAGCATCATCTTCACTTTTGATAAAGCCATAATTTCTTGCAGCTTCATCAAACCAAAGATTCCAACTTCGAGATGCTTGCTTTAATCTATAAATGAATTTCTTTAGCCTGCAAACATTATTGGCTTGTGCAGGATAGATGAAGCCATCATGTTGTGACATATACACATTCTCTGTCAGCTTCCCATTAAGGAACGTTGTCTTAACATCCATATATCTCATAGTCAAGATATGTAGCTATAACTATAATAAGCAGAATCCGAATATAGTTGATCATGGCAACTGGCAAGAAGGTTTCATCATAGTCCACCCCGTGGACTTATCTAAATCCTTTAGCCACAAGTCTACCCTTATAGATAACTACATTGCCATCCATGTCAGTCTTCCTTTTGAAGACCCATTTATAGCCTATGGGTTTTACCCTATCAGGCAGCTCAACCAAATCCCAGACTTAGTTAGCTGACATGGTATCCATCTCGGATGGCATGGCCTCAAGCCATTTCTTGGAGTCCGGTCTAGCGACCGCCTCATCATAGGTTCTGGGTTCATCCTCAATGATGCAGATCCCGTCGTGTTGGGTTGGCAGTGACCCATAACTCTCAGGTGCATGATGAATCCTCACTGACCTATGTGGGATATGTGTCTGAGCCTCTGGTTGCCTAGCAACTGGTGCAGGTGGCTCAGGTTTCATCTCAATGTTTTGTGGTTGCACATGGACCTCGTCCAAGTCAAACTTCCTCCCACTAACTTATTTCATTAGAAATTCTTTATATAGAAAGACAACACCCCGAGCAATAAAGACTTTGTTCTCGGTGGGGACATAGAAGTAGTATCATTTAGTTTCCTTAGGATACCCTAAAAAAACACATTTATCAGATATGGGTTCTAGCTTGCTAGAATCCTGACGTTTGGCATAAGCCTCACATCCCTAAATCCTGATAAAAAAGAGGTTAGGGCACCTCCCACTCCATACCTTGTATGGAATCTTGGAGACACTCTTAGATGGAATGTCATTTAGTATTAGAGAAGCTGTCTCAATTGCATGACCCCAGAGTGAGGGTGGTAGAGTTGCATGATTCATCATAGATCAAACCATGTCCAATAAGGTTCGATTTCTCCTCTTAGACCACCATTCCATTGAGGTGTTCCAGGAGGAGTGTGTTAGGATAGAATCCCACACTCTCTAAGATAGTCAAAGAACTCACCGCTCAGGCACTCTCCACCACGATCTAATCGAAGAGTTTTGATAGATCTACCAAGTTGGTTCTCTACTTCATGTATGAACTCCTTAATTTTCTCAAAAGATTCAGATTTATGTCTCATCAAATAGACATAACCATATCTACTGAAGTCATCAGTAAATGTGATGAAGTAATTGTACCCTCCTCTAGCTTGTTTACTGATAGGCCCACACACATCACTGTGTATAAGATCCAATAAACATCCTGCTCTCTCACTAGTCTTGGTGAAGGGCACTTTTGTCATCTTCCCTAATAAACAAGGCCATTGATCCAAAAGGACACACTTATAAATATAAGTAGGTAGACTTATTTCAGGTGTCGCGGCCGAAACCTAAGTGTTGGTGTACAGGTCTAATGTCACTCCTTGACATGGCTCCAAAAACGTGTTGTCCCTAAACTTGTAGTGTCCGCAAGTGCACGGATACTCGAAGTAATAAAGAAAAGTATCGATCCCACAGAGACCTTATTGTTAAGTATCAAATAATTATTTTGTTACTAGCTAAGCAAATCGAATATGATGCAAGTGAATAATCGATAAACACACGGGAAAATAATCAGAGAGATAAACTGAGACTAGGGTTTCATCCACCTCAATTTCAATGATTAGACATAAATAAAAGGTCGTCCGACTAATTTTATTATGATAAAGACTTAATTTACTTCATAAAGGGATCATTTCACTTTCGTGCAGACAATCATGCAGGGACCAATCCTCGCTTTCGCGCAAGATCTATCCCAACACTGAAGATAAGTAAATCATCAATCAAAGAATTCAAAGATCACTTTCGTGCATCCGAATTCTAAGTTGATTGTCTCAAGTGGAATCTCAAGGATCACTTTCGTGCATCCGAGACTCAACACAAGTTCTACTTATGGTTTTCCAACAGACCGATACTCACTTTCATGCAATACCTATCAATGTTTATTACAATAACTCAACCCTAGATTCAAATTATCTATCATGGCAATAATATCACTAAAATCAATTAATGAGAACTAACCTAAGAAAGTTCCTATCATGCAATTCTAGGGTTCCAAGTTCTCAAGCAAGTCACCTTTCGGTCCTTATTGCGAGAACTCTAAAACATGAATAATAACATCAATCTATGGAGAATCAAAGTACAATTATTCACATAAGTAAAATTATCATCATAAAACTATTTTGACAATGGTAAAAGTTATCTAATCATTAAGAAACCAAAGGGGATTACTCCCCCATGTCTCAAAGAGTGTTTAAGCTTGCATGAAAGAAGAAATACAATAGTTCTAAAGAAATACAATAGTCCATTGTTTAGAATGATCAAAAATGAAAAGAAGGGAGAAATAACGTTACAACACGGCTATAATGGAAATTATACCCGTAATTTGCTTCGAAAACTCGCTATGAACAGTGCCCGAGCCCTTATTTTGTTGATTCCTCCTCTAATTGATCACCTTTCACTCTGAAACTTCTGGTGTGTCCTCTCCTCCTCCAGATGAAGCTTCTGTGTAAAAATCATGGCCTAAGGTGGCCTCCACTCCTCTCGGCATAAGCCAAACCCAAAGTGCCTCTCTGTCGTTTGCTCCCTGAATTCTGGATAAAAAGTGGGGCTTTTACTTCGCATGTCTTCTCCTCTTTAAGACAATTCCGTAGCATCTTTCGTATCTCAATTTGGAGGTATGGATCAAAAGATATGGTCCACGCAAGATTCAGGCCCGAAAATGTCGCGCGTCCAGGTCGAAAATACGGCCGTGTTTTATTTTATGGCAGTGCCGTATTTTAGTTCTGTGAACCTTGAGTCAAAATTACGGCCAGTGAATGATATTATGGCCATGCCATAATTTCAGTCGAGTTCTCTGTTCTAAAATCTCTAGAAAATACGGCTCGTAAAATGGTTTACGGTAGTGCCGTAATTTTAGCAACTAACTCTGTTCTGAATGCACTCCAAAATACGGCAGTGTCAAGTGATCTCCTCTTGATGATGGTAACTCTTCCATGTCTTTGGTTTTGCTTGAAAATTCCTTAAAATAGTGCATTTTTACCTGAAAATCATGAAAAACCAAAGTAGAAGTAGATTTTGCAATATTTGATAAATTTAGCATAAAAATAAGCAATATATCTTCAATTTAGCATGAAAAGATATATAAAATGATACAAAATATAATATACATTTTGGTATCTTCAAAGTACATAAGGTTCAAACTTTGCTTGTCCTCAAGCAAAAATCAAAAATTGATTAAAAGATAAATCTTTTTATGCTCAATAAATTTCTAAAATACAATCATCATTGAAAAATTCCATCAATTGTTTCACAAAACATCAAATAAACGTATCATTTTTAGAACTCAACCTTCTAGATCTACATCTCAATCAAATAAAACTCTGCAACTTGTATAATAAATAGAATTTTCAATCTCATGATTTCACCCGATTTTCAGTTCAAATCTATTATACTTTTGTTTACAGGAATTAGGTTTCCAAGATCTTTTTCCATACATATTTTTTTTATTCATTTTTTTCATGTATTTTGTTGTTTTTTCACATATGGCATGTACCCATTTAGATACACACTTTTTATTTTGAATTCAACTCTTATCTTCGGTACCACTATCAGTTTTTCATAGTGCCAAGTAGAGGAGTCTTATTATTTTTCTCTCTCATTATCTTTTGGACATAGACTTCAACCCATGTCTTAGGTACCACTATCAATTTTACATAGTGCCAAGTAGGGGAGTCTCTCACTATTTTTATGGATCTTGGATTCTTCCTTCCCAACAAATAGCAAAATAGACTAAACATCTACTAGGTTGATCAATTGATATCAATTCAGTAATCATACTCATATGCTCATTTTATTTAAAGGAGTAGTTTCAACTTTAGATCTTATTCCTCAAATTACACATCTACCCAAAATTTCATGCATCAACCAATGTCAAATTTCAAAAGATAGATATGCATTGAAGAAATAAATCTAACATGATAGATTTCTTTCTAATCATGAATACAGGTTTAGTAGATGCTGCCAAAGGAACAATCATATCAAAGAAATATCAGTGAGTGATACATCTAAAGCAAATCAAAGATGCAACCATATGAAATAATCATGAATACAAGAGAGTGCAAACGATACTCACAAAACTATATAGCAAGCTCTGAACAAAAATACATACAGCTCAGACCAAAAATAGTGTCGGGGCAGATGCTGTTAGGTCCAAAGATGTGCCATTTGAAAATTTTACCTGCATAATTTAAGGTACATAAGGCTCAGTCTAAAAATAGTCTCTAAAAAAATAATGATAAAAATAATTTTCTCAAAGAAGAATTAGAGATATCATCGATGGTCCAAAGAGTCTTGGTGGAAATGACTGATGCAGCTGAGTAGCAGAGGGTGAACAGAGGCTAGCTTAAAAGCTGCTAGCAATGATGGTGATGGTGCCGACAATAGAGTGAGTAATCTCTAGTGGCCTGCTAGAGACTACAGTCCTGGAGGTGAGATCGTCGGCCGGTGGGCGGCGAGAAATAATGTTGCATAGCTGAAAAGAAATCAAAGTCAATAATGAAGATTCTGTTGCTAAAAATAAATAAATAAAGTAATAAGAAAAATGCAGCTTCCGAATAAATTGCAGAGACGTAATAGTAGATGTTACATAGCGGTGAAGAAGCTGGCTGTAGCAAAGGCTCCTGGAAACAGAGGTTGATGGTAGCTAGCGGATCTGGAATCGGAAGATTTTATTCAATAAGAGTCCGTGGCCAGATGAACATGATTCAATAGCTTTGAAGAACTTTGGTCGAGCAGACGTAGAAGGAGCTGAAGATGTTGTGGCGTTCTTCCGACCTGGTCGAATCCGTGGGTAGTAGAAGACTTCGGCTGCTGAAGGCGGTGGTTCTAGCTGGAAAATGTTGATCACATAAACTAGTGCTACATGATAGCTGGGAGTGGTTGGAGCAGGCCGCCGCTTGGTACAAAGATGGCGGCAGATATCAACGGTTGGCAAAGTCTGCTGGTAAATTTGAAGAAGATATCGCCTGCTAGCTGGATGGAGCTGCTTGTGTTGAATAGAGCAGAGAAGGTCTTTCTGGTGATGGATTGGATCTGAAAGCAGAACAGAGAAGCTGCAGCGAGATACAAAACTAGTTGAAGAAGCTAGTTGCTGCAGAGTTGGTCAGCTAGGAAGCTCGCTGCCGGCCAGGAAGGAGTTGCTGTCATGGCAAGAGTTGCAGAAGATTCTGGCGGCAGCTGCTTGTAGTAAACAGAGGCAGCGACAGAGCGAGTCATCGGTAGAAGCTTTAAACGAGAAGAGGTGGTGACAGCTGGCTAAAATAGATCCTATTGTAGAAGCAACTAGAGGTGGAGAAAAGAGGAGATCTGCTGATCTTCTGGCTGATATACAGGCGCTACTTTCGGAAGACGTTGGCTAGAAAAGATCCGTGAGGGTGTTGCTGCTAATGGCTGAGAATGACTTGCGTGTTTCTCTGGCTGGATCGAAGTTAAAGATGCTTGTTGGATCAAGTCATGGTGTCGCTTGGATCAGAAGAGTTTGCTGAAACAGAGATGCTGGAGGCAATGAATAGAATCAAAGTAGCTGCCGAGAATTCCTCTGGTTGGAAGGAAATGCTGCCAATGAAGAGGAAGAAGCTGGCAAGTTCTGCTGGTTGAAGATGCGTAGCTGTCTGGAAAGAAAAGACTCATCGTCGCTAGAACAGAGAAGCTGCAGTGGCTGAAGGCTAAGCAGAGCAGCTACTGATTTATTTACAAAACGTAGCCATGCCTAAGAATAAAATCTAATGATCCATAAAGAAAATAGACAAAATCAAGCTGTAGAAAAAGATTTGTTCTTTTCAGACGTATGAAAATCAAATGATCAAAATCTATCATGAATTTTGGGCATTAGTAGAAAGAAGGCTACTCAGATTATTCAATCAAAAACTGCACAAAAGTTCTTTTCAGACGATTCGAAAAGTTGCCATGCTTCCTATAATTGTCAGAAAATATTTTCATGAAAACAACTCATACACGAGGTAGAATGACATATGTTCTTCATGTTCCATGCGAAAAATCAGGGTTTCAAGTCATTAAAGCACCTTAAATACTTGCAGCAAAAATGCTAATCAGAATAGTCAAGAGAAAACTGCTACAGAAATTAATCAGAATCGAAAAGATGCTATGTGTTTTAGAATGATCCATGGACTTTAAAATTCAGCAAAAATATCCAGATGATAGACAAAGATGAGTCGTTCATGTTTGTGCCAAAGATCAAAAATTTTCCCAACCTAGTTTCTTCAAATTAATGCGAGAAAACACCTACTCAAATAAGCAGACTGCAGCTTTAAAATACGGTACCATGAAATATATTACGGTACTATCATATTTTTCAAAGAATCCTCGGGTAAAAAATTGCACGAAATTATGACCTGTAAAAAATGTTACGGTAGTGCCGTAAGATCCATAAAACTTTCTATTAAAAAACGAATCGAAAATACGGTACCGTAAAATGAATTACGGTAGTACCATAAAAGATGAAAAACTGTCAGATAAGAAATCGCCAAAATTATGGCACCGTGAAACAGATTACAGTAGTGCCGTATTTTGCCCATAATTTGATTTTTCCTACAAAAAGAGAAGAAAAATTAATTCTAAAAATAAAGTAAAATAAAAGAAACTAAACTAAAGTAAGAGTGCTTGGGTTGCCTCCCAAGAAGCGCTAATTTTAGGTTCATAGCTTGACTAGAAATCAAATCTCATAGTGAGGCAGGTGAATCAGTTCCAAAGTAAATAGCATGCAATTTTTTTTCTTTTCGCTGCACAAAAAGTTTAGCCACTAATTCAAATATCCAAAATTTTAAATAAATCACAATTGACATGGCTTTCTCAAATATGCGAAAATCTAAATAAAAAATTCCAATTCCACACAAAGGATATTCAATAATCTTCCTAAATTTATTAGAGAGTAAAATCATAAGTCCTTTCTTCAAATTTATATTTTCAATTGCAATAGGAGTAGGACTTCGATCAAAAGATATGAGCATTGGATCATCAAAATAATTTTTATGTCTCAAATTAGGTTCCTCAATAAAACATAATTTTTCAATAAAATCAGAAGAGTGAACAGTAGATATGGGCAAAACATCAGAGTGAGATTCATCAATATTTGTAATTTTCAAATCTTTTTCAACTTCCTCATGCTCACAATCAAACAATTTATCAATTTCAACATTATCAACAAAATGAAAGTGAGATTTTCCAAAATCAATTTCCTCATGTCTTTCCAAAAACATTCATCATCAGAAGAATCAAAAGAATTAATCTCAGAATTGCAAGAATCAGATTTAACCATAAACAATATATTATCAAAAGAATCAATTTCATCAAAAGAGGGTTTTTCAATTTCAATTTCTTCAAACTTTTCCACAAATAAATTATCAAAAGAATCAATTTCACAATTATCAAAATCAGAGTGAGATGCATTAATATCCACATAAGGCTCAATCTCAAAACAATCATAATCATAGGGAGAATTTTCTAAATCAAGTTCTTCAGTTTCAAACTCAAATAAACAAGCTTGTTGTGCTAACTGGGTTTCTAAAAATTCAAAATGAGCAGATATAAATTCTACATTAGAAGCAAGCTGACCAATTATCTCCTTAAGATCTTCAATTTCCTTATTTTGATTTGTCATGAATTGGTTTTGATTTGACATGAATTTTTCAAGCATGGATTCTAACCTAGGCTTCTTAGTATCTTAAAAGTATGGTTCAGAAACATGATTTGGAGGAATTAAAAATTGGCAATTAGAAGCATAATGATCAGAACATTTACAAATATTACATCTAATAGAAGAAATAGAGTGTAATTTCAATTTATCTGCAAGAGTGCACCGTGAATCATCTTCATATCTTCTTTGTGGCATGTATACCTCACCTCTATCAGTTGCCCAGGAGTTGTGATAAAAAGACATATCTTCAAATCTATCAAGAACAGAATGATTATCCAACACCAATCAATCAAAATTTTTTTTCCAAAAGTATATATAAAAAATAGAAAACACAAGCAAATTCACAAATTTAAGAAGTCACAATGTGGGGTCAAAAAGTGTTACATCAAAATGTATTATGACCGTTTCATATCCACCTTAAATTAATAAGGTTTTTTGTTTAATGGGTTCTGGCTTCCAATGAGCGCAAGCGCTCATTGTTAATTACCCCTAAAATTAGGGAACTTTTGATTAGGAGATCTATAATACGCAACAAAATAAGAGAGATAGAGTCAAATGATATCATTCATAAATTTTATTTGACATGATACATAAGATGATAAAGGAAGAGAGCTTCCATCAACATGGGCAATTTGTGTTCGTCCAACTTTGGTCTTGTGACGGTGCATTGGGTAATACCTGGCCTAGGCAGGATAACGTTATATGGAGGAGCTACGCCCCGATGATAAACATCGACGTACGCACCTCCCAAACAATATTCCATTGTAGTGCATTAAGGCATATTGGGTATTTGAGTTGAAAGGTCACCCGGCCTTGACGACATGTTAAATGACTTGAATTTGAGGGAAATTACCCAGCCTTACGGCATGTTGAGTAATTTAATTTGGAGGGAAATTGCTCGGCCTCACAGCGTGTTGAGTAATTTGGGTTTGGGAGTTACCCAGCCTTGCAGTGTATTGGATAATTTGACTTGGAATTTTATCCGGCCTTGCGGCGTGTTGGATAATTTGATTTGGGAATTTGTCCGGTCTCGCGTCGTGTTGGACGATTTGATTTGGAATTTATCTGGCCTTGCGGCGTATTGGATAATTTGGTTTGGAAATTTATCCGGCCTTGCGGCGTGTTGGACAATTTGATTTGGAAATTTATCCAGCCTCGCGGCGTATTGGATAATTTGATTTGGAGTTTTATCCGCTCTTGCGGCGGATTGGATAATTTGATTTAAAAAATTTAGTAATCCTGCTTAGACGAACGCTATATCCCACTGAGGACTTACGCCCCAACGGTGAACGTCGTGTTGGGGTATGCCCTTAAAGGCTAATGTTTGAGGCCTTGGGATTGTATCAGTATCATGTATAAACTCTTATGTTTATAAAGGCAATGGCTGTTATTCAGTATGTTAC
>CM050441.1:33090756-33105267 GCA_027562315.1 Costus pulverulentus | reverse complement strand
TATCTTTGGAGAAGGAGCAATTGCGTCTTTGCTTCCAAGACACCATTCAATCCAATGGCGTTGGTATGATCCCTTATGATCTATTCCATTGTTACAAGTTGATCATATAAACTACATGCGATCTTGATGATGAATTCCCTAGAAATATTACATGCGCCCCTTACTTTAGGGTTTCATCTCCTTGCGCTCCCCCTCGAAGGGGACTCTTCACGTCGACGTACGCACCTCCCAAATAGTATTTCATCGCGATATATCACGGCCCTTTGGGAGTCAACATTTTATGCATGGTCAATTTCGAGCCGTTAGCCTAGCAGCTGAACCAATGAGATATTTTGTTATTTTCCCTTGTTTATTGTATATGTATATTTTTACTAAATTTGACATTTTTCGCACACGACCCATCAAATTTAGGAGATTGGGATTTCGGTCAATTGGGATGATGACACCGCTCGTTTTGCACCATGTGTGTTTTTTCGTTTACTTTATTTTATTTCATTTGATATTATTTATTTTTTGTTCCCTTCTTTTGGTTTTATTTTATTTTGCGACGGAGGAGTAACTTTACTCTTCTGCGTGGCGTTCGGCGTCCGGCGAAGAACTCATGGGGAAGTCCGGTGCCGCTGTGTGGAATTCGTCGAAGTAGCAAGGGACCAGCGGAATCGTACGTTGGCTGAGATGGGAGCCCATCTACGGCCGGAAGCGACGACGACATCTTCTTGTGGTGGCATCGCCCCAGGCAGTGGTGTTTTGCAGCGGAAATTAGAGCGAAGGCAGTCGGTGGGGAGGTGTTCGCTCATGTCGACAGAAGAGGAAGTAGTGGAGATCGGCGAAGTCCGTTGATGGGATCAACCTCCTGTGTGCTAAAGGGGCAGGCATCCATCTATAAATGGCAGCAACGACAACATCGGCCTGCTACGGCGTCCTGGTGCTTGCTTCAACTGAACGTTTTTTGGCCACTGACCGACTGGGGTCTTGGGCCAATTAATCCTCAGTGGATAATAGGAGGGAGGGCTGTGTTGGAGGTCATTGGAGGGGCTGATTAGGAAACAGCACCGAACCAGGAGCCTAATTGGTGGCGGCTGCAGGCCTTCTTTCCCTTGCTATTGAGATGGTGAGGTTCAATTTAGGCAACCTTCCGCTCTATGTTATTATCGTTATTTTTAGTGCCCATCGTTCAAACGGCCCGAATCTGCCCGCTTTGAATTTCTTTCTTCAGGGTTGATAAGGGGGTCTGGTCCTTGCCGATTAAGCTTCTTGCCCGGCCTCTATCGTTCAAGTTACAGCAAGTTCTTCTTTGATCAAGAGAGACGACCAAATCTCTCCCGATCTTCACGCCCTCGTCAACCTCTGTAGATTCCTAAGGTTTTTTTTTATTTCTCTCTTTTCGTTTATTGTTATTATTTTTTATTTGCGTGTTCGTCCCCCTGACTTTCATTCATCCCTTCTTTAACGGCTCCTTTATTCTTTGGCTCTGAACAGCGGGATTTTTGGAACGCATCGGCATTCAACAGTCCTCATCTAGTAAAGAAAATTGGATTTAGCTTCTTCCGACGCCATTCCTTTACCGTCTTCTTCTCTCGGTAGTTCAGTGGAGCAGGAGCAAGGTTTCACTCCTTGCAGCGCATCTTTCTTTGGGATTGTATCAAACAGGGCTTTGAGGAGTTAGGTAAGCACTGGTGACGCAGCAACATTTATCCCAGTGATGTTCTTCCCAACAGATTTTAACATAGTCCTTCTTACTGTGCCCCTTTCATAGCAAAGAGTCTCCTTTGAGATTTTAGGGCGGCCGCAGGCCGCCCGGGCAGAGCTTCTTGGTGAGGCGTTTCATTGTTCGTGCGATCTTCGGTTTCGGACGGAGTCCTGGGGGAAATCAGAGGAGGCTTTAAACAGGTACTCCTTCCCTGCCCTTCTTTCCTGCTTTCTCCTTTGCCCCCTTTTTTTCCCTTTTTTTTACGTGTCTGTTTGGCCTTTTTTCTTTTCTTCGGCCCGAATTTCTGATCCGGATACTCCCATCATCACAACATTTTTTTTACCTGGCCTTTTTTCTTTTCTTCGTCCCGACTTTCTGATCCACATACTTCCATCACCTCTCATGCATAACTCTCATTTTTCTTGCTTTATTTCATTCCTTAGTTGCATATGTTCTTTTGGAATTTTTTATTCAATGCTCAGGAGGCCATCAAAGTGTGCGCCAGTCAATGTACATAAAGGGGTTCCACTTATTCTGTTATGTTGATGGCTAACCTTGGGCTTGTAACAGGCACTGAGGAGATCATTACTGGAGTTGGCTGCCCACCTGGCGATGGTCATATCCCACGTGCCGGTCCTCCTGATGGTGGTAATTTTATTCATCTTAGCACGTGTAACGAATTTTCATGTACTCCAAAATCTTATGTATTTCATTATGTTAACAATCCATCTTGGGTTTATAACAGGTGATGAGAAAATCGTCACTAGGGATGGATGCCCACTTGATGAAGGTAACTCCCCTTCTTTTTGCACAGTTTTAGCATATATTACCGTCTACCCCGGACTTGTAATAGTGATGGGGGTGGGGTCTTCAAGCATTCAAACAACGCATTTGAAATCGTTTGTAGATAACTTATACTTAGTGAAAACCGATTAACTCTAACGCTTTGAGAAATTAGGTTTTCATACTTTAAAGGTAAAAACCGAGACCATTCAAGAAGCTAGCTCTAACATGCATTTTGAAATCAAGATGTAAGATTAACAAGATCTAAGGCATGCGGTTCTACAACAAGGAATAGGACTATACTAGGGGAGGAACTCACCTTGCGCCCCTTGAGAATAGAAGGGATGTTCACCCCATTCTTCACCGGTCCAATGGTTGAAACTCACGAAGTAGGGCCCTATGAGCTTACAACCATGACATTACAGCATTCCCACACATGCGTGGGTGAGTGTTTAGAAAGAATATTAATAGGCCAAATTACAAAGACAATCAAGGGGGAGGCTACCTCCAAGTTCCCTTGCTAACATGTTAGGGACTAACTAGCTAAGAGGGGAAGGATGGGGGTGCGCTTGGCATGCCCTCCCTGGTCTTGCGCCACCTGTAGAAATGCTATGTGAGTGTAAATGGATGCTCAAGAACGTCAAGGAAAACATCAACCAAAGAAGAGGAGGACTTAGCTAGCTTAGGGAAGTTGCTTGATCTCGGCATGGTGTAGGGGACACCATCTTGAGTCACGGTTGTGTCCAACTCCTTCTCTTGGGTTGAGGCTTCTTCAAGGCTGATGGGGGCGGTGGCGTGAGCTCCTAACCTCAGAACATGCACAAGAGGTGGAAGCTTGAGGAGGGGAAGAAGAAAGGGGCTCTCGGCAAGGTGTGGAAGAGGGGGGGGGGGGGGGGGGGGGGGGGGGGGGGGGGGGGGGGGGGGGGAGGAGGAGAGGTGACACACACCACTAGAAGACACACTTCTGAAATTTCAAATCTATTCAACACCAACCGGTGGCTTTACAAGAGAATACAACATATAGGAGAGTTTCCAACGGGTGCCTCTCTTCCCTAAGCGCAAAACAGGTCACACAATCAAGACAAGACAGCATGATGCAGGCGGCTTTAATGGGGCTGATTTCTTTCCCCAAATGGCATATTTGCTTTGAGACTTGGCTTGGAGTGTTCCTCATGATGGTAAGTTTGAAACTAGAGGTGATGATAGACTGAAGTGGTTGTCATTCGGCAGTAATTGTGGGCAGCTCCTTGAAGACCGAAATCCAGCATTTGTTGGTGGCGTGTGGGCTACTTCTTGGCATTGATGGCTGGCGCATCTTCCCTTGTGGAGTGGCTGCAAAAGGCTGGTATCTAGCTGGCTTTGTCCCCTTTTCTCCAAGGGGAGGGTGGCGGTTAGATATGAAGATAGATTAGGTCCACATGGATGACAACATGGAGGGTGAAACTTGGGTGGATTTGTTGAGGGTGCTCTTCATGGTGGGTTGGGCTTGAGCTTGGCGCCTCCTTGATGTAGCTTGACCTGATTTTGACTTGAGTCCCAAAATGGAGTGTCCTAATCTATTACATTAATCGCATGAACTAACCTACCATACATAAGTGGCGGATCCTAGAAATGTAACTACATAGTGTAATTGGAGGGTGGATCTAACCTACCACATGATGCACCCTAATCTAAGACAAAATAAGCAAAATGGGGTTCTAAGGAAGTCATGTCTAGGGGCTAGGATAGCCATACCTAGAGGGCTTCTTTCGAACCCGGGTGGATCTCCGAGGGTCCTGTCTCGGCCCCACATCTAATAGGTGCCAAGAGGATAGTTGCCGGAGGTGGATGCTCACTTGATAACAATAGTTTTCCACGTGCTACTCTCCCTGATGATGGTAACCTTGATTTGTTTTAGCACATAATGCAAATGCAATTCATGCATTCCACTGTGTTAACACTTTATGCTTTCTGCTATATTAACAGTCTATCCTGGACTCGTGACAGGCGCTAAAGGGCATTCAGTTGGAGGCGGACATTTAGCTGATGAAGGTAACCTACTCTCTCTTCTCCTTGTCATGTATGTGCAATCTAACGTATACTATCATTTCAGGAATTGTGGGCGGGGTCCAGGAGGTTATTGAGCTGCCAACCTCCCAGCCACCCACCCCTCGAATCCCAGAAGTCATTCGGCGTTCATAGGAGAGAACAACCCGCTATTTAATCTCTAAGTGCCTCAGCATATTTCATGATGAGAGCGCGCTTCCTATAGTGGAGGAGTTTCTGGTTTCCTCAAGCAGTATCTCGCATACCTTAAACAATCTTGGAGCTTTGGGGGCTACTTGGGAGAGGTTGAGCCAGCAAATAATGACCATCTTGAAGCAGCTCGAGGTCGAGCAAAGCTTGTTAACCGGCCTGGATATCTCAGATCTTGATTCTCAGATTGACAGAGAGGCAGTTGTATTAGAGGATTTGTGGTCCCTTCAAGATAGTTTGATTATCGAAAGAAATGCTACTATAGCATCCTGTGATTCTGTGAAAGCCAGAATGAAGCGGATCGATGCACGAGTGGAGCAAATTGATAAAGAGAAGGTGAGACTTCTATCAGAGATGTGCACGGTGGCCTCTAATATACAACAAAACTACGATAGTATGGGGAACATTGAAGACATTCAAAGAGGAAATTCATAGTTGATTGATAAATCCGAAGTCCACCAAGCTACTTTAAAGTTATAGCGTGAGACGAAAGAGGTTGAACGTGGTAAACTTGCTTCTTCCATTGAAGGACGAAGGCTCACCCTCCAGAAGATTGCTAAGGAGTTTTGATGTATTCCCTTTGTGTCCTATACTTGAATTCTCAAGACTTTGTAATGATCCTTTTTCTTGTCACTCACTGATGTTGAGTTGTAACCTGTATGTCGCCTTCATCTTCCTTTGATTGAAGATGACTTTGCTTTGATTTGAGGTGTCAATTGTAACTCCACCAACTTTCATAATGCGTGGTAATTTGTGTTGTATAATGACACTTTTAGCAGGCTGCCGTAATTTGCAAATGGTTATGATTCCTTTCTGCAATATGTAGTATTTCAGCATCGGGGAAGCCTCAAAATGATAGCACGGAAACTGTAGTTCTAGGAAAGCACTCATCCAGGCCATCACTCGGGCACTGGAGGTATTTCGATCTTCTTTAAAGTCGTACATTTCAGATTTTAATAACTTACACTTCCTGCGTGTAGTGTGACAGCAAGAAGGAGACCGCATATCCTAAAAAGCGAGAGATTGGACGTGTGGAGAAGGCCTGCAACAGTTCCTGAAGAGCTAAACTTCCATAAAATCCATCTACCAAAGGACTGCTTCAAGAGGGATGAAGGGGTGCAGATCGGATGAATCAAGTCTCCATATTCATTTCTCTATTCAGTCTTTTCCATTGAGCCCATTTGTAACAGATGAGGTGGAATCTCCTGATTCATCTGTCCTGTACTCTTTTAAGCATTGTCAATGACTTGCTGGCATCCCATAAATGTATTCTTTTACAAAGTCTTTCCCAGGAAAGACAATTTTCAGGCGCTTTGCTGCACATTAGTTGTTTGTTAAGATCAGCGTGTGGTTAGACTGCACAATGTTTAGTCCGCACTTATTCCAGGAATCACGTGTTTTGTACATTAGGAAGTGATGCAGTCGCATTGGCTTCAGTTCTTTTTTTTGAGAGTGCGTGCAAAATGCACTACTCTTTTTATTGGCTTTGCTCACAATCGGCTTTTGTAAAGCACATTAGCCCACAGACGTTTAGTCAAGTATATGTTACTACGATCGAGGACGGGTCACGAGTTAGTTTCGCAGCTTTGACCAAATTGAGAATGCTCATGCGGCAATGGTTGAGTGGAGCTCCTATTTTTCCTTAGGGTCAAGCATAGGATTGCAGCCGCACATAACAGCATGTCTGAGAACCCACAAATTCCAGCGAATACAATGGGAACAGTTTGCGGCTCACTGTGCAAAAGTAAATTTACGAAACTGGGCCCGAGATATTAAGTATGGGTGGTTACAATCATTGTAATATTTGGTCTCGAGTGCTCGCATATATCATTTTGTTCCATGAAAGAAATTGAAATCCTCTTGACCTCCGAATCTCTAAGGATGTTTAGCTCATTACAGTTTAGCTCATTGCGGAAAAGTAACGGCCAGAGAAGAGTTGTGTGCCTTGGTTCATCTTTAATATCGCTGAGACTGAATTATGCTAAAGCTTACCGCCGTAGAGTCGACATGTGAGTCCATCTTGGTAATCTCTTATATCATCATTTTTGAGGTGAAACAAAACCAATGTTACCAAAATTCGACCGAGGGCGACACTTGCTCGAGAAGCTTTCAATTATTTATTTATTTATTTATTTTTTATCTTCTATTTATTATTTTTTTATTATTTTTTTTAGCTCGTGTAAGGAGCTTATAATTTTTGGCAAATTGCCAGCCATATACGGACTGGATATTTTCGGCCCTACTATCGTTTGTTTAGGATCAATTTGATCGCTTATCGATCTTTGCATTTCTTCCTTTGCTATTGCCTTGACTTCATCTTTGGACATCAGGCATGAGTGTGAAAGAAACATTCTTGTAGCAACTACTGCAATTAATCGGTTGCCCCCATCTTGATTGTGATTACGAATGGGTTATTCGACTCTGTCACATCATTGATCAACATTTTGACAAAGACATCAATCTTCAAGATAATGAGTAAGGTTCCACCTTGGCTCCACCTTATGTTGATCTTCTCAATTATGGTATAACAACTCTTCAAGAAATTGAAGTCATCTGCACTATCTGAGGTGCCCCCCCATCTTTAGGAAATCCCTCCTTGATCCAAGTACTTGTTGTGCTTGCGGTTGTTAGTTTGTAAACAATGACCCAACCTCCGCTTGATGACTTGTAGGCATCCATGTGTGGAAGAAATTAGAGCCTCAACCATGGAATCAAAGCATATGCTTTTTGCCCCAACCGTAGTTGACAAACCAAGGGATGAAAGCCCAAGTGTTCCACTAACTAAGTAGAGATTCTTTATCGCTATGATAAAGAGCAAGGATGGTCACATAATATAGATCTCAAAGATGAAAGGAGAAGCCAGGTCCCACCGAGCGTGCCAAAATTTGTGGGGTCAAAAAGTGTTACATCAGAATGTATTATGACCGTTTCAAATCCAACTTAAATTAATAAGGTTTTTTGTTTAATGGGTTCTGGCTTCCAATGAGTGCAAGTGCTCATTGTTAATTACCCCTAAAATTAGGAAACCTTTGATTAGGAGATCTATAATACGCAACAAAATAAGAGAGACAGAGTCAAATGATATCATTCATAAATTTTATTTGACATGATACATAAGATGATAAAGGAAGAGAGCTTCCATCAGCATGGGCAATTTGTGTTTGTCCAACTTTGGTCTTGTGATGGTGCATTGGGTAATACCCGGCCTGGGCAGGACAACGTTATATTGAGGAGCTACGCCCCGATGATAAACATCAACGTACGCACCTCCCAAACAATATTCCATTGTAGTGCATTAAGGCATATTGGGTATTGGAGTTGAAAGGTAACCCAGCCTTGACGGCATGTTGAATTACTTGAATTTGAGGGATATTACCCAGCCTTACAGCGTGTTGAGTAATTTAATTTGGAGGGAAATTGCTCGGCCTCACGGCGTGTTGAGTAATTTAGGTTTGGGAATTACGCGGCTTTGCGGCGTGTTGGATAATTTGACTTGGAATTTTATCTGGCCTTGCGGCATGTTGGATAATTTGATTTGGGAATTTGTCTGGCCTCGTGACGTGTTGGACGATTTGATTTGGAATTTATCCGGCCTTGTGGCGTATTGGATAATTTGGTTTGGAAATTTATCCGGCCTCGCGATGTGTTGGTCAATTTGATTTGGAAATTTATCCGGTCTCGCGGCATGTTGGATAATTTGATTTGGAATTTTATCTGGCCTTGTGGCGGATTGGATTATTTGATTTAAAAAATTTTGTAATCCTGCTTAGATGAACATGGCGTCGCACTAAGGAGTTATGCCCCGATGGTGAACGTCGATGTACGCACCTCCGAAACAGTATTTCGTCGCAATATATCATGGCCCTTTGGGAGTCAACATTTTATGCATGGTCAATTTCGAGCTGTTAGCCGGGCGGTTGAACCAATGAGATATTTTGTTATCTTCCCATTTTTTTTTATTATATATGTATATTTTTACTAAATTTGACATTTTTCGCACACGACCCGTCAAATTTAGGAGATTGGGATTTCGGTAAATTGGGATGGTGACACCGCCCGTTTTGCAGCACGTGTGTTTTTTTGTTTACTTTATTTTATCTCATTTGATATTACTTATTTTTTGTTCCCTTATTTTGGTTTTATTTTATTTTGCGACGGATGAGTAACTTTACTCTTCCGCGTGGCATTCGGCGTCCGGCGAAGAACTCATGGGGAAGTCCGGTGCCACTGCGTGGAATCCCTCGAAGCAGCAAGGGACCGGCGGAATCATACGTTGGCTGAGATGGGAGCCCATCTACGGCTGGAAGTGATGGCGACATCTTCTTGTGGTGGCGTCACCCCAGGCAGTGGTGTCTTGCGGCGGAAATTAGAGCGAAGGCAGTCGGTGCGGAGGTGCTTGCTCATGTCGACAGAAGAGGAAGTAGTGGAGATCGGCGAAGTCCGTTGATGGGATCAACCTCCTGTGCGCTAAAGGGGCGGGCATCCGTCTATAAATGGCAGCAATGTCAACATCGGCCTGCTGCGGCATCCTGGTGCTTGCTTCAACTGAACGTTTTTTGGCCACTAACCGACTGGGGTCTTGGGCCAATTAATCCTCAGCGGATAATAGGAGGGAGGGCTGTGTTAGAGGTCACTGGAGGGCCTGATTAGGAAACGGTTCCGAACCAGGAGCCTAATTGGTGGCGGCTGCAGGCCTTCTTTCCCTTGCTATTGAGATGGTGAGGTTCAATTTAGGCAACCTTCCGCTCTATATTATTATTGTTATTTTTAGTGCCCTTCGTTCAAACGGCCCGAATCTGCCCGCTTTGAATTTCTTTCTTCAGGGTTGAGAAGGGGGTCTGGTCCTTGCCGATTAAGCTTCTCGCCCGGCCTCTATCGTTCAAGTTACAGCAAGTTCTTCTTTGATCAAGAGAGATGAGCAAATCTCTCCCGATATTCACGCGCTCGTCAACCTCTGCTGATTCCTGAGGTTTTTTTTTTATTTCTCTCTTTTCGTTTATTGTTATTATTTTTTATTCACGTGTTCGTCCCCCTGACTTTGATTCATCCCTTCTTTAACGGCTCCTTTATTCTTTGGCTCTGAACAACGGGATTTTTGGAACGCATCGGCATTCGGCAGTCCTTATCAGGTAAAGAAAATTGGATTTTGCTTCATCCGACGCCTTTCTTTTACCGTCTTCTTCTCTCGGTAGTTCAGTGGAGCAGGAGCAAGGCTTCACTCCTTGCACCGCGTCTTTCTTTGGGATTGTATCAAACAGGGCTTTGAGGAGTTTCTTAGGTAAGCACTGGTGATGCAGCAACATTTATCCTAGTGATGTTCTTCCCAACAGATTTTAACATAGTCCTTCTTAATGTGCCCCCTTTCACAGCAAAGAGTCTCCTTCGAGATTTTAGGGCGGCCGCGAACCACCCGGGCAGAGCTTCTTGGCGAGGCGTTTCATTGTTCATGCGATCTTCGGTTTCGGACGGAGTCCTGGAGAAATCAGAGGAGGCTTTAAACAGGTACCCCTTCCCTGCCCTTCTTTCCTGCTTTCTCCTTTGAAATGATGTTTCCTTTTTCTTCAACTTCTCGTGCCCCTTTTTTTTTCCCATTTTTTTACGCGTCTGTTTGGCCTTTTTTCTTTTCTTCGGCCCGAATTTTTGATCCGGATACTCCCATCACTGCAACATATTTTTTACCTGGCCTTTTTTCTTTTCTTCGGCTCGACTTTCTGATCCACATACTTCCATCACCTCTCATGCATAACTCTCATTTTTCTTGCTTTATTTCATTCTTCTTGCGTGAGTTCTCAAAATCAACTTGCCAGCTCTGTGCAAGTTCCCTAATCTACCTCTCAAACATAACTCTGGGATGCTTAATGCACCCGTAAGGTCATAGAAAAGAAATGAAGGCAACGCATGGGGTGTCAAAGAAAAGGAAACTTCCCTTTTTTTACCTTCTTCTTGCCGCTTCTCTTTCTTCTCTTATCATTTTTTTTCGTTTCGCGCTTCTTCTACTTTTTTATTTGGCTGAGACATCCTCTTATAAGTTTTCTGCCGATCCCCCTCACAGCTTCTTCCCTCCTTTTTTTTCGTTTTGCGCTTCTTCTATTTCTGCCAACTGTGGCGAGCATTTTTTCTTCCCAGCACCTGCTTCATCATTTTTAGGGCGCTGGCGCTTGTCAGTTTTTTTTTCTTTTTTGTTTTTTTGTTGCTTCCTGATGTGTTCCCAATTTCGCATAGAGTCCAAATCAATTTTGACTTGGTCTACTTATCCTGCGCATGCCAGGTTTGCGCTTCCAACCCTGTCTAGAGTCAAAATCAATTTTGACTCGATTATTCCATGCTTCCAGCCCTGTCTAGAGTCAAAATTGATTTTGACTCGATTATTCCATGTAATGCAGGCTCGAAATAGTTGGTGAATGTTTGATAAGCTCCTCATCTGTAGTTTCTTTTTTTTTTTGATTTAGAGCTCAAATTAATGCACTTACACCATTTTTTTCTTGCAGGGCTGCCTGGTTTCCTTTGTTTTTTTTCCTTTCCTAGCGTTTGTTCTCCTTCAGGTGGATTCCTCGTAAGTGCAACTTACTCCCCTTTTTCATAGTTTGGTTGATCGATGTTGTTGTAAGGAAAGCATCGCAAATTTACTGTGAAATTGTTCCATGGCATCTATACTTGACTTAAATAATCCCGCTCATGCATGAATTTTGACGTGGTCTGAGTTTGCTTATTCCTCTAACAAGATTAGTGGTAGCCAAGCCTTCCAGCTTGTTGCGCCAAGAGGAGGAAGGGAAGAGGAAGCTTGTGGCATGAAGGAAGAGATTGCTCTAAGATGGATTGCTCTCGCCTTTGTCCTTTGCTCACGCCAATTCTAGGAGAAGCTTTCGCATATGAATGTCATGTCAATGAGCAAGGAGCGGCATGACAACATATAGGTGTAATTCATTAGGAGATGCGGCTAGGGTTAGTGGAAGGGTGGCAATTAGGGTTTGAATCATAGGTAAGAAACCAAGTTCTTTCCTTATCTCCCTACCTAATACTATATGCGCCAATCCCTTCTTAATAAGCAAGGGATTAGCCAAATATGCCCCAAGTGTTTCCTATAAAGAAAACTTCCCTTCCATGCATCTAGACCAAGTCTAAATCAAATAGGAGTTTCCAATGTAACCCAAAGTCAAATGTGGCCAACCATGGTCAATTTCGGGTCAACCTGCCAAAATTGAAGTTTGGCTCCAATAAATCTCTTCCATCTCATCAGACCCATTAGCGCAGATGAAATCTCCCAAATAGATCTGAGCTATCCAATAACTCGATTATAAGGCTTCTCGATCTATACGAGAACTCGAGTATCAAGGTGTGCGATCCTATAGGTTCCTCTGACGTTGGCAATGATGACCTAAGGTCGTCACAGGCAGTGAGTGGCACCTAGCAGTGCATCGCTGCTACCCAACTCATCAGAATAGATATCGACATCAACATCCTCATCATCGCAACTAGATACGGATGCATTACAGTCTCTTTGCCAAATTGATATCCGATTGAACAAGTGTGTCACCACTTGTTTTTATCCAATCTCATGGTCATGACTAAATCAAGTTTTCACCTGGGTACGACCATACACTTTTCAGTCATAGAACCATAGGGCCCATGGATATCAAGCTTCCCTCAAGAAGAGCCAAATCCTCTGTCTATACATTGACCTTCTCATATGGGTTGTGACATACTCAATGGCAACCGTTATAACTTCCCAACTATAGTGAGGTGTTAGGTTGCATCAAAGCATGTCCCTAACTATATAGAAGAGTCAATGACCTAAAGTTAAGGGATCAATGCATCTCCTATCACTTGTGAGGATAACTCGGCTCGGTCTAGTATATCCACCACTGATATACCCATATGCCTGCATTAGCACCGCGTTACTAACCAGCTCATATATTCTAGTCTCACAAGTATCAAAGCTGTTCGATATCCACTCAGGTACATTGACTGGGGACAAGAGTTTGAACACAGATCCAATCTGTCTCTAGGGACATTATCATGCAAGAACACAATCGCATATGTAAACTAAACATGTTAACGACAATGCCGGAATGATATATAAGAAATATCAATGTCAAGTAGTATAAAAGATAGACCAAAAGTTGGTCTTAGGGCATAAACACCAACAGCTAAGTGGTGGTGCCTATCAAGAGGCAAGCAAAATCACATTCATATTTGATAGCCTTCACCTAATTGTACAAGTAACCCTATGGTTAAGGGTTACCATGACATGGGCCTAGCCTATGTGGCATATAGTACCCAAAAAAAAATTCCACACCCATGATTGGATATTTCAAATTGATTTATTTGAGCATGCATTTTAGTTTCACTTATTAAGGGGCTTAAGACACCAAAACTCCTATTATATAGAAGTGATAGATTCTATCTTGATCACTCACATTCTTCCCTATTATTGATGATATGCCAAATGATGATGATGTGGGACCGAGGCAGGACCTTCGGAGGTCCGCCCGGGTTCGAAAGAAGCCCTCTAGGTATGGCTATCCTAGCCACTAGACATGGCTTCCTTAGGACCCCATTTTGCTTATTTTGTCTTAGATTAGGGTGCATCATGTGGTAGGTTAGATCCACCCTCAAATTACACCATGTATTTACATTTCTAGGTTCCGCCACTTATGTATGGTAGGTTAGTGCATGCAATTTATGTAATAGATTAGGCCAACTCCATTTTGGGAACACAAGTCAAAATCAGGCCAACACAACTCAAGTGGCACCAAGAGCCCATCAGCCCATCCCATGGAAGAATCAGCCCACCCACCTTATGGAGCATCACAACAACTACACCAAATCTCACCATCCTAGTTGGCATCCATGTGGGATTTGTCTTCACTCTCCAACCGCCTCTTTCCCTTTGGAGTAAAGGGAGATAATGCCAGCTATCCTCAGCTTTCCTAGCAGCCCCATGAAGGTAAATGCGCCAGCCTATCAATGCAAGGAGCAGCCTGCACTCCACCACTACAACCGCAGGATGTTGCCCCTCCAATTCTGGAAATTCCTGCCACTATCTTCAACCGAAGCCACCAGGAGATCAGCCCCATCAGCAGCTCAGGATTCTCCATTACCCTTTCAAGGAAGACTCCAAAAGAGGTACAAGGATGCCAGCCAACAAATGGAGAAAGGCTCAGCCCCATCAATGCGCCAGCTCAATGTGCAGAAATTTCTTTTGCTTGTTTGACTTGTGTATGCGCCAAGGGTTTGTCTCTCCCTTTGGCTGCTCATTATAACCTTGTAAACACTCTTGGTGAAGGTAGAGTTGAATATTTTGAAAACTTCAGAAGTGTGTCTTCTAGTGGTGTGTGTCACCTCTACTCCCCCCCCCCCCCTCTTCCAAACCTAGCCGAGAGCTCCCTTCCTCTTCCTCTCTTCAATCCTCTTCCACCATTTGCGCATGTCCTGAAGTTTGGAGCTCACGCCACCTCCTCCCATCAGCCTTGAAGAGTCCTCAGCCCAAGAGGAGGAGCTGGACACAACCGTGACTCAATATTGTGTCACCTACACCATGCCGAGATCAAGCAACTACCCTAGGCTAGCTAAGTTCCTTCTCTTCTTTGGTTGTTGTTTTCTTGATGTTCTTGAGCATCCATCTACACTCACATAGCACTTCCACAGGCGGCGCAAGACTAGGGAGAGCATGCCAAGCACACCCCCATCCCCCACCCCTCTTAGCTAGTTAGTCCTTAACATGTTAGCAAGGGAACTTGGAGGTAGCCTCCCCCTTGATTGTTTTGTAATTTGGCCTATTAATATTCTTTCTAAATACTCAC
>CM050441.1:33067602-33089334 GCA_027562315.1 Costus pulverulentus | reverse complement strand
CCATCCTAGTTGGCATCCATGTGGGATTTGTCTTCACTCTCCAACCGCCTCTTTCCCTTTGGAGTAAAGGGAGACAATGCCAGCTATCCTCAGCTTTCCCAGCAGCCCAATGAAGGTAAATGCGCCAGCCCATGAATGCAAGGAGCAGCCTGCACTCCACCACTACAACTGCAGGATGTTGCCCCTCCAATTCTGGAAATTCCTGCCACTATCTTCAACCGAAGCCACCAGGAGATCAACCCCATCAGCAGCTCAGGATTCTCCATTACCCTTTCAAGGAAGACTCCAAAAGAGGTACAAGGATGCCAGCCAACAAATGGAGAAAGGCTCAGCCCCATCAATGCACCAGCTCAATGTGCAGAAATTTCTTTTGCTTGTTTGACTTGTGTATGCGCCAAGGGTTTGTCTCTCCCTTTGGCTGCTCATTATAACCTTGTAAACACTCTTGGTGAAGGTAGAGTTGAATATTTTGAAAACTTCAGAAGTGTGTCTTCTAGTGGTGTGTGTCACCTCTACTCCCCCCCCCCCTCTTCCAAACCTTGCCGAGAGCTCCCTTCCTCTTCCTCTCTTCAATCCTCTTCCACCATTTGCGCATGTCCTGAAGTTGGGAGCTCACGCCACCTCCTCCCATCAGCCTTGAAGAGTCCTCAGCCCAAGAGGAGGAGCTGGAAACAACCGTGACTCAATATGGTGTCACCTACACCATGCCGAGATCAAGCAACTACCCTAGGCTAGCTAAGTTCCTTTTCTTCTTTGGTTGTTGTTTTCTTGATGTTCTTGAGCATCCATCTACACTCATATAGCACTTCCACAGGCGACGCAAGACCAAGGAGAGCATGCCAAGCGCACCCCCATCCCCCACCCCTCTTAGCTAGTTTGTCCTTAACATGTTAGCAAGGGAACTTGGAGGTAGCCTCCCCCTTGATTGTTTTGTAATTTGGCCTATTAATATTCTTTCTAAATACTCACCCACGCATGTGTGGGGATGCTGTAATGCCATGGTTGTAAGCTCATAGGGCCCTACTTCGTGAGTATCAACCATTGGACCGGTGAAGAACGGGAAGTTCGCCCTTTCTATTCTCAAAGGGCGCAAGGTGAGCCTCTCCCTTAGAGTAGTGTTGTTTTCAAGCTCTAGATCGCATGCTAGGTTTCAAATTCGGTTTTACCACTTGTCTTAGGCTTGCATGATAGGATTTAACTTCAGTTTATTACTCACCTAGTTTCGGTTTTTACCTACAAATACCAAAACAAACTATTTTCAACTACGTTAGCATAAAGGGTTTCATTAATCTATACTTAACTAGCAAAATATTTTCAAATCGCGTTGTTTGAATGTTTGCATGCCTATCACCCCCATCAGATGACCTCTATGATCACTTGTTGCGAATGGCATTTGACTGTATCAAAGTATATGACTGTCTATGGAAGAATCCATGATAACCTCAAGTCAAAGGAACACATACCCCCATTATCACAATGAGAATACTTATGGTAATTATTTAACAATCTATGTAGCATTCTCCTTGTTGGTGTATATGCCCTGAGACCTATATTTAGTCAAACGATGTACTACTTCACTATGATATTTGTATATCATTATGGCATTGTCATTATCTATGTTTGTTTACATCTGCGATAATGTACTTACATGATAATGTCCCTGGAGACAGATTGGATCTGTGCTCAAAAGATTGTCCCCAGTGAATATACCTTAGTGGATAAGCGATAGCTATGGTACTTATAAGACTGGTATATGGGCTGGTTAGGCACGTGGTGCTAACGCAGACATATGAGTATATCAGTGATGAATATACTGGATTGACCCGCTATGAGGCTATGACTTAGTGTCATAAGTTATCCTCACAAGTGATAGGAGATGGATTGATCCTTAGACTTGAGGTCATTGATTCTTCTATATGGTTAGAGACATGGTTTGATGCAACCTAACACCTTGCCGTAATTGGGAGGTCATAAAGGTTGTCGTTGAGCATGTCACGACTCATATAGGTATCATCCTTAGGTGTTGGATCATTGCCATATACCTTTGGAATTAAGACGACGGATGGGCTATCGTTAGCCTTTGGGAGAGTCCTAAAATGTTCAGCTTGTCTCTTCTTAGCTAACTTGATCTCATACTCAATTTTTAGAGCTTGTTGGTATGACTCTTCTAAGGTTTTAATAGGGTAGAGCATGATAGCATTTTTTATATCATTCCTAAGTCCCTCTTCAAACCGATCAAGGGTTATTCCTGGATCTTCCTCTATATCACATCTAAAAAGTAAGTCTTCAAACTTTTCTATGTATTCAGTTATAGAGTCATCTCCTTGGGCCAATGTAGACAATTGGTCATTTATGTGTTGCCTGCAGTGTTGGGATACATAGCGATCTCTTAACCACCAACTCATATCTTTCCATTTTGGGATTTTAATTCCTTGATCCTCTAAATGAAGTCTCACAACAATCCCATATGTTCTATCCTGGCCATGTAAAAGAGACTGGACATGATGGACATTTTCATTTTCAAGTATAGCATTTACCTCAAAGTAATGTTCAACTAGTTTCAGCCAATTTAGAAATTCATGGGAGTCTAAGTTTCCTCCAAAAAGAGGTGGGCTGCTGTAGTGGTTTGGTTCCATTGGTTTAGAGGTTCTCCTAGGGCATGATCATAAGAGTGAGTATAGTTGTGTTCATATGGTTGATAAGAAGGTTCGGTCGATTGCCATGCCATACTTGATAGGTCTATAGTCCCATGCGAATAGCAACAATTGATTCAAGAAGCAGTTTTGAACAAGCAATGTGAGGTAAGATAATTGTTAAGACAATGCATCCAAGACTTGGAGTTCTATAATTGCTGGTAATGAACAATAAATGCAGGTGACAATCATTAATATTCAGAACAGTCAATGTATACAGAATACACATATGAAGCATGTAAAACTCAGGTTCAGCAAACAAGCAGTTTCACACAGATTCAGCTTTGACGTGTGCAAGTTTTTAGCAGATTTAGAAAAATGCAGACTATCAAGGAATAATGTGCAGCAAAAATCAGATTGACGTGCAGTGGTAGATTCAAAAGCAGCAGCAAGCATAATACCAATGTAAGAATTCCAGGTTAACAGACAAGCTAGACTGTAAACTTCAGTACTTTAAGCAGAAATCAGTCATGCCAATTTGACAAAAATGAGTAGTGGCATCTATCTATTGGTTGGGATAAATGCACACCCGAATTGTTTCTTGAACTTGGGTATCTCTATCAGATTAGAGATTCCAAGTTGCACCAGAGAGATTTGAAATTCAGACTGACAGGAAGTGTAAATAGTCAATCAACACACAAAACCGAGTTCCACAGAAAAGTAGATAAGTCAACCGTAAGCTGTAGTAAAATCAGAAGACAGTTGCGATAGTAGGTAGATTTATTCAGAAAAATACTGCAGAAAATTAGATTAGCAGGCAGGATTCTGTTCAGCACTTATTTATGCACGATCAAGTCTCCAATTGTTTGTTCACAACCTATGCAATACACACTTTCAGTCATAAGAGTAAACCAGAATTTAGTCACAAATGTTCGGATTGCTAACAGAGGAAAATCGGTGAACAGTAATGGTGCAAAACTTGTGTCACAGTTTCGGCAGATGTGGTTTCAGTATAAATCAGATAGCAGTGTCCAGAGATGATCCAACCGAGTTAACAAGGAAAATAAAATCTGAAGTTTCAGAGGTAGAAAATCAGCGTAGGAAACAGGTTCAGTACACACAATCTTTCCAGATGCAGAGAGCAGGAAAATAGTAGCTAAACAGGAAACAAAGTAGACAAGTAACTAGTTAAATCAATGCTCAAGATAATTGAAATATACCCAATAGCATGAACACAGGAATCGACAATGTGAGCACTAATTAACCCAGGGAGCAAGTTATAACAGCTAATAAAGATGACAACAATCAAATACCATGCAGTTCTGTATAGCAACAAATTGCAGAAAAATTCAGCCGGTAAGCTACAGTGTATAGGCAAAATTTTTAATTTTTCAGAAACTGAACTAGCAGCAAGATTCAGTTCAGCTAAGATTTAATGCAAGATTAGAGTCTCGAAACGATTGTTCACAGCACACAAATATGGCAGCAGGAGAAAACGCAGGAGTCAACAGTGAAATTCTCAGAAACCCAACAGAGGAAAATCAGTGAACAACTATAGCGCAGGAAGAATAGTTTGTTTCCATTTTAACTAAGATTAACAGAACATAGAGATAGAGCACTTAAAGGTTGCTCTGATACCACTGATGTAAAATAAAATACTAAGCCCAAGGAACCCATCAAGTATGTGGCTCTATTGTTCAAAATATTAAGCATGCGTGTACAGATTGGAGGAGTGTATTGGATTTGGAACACCTGAGGTCCCCTTGAAGGAAGGGGACCAAACCCCTTCTTAGCCTCAACCAGCTAACTTCGGTTGGCTTGGTCAGGCTGAAATTCTGGAATGTGCGCAGGTGTCTTCAGCTCCAATTATCAGCAAGTTGTAGAACTCTACAACTTGTCAAGGACAAGAACTCGGCAGGTAGCTGGGAGATCAGATGGCTTGGAGATCGAGGGGTAACAGGGATGAGGGGCCTACCGGCTCACCCTCAGGGAACATAAGGGGCCTTCCAGCTCACCCTTAACACACACACAAGGGGCCGTCCGGCACACCCTCAACAAGCAGCATATGCTAACTCAAGGTTTTGTTTTCTTTCCAAAATTCATCAACTTGTGCAAAGTGAACAATACATGGACTTAAAACCTGTCTTCCCAATGTTACAATCTGAAGCTGTCAATTGGCATTCTAGCCTAGCTGGAAATTGAGGGGCTCGTGATTGGTCAATACTGGTGGTGGCAAGTGGCTGTTGTGCATGCAATTGACTTGTAGCTTTGGCTGTAACACATCATGGTCTCGGCAGATTCTGGATGTATGAGCTGGCATTGATTTTGGGCTGATTCAGCTGAGATTGGTCTTTCTTCCTTGAGGTGGTTGACTTCTTTGACTGATGTTCAAGATGTTGAATTCTGTTATTACCGTCTAAGGATGTTGGAGCTGCGGATGTTGTTGAAATGTTTGAGGATGTTGACGAGGCTGAACTTGTTGGAAATGTTGACTTTTCGGATTGATGTTGACCTCCTTGATTTGGTGATGAAACCAGCTTGCAAGAGGGATGTGAAGTTTGGGAAGCATAGGTACCATGTAGTGCATTACAGGTGATACAAACCTAGGCTATAACAACCTAATACATTCACTACAAAATAAAACAAAAGCTTAAAAGTAAATCCTAGGCTAAGTCCTACCTACAATGATAACACCCAAATAGAAATATAAAGCTTACAAAATAGTTCTACCAAACTAGTCTCATGACAAACAAGACTAGGTAGAACCAAATATGACATAGACAATTTTAAGTGCTGAAAGTAAATGTCTAAATACTGAAATTGTAAATGAGTCCAAATGCAGGAAATGTCAAACATAATTAATCCTAGATGATGCTCCTGCATCAACTTCTTCGTTGATTTCTCTTCCGATTAATCTCCTTTCGCTCTGAAACTTCTGGGGTATCTTCTCTTCCTCCATGTGTAGCTTCCCTTCAAATTTCACTGCCGGAGATGCACTGCATGCTTCCCGGCGGTGAAACCTAGGGTGGCGGTGGAAAACTCGATTTCTCTCTAGAAAGTGGATGAAAATTAGGGCTTTCCAGCTATTTGTCTTCTCTTCTGTAAAAACTCTCTTTCTGCTTCTTATAGATCTTCAATTTATGGCCTGGATCGTTCGCAATCGATCGCGCAAAAATCGGACTTCAAACAGTCCAGAAGAATCACATGCCAATAATAGAATTACGGCCGTAACAATCTTTACGCTAGTGCAGTAATATCTTCAAAAGCTCTTGGTACAGAAATCGTTTGATATTACGGTAGCGTGAAATCCATTATGGCAATGCCGTATTTTCTTCTATAGATTTCTAGTCAGAAATTATGGCCCGTAAAATTTGTTACGGTGGTGCCGTAATTCTTGCGAAACTTTCTATTCAAAATCTTCCAAAAATACGGCAGCACTCAAAAATTATGGCAATACTATGTTTTGTTCTATAGGTGCAGTGAAAATACGGTACCATAATTTAGATTATAGCTCTACCATATTTTGGTTTAAGCTCCAATCTTCATGAAATTTGATATGTAATCTTCTCTTGATAGTGAGAGTTCATTCATGCATATGGAATTGCTTGAAAACGCCTGAAAATCATGCCTTTTTACCTGAAAATCTTCAAAAACCAAAAAGAGTTTAGATTCCGTAGTATTTGATAAAAAAAGGCATACAAATAAGTAAAGTAGTATGAATATGACCCAAAAAGATATATGAAATGGCACAAAATTTACTATAAATATTGGTGTCATCAGCACCGTGTTGATTTGCGGTGGTACCTAAGTAAAGGGTTGAAGTCCAAAGAAAAAAAAAGTATGTATCTATGTGGGTACATACCATGGAGAGAAATTGTTTCACATTGACTCCGCTATCATTTGTAAAATTCTTCCTACTAAAAAGATATGAGCTCTATTATATTGATTATGTGATTAGTGTACTCTAACTTCGTCACCATAAAAAAGGTGGTAATCAAATTAGAGAATGTGGACGATACATAAAAGGGAGGAACTAAAAAAATTTGAGTGGAAAAAGATTTTGGAAATCCTATTCTTGTAAACAAAAGAATGATAGTTTTGAACTAAAACTATGTGAAATCTTCATATTGAAATTCTACTTATTATACAAATTGTGAAATTTTATTTGATTAAGTTGTAGATCTTGAAAATTGAATTCAAAGGATGATATGTTTATTTGAAATTTTATGAATCAATTGGTGAGATTTTTCATTGGTGATTGTACTTTAGAAATTTATTCTTTTATAAAAAAGGTCTATCCCTTTGATCAATTTTTGATTTTTCCTTGAGGACAAGCAAAGTTTGAGCCTTATGTATTTGATGACACGAAAATTCATAGCATATTTTGTGTCATTTGATAGGTCTTTTTGTGTCATATTCATGCTCTTCTGCTTATTTTTATGCAATATTTATCAAATATTGCGGAATCTATAACTTTTCTGGTTTTTGATCATTTTCAGGTAAAAAGGCACTAATGTAAGGCATTTTCAAGCAAATTCAGATGCATAGATGAATCCCCATCATTAAGAGAGGATTACATGTCAATTTTCACGAAGATTGAAGCCACAAACCAAATTACAGTAGGGCCGTAATTAATATTACGGTACCGTGGTTTCACTGAACCTGTAGAACAAACCACGACACTACCGTAATTTCAGAGTACTGCCATAATTTGGGGTGAATTTCGTACAAAAAGATTTGCAGATATTACGGCACGGTCGTAAACAATATTACGGGCCGTAATTTATGGAGATTTTTGACCCGAAAGATTTGCAGAAATTACGGCACTGCCGTAATGCATATTATGGGCTATAATTCTGGTCAATTTCTATACAGAACAACTCTGTAGTTATTACGACACTGTCATAACGAATTACACAGCCGTAATTATAACCTGGACGACCGACTTTCCGGGACTTATTGAAGCTCGATTTTTGCGCGGATCATTACGGATGATCTAGGCCATCAATTGGAGATCCGTAAAAAGGAAGATACTGGTCAGATCGAGGGGAGGAGACAGACATGAAAAGCCCCAATTTTGATCAACGTTCGATAGAGAAATCGGGATCTTCACTGCCACCCTTGCTTTCGTCGCTGCGAAGTGTACAGTGCAACTGTGGCCTTGAGATTTGAAGGGAAGCTACGCCTAGAGGATGAAAACATACCCCATAAGTTTCAGAGCAAAAGGAGATCAATTAGATGAGAAATCAATGAAAGAAGCGTTGCCGTTCATCAAGCGAAATTACGGTTGTAATTTTTATTACAGCCGTGTTGTTAGTAGATTTTCTCTTTCTCTTTGATTTCTAATCCTTTGAAACTATGGTTTATTGTAATTCTTCCGCTATGCTAGCTTAAACACTTTTTGGGACATAGGGGGTGTAATCCCTTTAATTTATTAATGACTAAATGGTTTTTATTTTGTCAGGATAATCTTACTATGATAATTCTACTTATGTGATGATTGCCTTTAGTTCTTTCTAGTTTGATATTATTAGCATGTATTGGAGTTTTTGTGATATGGACTGAAAGGTGACTTGCATAACTTGGAACCCTAAAATTGAGATTTATGAACTTATCGTAAGAAATTAGGTTTGTTCTTATTTCTAGAATTTAGAAGTTTATTGTCTTGTTGATAATCTGATCTAGGAAGAATTATTGAAATAAATATGATGATACTGTAAGAAATTAAGTATCGGATCGTTGGAGAACTTTAAGTAGAACCTGTGAAAATTAAAGTATGAAAGTATTTAGTTTTCACTTGAGATGTTTGACTTAGAATTTGGATGCACGAAAGTGATCTTCGAGTTCTTTGTCAATGATTTACTTATCCTTAGCATTGAATAAATCTTGTGCGAAAGTGATGATTGGTTCTTTGTAAATTGTCTGCGCGAAAGTGAGATGATTTCTTTATAATGTAAATTATATCTTTATCATAATAAGAATAAACTGACAAGCACTTATTTGGATCTAGTCATAGAAATTGAGGTGGATGAAACCCTAGTCCCAACTTCTCTCTCTGACTTTTTCGTGTAATTTTTGATAGTTTGCTTTCATCATTTTCGATTGCCTAGCTAGTGAGAAATCAATTATTCTGTACTTGATAAATGAGGTATCTGCGGTTCGATATCTTATTTATTACTTCGAGTATCCATGCACTTGCGGACACAACACTACATAACTTGTAAAATGCTATTAGATTATTCTATGCAGTAATACTACTTTGATGCAACATATTTTCAAAAGTAAAAAAGTGCAAAACCTACCATATGTAACTACATGTTAGATTTTACAGTAGATCTAACCTAAAATGATGCATGCAATGCAATGGGTGGTGCCTTGGGGTGCCCATAGGATAGGGTAACCTTAGGCTCCATTTGTATTTTCTTGGGTCATGGTCTCTACGCCTATCAACAACATATTGGTCTCAACATATTATTATTATCCATATCCATAATAATACTTGACCACAGATATTTAAGAATAAATTAAATTATTCTAGGGACATTATTACAAATACTTACATTATGTAAACATCAAGCAAATCTATTAACAACAATACCTTTATATACATATGAACCAAATATATATATATATCAAATCATCATCACATGATTGTTCTTTAAGGTATTTTCTAATATGCGACACATGTTAATACATCAATTATTGGTATAATATACAGTCTATCAAGAAAAAAAAAACTATGGTAATAATATAAGTAGTCATAATCAATATATTTAATTAATTCATTGGGTAACAAAAAATGAATCCCAATGGACTGTCTATGAAAATGGCATAAGCTAGTGTTGTGTCCGCAAGTGCACGGATACTCGAAGTAATGAAAAAGATATCGAACCATAGAGACCTCATTTGTCAAGTACCAAATAGTTGATTTTTCACTAGCTAGGCAATCAAACATGATGTAAGCAAATGATCAAAAAGTACACGAAAAGTCAGAGATAAAAACTGGGACTAGGGTTTCATCCACCTTAATTTCAATGACTAGATATAATTAAATGATCATCAGTTTATTCTTATTATGATAAAGATATAATTTACTTTATAAAGAAATCATCTCGCTTTCACGCAGACAATTTACAAAGAACCAATGCTCACTTTCGCACAAGATTTGTTCAATGCTAAAGATAAGTAAATCATTGACAAGAAGATTTTAGATCACTTTCATGCATCCAATCTTTATGTCAATCATCTCAAGTGAAAACTAAATACTTTCATACTTTAGATTCACAGGTTCTACTTAAGGGTTTCCAATGATCCGATACCCAATTTCTTACGATATCTTCTTGTTTAACTCATTAATTCTTCCTATATCAGAATTATCAACAAGTCAATAAACTTCTAAAATCTAGAAATAAGAACAAACCTCATTTCTTATGATGAGTTCCTAAATCTCAATTTTAGGGTTCCAAGTTTTGTGGGTCACTTTTCAGTCCATATCACAAAAACTCCAATTCATATTGACAATAGGAAACTAGAAAGGATTAAAGACAATCATCACTTAAGTAGAATTATCATAATAAAAGTATCCTGACGAAATAAAGATCATCTAGTTATTATGAAATTAAAAGGATTTCACCCCATGTCCCAAAAGTGTTTTAGCTAACATGGTAGAAGAATTACAATAAACCATAGTTTAGAATGATCAAAAATCGAAGAGAAAGAGGAAGTTTTACTAAACACATGGTTGTAATGAAAATTACAGCCCGTAATTTTCATATGAACACTACAGGTGTCCCTTCTTTCTTTGATTTCTCCTCTAATCGATCTCCTTTTGCTCTGAGACTTCTGGGGTATGTTCTCCTCTTCCAGGCGTAGCTTTCCTTCAAATTTCACGGCCAGAGATGCTCTGTACACTTCGCGGTGGCTAACCCTAAGGCGGCGATGAAGATAGCGATTTCTCCCTGAAATGCTGATCAAAATTTGGGCTTTCGGTTCGCTAATCTTCCCCTTTTCCTCTAGAGTATTCCCCTTTTTACGGATCTTCAATTGGTGGTCTAAATCGTCCGCAATCATTTGCGCAAAAATTGGGCTTTAATAAGACTAGGAAAATCGGTTGTCTAGAATACAATTACGGCTGTGCCGTAATGTGTTTTGGTCAAAATTCTAGAATAATTACCTGCCGTAAAAACAACCACGGCAGTACCGTGATCGCGCAAAACCTTCTGGAATGAAATCACCCAAAATTAAAGCCCATAATATTCATTATGGCAGTGCCGTAATATCTGCAAATCTTTCTGGATAGAAATCGTTAGAAATTACGGCCTGTAATATTAATTACGGTAGTGCCATGGTTTATTCTGTAGGTTCAGTAAAACCACGGTACCGTAATATTGATTACAGTTCTGCCGTAATTTGGTCTGAAGCTCCGATTTGCATAAAATTTGACATGTAATCTTCTCTGGATGATGAGAGTTTGTCTATGCACCTGAATTGCTTGAAAACGCCTTAAAATGATGCCTTTTTTCCTGAAAATGATAAAAAGCCAGAAAAAGTGTAGATTCCACAATATTTGATAAATAAGACATGAAAATAGGCAAAGGAGCATGAATATGAGACAAAAAGACATATCAAATGACACAAAATATACTATGAATTTTCGTGTCATCAAATACATAAGACTCAAACTTTGCTTGTCCTAAAGCAAAATCAAAAACTGATTAAAAGAATAAACTTTCTTATGAAGAATGAATTTCTAAAATATAATCACTAATGAAAAATCTCACCAAATGCTACATAGAATTTCAAATAAACATATCTTCTTTTGAATTCAATCCTCAATATCGACAACTTAATCAAATAAAATTTCACAACTTGTATAATAAATAGAATTTCAATCTCAAGATTTCACCTAGTTTTAGTTTAAGCCCATCATACTTTTGTTTACAGGAATAGGATTTCCAAGATCTTTTTCCACTCAGAATTTTTTTAGTTCCTCCCCTTTTTTGTATCGTTTACATTCTCTAATTCGATTACCACCTTTTTTCTGGTGACAAATTTAGAGTACACTGATCACATAACCTAAGTAATAGAACTCATATCTCTTAGGTAGGAAGAATCTTACATGAGATAGCGGAGTTATTGTGAAACGATTTCTCTCCATGGCATGTACCCACGTAGATATATACTTTTTTGCTTGGACTTCAACTCTTAACTTTGGTACCACCGCAAATCAACACAGTGCCAAGATGAGGAGTCATTCATAAATTTTTATTTTGACTTCAACCCATGTCTTTATTAGCACTGCCAATTCGCAGTGCCAAGTAAGGGAGTCACCTCTCTTAATATTGGATCATGGAATCTTTCTTCCCAACAAATAGCAAATAGATTGAACATCAACTAAGTTAATTAATCGATATCAATTCAAAAATCATACTCATATGCTTGCTTTATTTAAAGAAGTAGCTTCACTTTTAGATCATATTCATCAAACAATATATCTACCCAAAATCTCATGCATCAATCAATGAAAAATTCCAATAGGTAGATGTATATTGAAGAAATAAATTCATCACAATAGGTCTATCCTTAATCACAGGCATAAGTATATTCATTATCAAGAAAATCATACTATGAATAGAAATTTCAAAAATATACCATACTACAACATTGTAGCATAAAACCATAACAAGAGAAAATTTGCATATATCTATTCAGAAACAAATTTATACAATCAATCATGCATCAGTACGCACACACACAAGGTGCTCAAGATTGACAAAATATCAAATATCATACAACTCAATCGAACTCAATATCATAATAACAAATTCAGAATCATAGTGATACAACTGAATGAAAATTTAAAATTCAGAGAGTCATGACAAGCAGTATATAGCAGCGGACACAAGAAGTTTGACCAATCAAAGTCATCCTTCCCTATAAAATAATGAAACATTAATAGTAATATAAGATAAACAAGGAATAGGTAGGGAAAAAGATACTCACAGAGATCTACTCATCCGCATCAGATCCAATCTTCTCGGTATCCTCAGGGGCTGCATCCATGGGATCATTGATGACACAAAAATTCATAGTATATTTTGTGTCATTTGATTGGTCTTTTTGTGTCATATTCATGCTCTTTTGCTTATTTTTATGCCTTATTTATCAAATATTGCGGAATCTACACTTTTTTGTGTTTTTGATTATTTTAGGTAAAAAGGCATTATTTTAAGGCGTTTTCAAGCAATTCTGGTGCATAGATGAATTCTATTGACACATATTTATATAGAGTTTTACATGTGATTTTACTAATGAAATCATCCCTATTTCATGACTTTAAGTCCCATAATTGTCTTTATTTGCATACATCTATGGAATCTACACCTCTTTGTGCATTTTTCACATTTTCAGGTCAAAACGACTATAAAGAGGGTGAATTCTGATGCTTTTGTGATAGAGGAGCTTCTCCTAATTCAAGATGATCCTAACGGGGAGTTTTCGGAGTTATCAAAGCCTTTGGAGGAAATCTCGAGCGGGTCACGATCAGAATCATGCCCGTGACTTGTCTCCGCACTAAAGCTGCAAACTGATAATTCACAACCGGGCCACGACCAAATTCTCGCCAGAGATCGCGGACGCGCCTGTTTCGAAACCGTGATTTTAACTCTGCTTTCTTCAATCTAACCGTAGGGGAAGCTCAGGGGCACCCAAGGCTTTTCTCCCCCATTTATCGAAAAGGCCTGGAACAGCTTTTAGGAGAAGAAATCTGCCACGAAATCATGATTTCGTGGAGATAAGGGTGGCTGGTTTGCAGGGTATGGGAAGATGCGACAAAGTCTTCTTTAGCAGGAAAATAGTAGCTGTTGATGGAAGCTTTACAAAACCTTAGAAAGGAGTAGCAGCCCACTAGCATGGGGAAGATAAGAGAACCAGGAGAAAAGGAGAGAAGCCTCAGCCTATTTAAGAAGGGGGAGTTCAGCAAGCAAAAAAAGAGGATTCGCACGGGAGAAGAAACAAGGGAGAATCGATGTGAGAAGGAGGAAAAGGAGAGCCACGCTTCAACTTCCATTGAAGATCCTATTGCGTGAGCACCTCAAAATAAGTTTGTAAGGAAGATCTACAAGTTTCATCCTACTTCTTGCGCTTATTGTATGAATACAGCATAGCATCGCATGATCCTATCTTTGTCTTGTAATTCCTGCACACATTTTCTTATGCATATGCTATCAAAGATTATTACTTTCATTTTCATCATGAATATGATAGGCTAAACTCCCAAATCAGGATGTGGGAGTAGCCCCTTGATAACTCAATGGTTGTAGTAGTTTTGCTCTATTGCTAAAATCCTTACTTGACCATATGCGAGTGTTATGCCTATGTTATTCGTGAGAATGCATTTGAGCCTCCTCACCTTGGACTGAGGTTTGTAAATCAGGGAATCACGAGGAGACTCGCTGATTGCCCGTGCTCACCCAAAGAGTTGTTTAGGATCCTAGACGTGTTGGGAAGATGAGAGTCCGACCGCGCGTCGGAAGCATTAGGTCGGGGGTTTATCAAACTCGTTTGTACTCTTTGCCTACGTAACCTGAGAGGGTGCGTTGGAGCCTATTAGCTTCTCGAGTGGGGTTATTAAATCAGGGGCTAGGGAGAATCCGCTTGATGTGAACTGTGCTCTCCCTGTTAGTTCTTCTGGGCCTTAGACGCACCTGGCGATGCGAAAGCGTGTCGGAGCGTCGGATCACTTAAGAGACACTTTGCCTGCGCAGCCCAAGAGGGTGCGCTTGAGCCAGAGGTAACGCTGAGAAAGTTTGTAAGCCAGGAATTCTTGAGGAGGACCCCTTTTGTTTAAACCTATACCCACCTGGAAGGTACTAGGAGATCAAATGCGTTGGGGAGACGAAAGTTCGACTGACCGTTAGAACCTCACGTGTTTGACCGATGCCAAGATCTGTCGGAACGGACGTGGTTATCGGAGGGAGGGGCTAACCTACGTGACAAGGAAGCTAAACCCCTTGAACTAAAATAGGATAACGACAATAGAGTTTAGACTATTCGGCTGAAAGAAGTCAAGGCGGTGAACCCACATCCTGATATCTCAACTCACTTAAATCCTCTCATGTGATTTCCTCCGTTTACATTCTTGTACTTTTAATTGTTTCGTTGTCTTAAATCTTCATCTATTCTGGCGTAGTCAAGCTAGCGATTTCAAGATCTGTCAGTATTTGTCCATTAGTCCCAGTGGGATTGATATTTTATTAATTCGATAGACCCGTGGACTTGCGGGAAACGCCTACTATATCCGTGAGCGCTACCAAGTTTTTGGCGCCGTTGCCGAGGACTAATTTTGGCAATATTGACAAGATTAAAAATTTGCTAGGCTAGACCTTTTTATTTTCTATAATTTTTGTTTCTTGTGGCTGAATTTTTTTCCTATCATCTAGAACCTCTGAAAATCAAAAAAAAAAATGTTACCTTATGTTTCATGTGATATTTGTGGACGTACATGTCATTCTACTCATGAATGCCAATTGAGAATTTCATTTGATCCATACTCTAGCATGATGCATGATTCATCAAATATCAATCCTGCAATGTTACCTTATGCTTCTTGTGATATTTGTGGATATATAGGTCATTTTTCTTATGAATGTCAATTAGGGATTCCATTTCCTATTTACTCATACTCTAACACCTATGACATGGATTGGGGGAATGACCCAAATTTGTTTTACGAGAATGACTCAAACCTTATGCCGTAAATGAATTCTAGAGAACCTGTAAATTTCCACCAATGGCAATTTGATCAACCCCACAAATCAAGCTTAGAAACTAAGATTGAAAACTTTATTAATCAAACTAAGCAAATCAACAACATACTAGAAGCAACCAAATATTTACAAAAATCAAACTTAAAAACTAGGATTGAGAGTTTTATTGTTGATCAAACTAAGCAAATCAATGATATGCTGGAAGCAATCGAAGATTTAACCACACACTACAAGATGTTAGAAAACTAGGTAGCCCAACAAGCCATTACCTTAGCCGAACCCATGGGAGAATTAGCGGAACCTCAAGTGAAAATCAACGGGTTAGGTGAAGGTGAATTAGAGATCAATTTAGATGACAAATAATCAAACACTAGCATCATACATGTTGATGAAGAGGAACCAGTGTGTGTTTTACCTCCACCGTATGAACCACTGATTCCTTCTCCCCAAAGTTTGATTGAAGTAAAACCTGATGAGCGATTTGGGTTATGCTACAACAAAGAAATCTTGAACAAAGTGGTTGAGAAAATTCATGTGACACAAATCAACACAGACCCATTGGTAATTGACATGATTGATGACGATGATGAGGTGACTGAAATTGATATCAAAGTAAACTCCCTACTACAAGACATAAATCCAATTCTCAATGCAGAAAAGGGAGGAGCTAAGACACTTGACAACATTAATCTTGAGATAAGCAAAAATCTGAAATTTAAACTTAAATCTATCCCAAGACTGAGGATGTTTAACATGATCAACTTGCTTTTGAAACACATGATATTTATTTTGGTGGAAATTCTTTCAGGACGGCAAAAAGGCAGGAGACTATATGCACTTTACTATGGTAGTGACCCATCAGCAACACCATGATATCCAAGCATTGGTCAAGCTAAAGACCTTAAATCCGCGTTTCTTGGGAGACAACCCAAGTATCTTACTCTAGTTGATTTTATTTCCAGCATTTTTCCTTATTTTCTTTCATGGTTTGTGTAGTTTAGTTATATTAACATGTTTTGATGAGTTGTCTTGATGATTGGTCTGAAATCCTTGTTCATCCGATTATTCTATTATGTCTCGAAAATGACACAAGGAGGTATTGATCAATTTTGAAAAACCTACATTTTTCTACTCCAAATTTGGCTTTTCTCTTAATTCCAATTTTCTGTTCTACTCTATTTCCAAATTCAGATATCTGATAATGAGCACGGGAAGCCCTTTCATGCTGGATGCATAGACCTATTTATTCCCAGCATTGTCATTCAGTTTGTAGTTGTATTTGGGAGTGTTATGTTGGCCTTGTTGTGCCATTTTTACATTATCTATCTCTTTGGTTTTCATATGTTCCAGCTTATTTTGCTATGGTTATTGATGCTTTTGCTTGACTTTGAATGACACAAGTATATCCCAAACTGATCCTAAGGAGATAGGCATTTTCTGTCATTTTTCCAAAAATCACGGGTGGGTCATAACGAAAATCTCGACCGTGATTATCACTAAGCCAACATCAGAATTTCATAGAGAGAATTACGGTAGGGAGTTGACTAAAACCACGGCCGTAATTGGCAGCGCAGTATTATGCGAGAAAGTCATGACTGGGGTATGCTGAAAATCATGACTGAGATTTCTCAGAGACGAAACAAAGACTTATCCGCCGAGAAAATTACGGTAGAGCCGTGACTATGGTCACGGCCGTAAAATCTATGCGAAATCTTCCAGAAGAAATCATGGGCGTGTCATGACGAAAATCATGGGCAGAACTTCTAAAAGACATAATGAAGTATAACATTGACGAGAGCATCACGGCTGCCCAGTGATTTAAGTCACAGCCGTGAAAACTAGTACCAAAAATCTGCGAGAAGAATCACGACCAGGTCATGATGGAAATCTTGACCGAGATTTTTACAAAGCTGAATGAAGAAATCCCACCGATAGAATCACAGCAGGGGCTATGACTGTGGCCATAGCTGTAACAGCTATGCCCAAAGGTCCATCCAGAGAGGAAAACGACTGGGTCATGACAAAACTCGCGGGCGTGATTACTAAACTACTATCAAATCCTGACTTGCCGCCCGACCTTTTCATCGAGGGTTCCCATTCCTCCATAGAACTCGCACAGCCCACCAGCTCTGCCCCACCAAGTCACTGCTGCTCACTTTTTCGACAACCTCTCCAACCTCGTTCGGCGATCTCTACACTCCAAGTTTTTCATCTTCATTTCGCCGAACTCTTTATTCTGATAACCTGCTTTTCAGTGCTTCACGGCAGTAACTTCATTTGTATCTTTTGCCTCAACCATGCCTCCTCGCGAGAAGTTGACGAGAAAGCGACTGGCCAGTGCTTCCTGTCCAACTCCTCCACCACCATAACACTAGCTCCAACGAAGATACAAATATGCTATAAGCTCCAAGTTGCTCATTACCAGGTCCTGTCTAGTCGCCGGTGATCAACACGAGGTAGATGGATCCAGTTTCGCTCACCACCCTGGGTATCTTCGACGACGTCCTCTAGGTTTTTCATCAATTTGATTGGGGACGATTTTTGCAATAAACTCACCCCACCTATATTCGCATGACACTGGAATTTCTGAGATCCATAAAGGTGAAGGTATCTATGCTAAAAACTAACCCAGGAATTATCGCATTCCGGCTGGCGGCTGATGCTTATAGATATGAATGACATTTTTGGACTCCCTGCACAAACATCATGCATCAGGCCTCCCAACTTCAATAATGACATTTTCTGGGCTTGTATCTCATCGATGACCGCCTACTCCCCATGAAGTGCCCAAGCATCCACGATCTCAATTCCGGGACCACACCAACTAGCGTCTGCACTCAGATTCCACTACTCTAGAGGATTCTACCACATCACTCGATATGGATCCTAGCTCTTCCTCTGGTGCCCAATTGAAGACTGCCACTCGTCCTTATACTAATGATATTCTACAGCTTATTCGCTAGGACTAGTTTATGTTGTGGGAAGCAAATTGCACACCAGATCGAGGTCACACACTCATTCGAGATGTTTCCTCACTTGTACCTCTCAGAATATCCTTTCCACGAAGAGGATGGCCAAGACGAGACGGTTCATATCTCGGACTCATCCCCATCTGACAATGACGATGACCCAGATGAATGCCGCAAGTAGAACTGCACTTTTGTAAGTCTCTCCCTCACCCCTTTTGATACATATCTATACTATACGCATCACGGACGATGCAACATTTTGCCTTGGGAGGGGAGATTTACATATTTTGATGGGTCACTTTACTATTTTTATGAAATGCACTGTGTGGTAAACTTTTTGTTGTCTTGAACTGTCCTTATTGATGTGCGGTCGTATCGAACTTGCCAACTTTAAACTCTTTTACTGCTAGACGTACATCGAACATTATGAACTCTGTTTACAATATGCTCTTCCTTCATGACATGTGTCTTGCTTTTATAATGCTTCAATTTTACAAAGGCACTATCATAATCTACTTCTTCATGCGTTACCGATAGACCTAGATGCTTTGAAAACATGTTGTATCTATCTAATGTGATTTCATGATTTTGTCGATAAGCTTTGAACCTTGTTGACGATTACTTCCTAAACACGTAAAAGCCTAAGTCGTAGGTCCTAGCTGAAATTTCTTATTTTCGTTGATTGATATTTTCTTCATTTATGATTGATTCTTGTTCATTTACCTTATTCATGATTGATTTATATTCCCACACTACATTGAGAGTATCTTGCATGCTAAACAATTCACCTAGTCACTTGATTCCTTATACACTGAACACTTGAGGATTGAACTTTAATAAGCTTTGAATCTGTGAAGTATCTATATCCCAACACGAGTACTATTTGTTTGGATAATCTTAGCCCAAACCACTTGACACACACTTACCACTCTTGGAAACTCTCGGTATTGGTTTTGGTTCGAGCTCCTCTAACTTGGCACCATACAAGAAACAGAGAAAAAGAAAAAAAACAGTGGTACCGAAGTTACAACTTGGCACTGTCCGACAAAAAGAGAAAAAAAAAGAAAAAGAGCAGTGGTACCGAAGTCTTGACTTGACACTACCACTAAAAAAAGGAAAATGAAAAGAAGAGAAGGGCAGTGGTACCGAAGTTGTGACTTGGCACTGCAAATCAAAACAAGAAAAAAGAAAGGCAGTGGTACTGAAGCTACGGCTTGGCACTGCAGAGGAGAAAAGAAGGCAGTGGTACTAAGGTTATGAGCAAGGCCTTTACTACTACCTAAGAGTTTACCATCTGGGTGCTTTAAGTGGATTAATGCTTCATGATGTAAGGAACTATTTTTATCTAATATTGTCGTACAATTGTTGCCCATATATTCGACCTAGATACTTTGCTTTTTTATCTTGACAACTTTAAAGCTTACAGTGATTTGTGCATCTTGTGACTAGCTATGATTATTTAGCATTTATAGATCATTGGGGAGTATAACTTCAGTTGAACAACCCTCATGGAACTTGATTTCTTTTTTTTTTCTTGAGGACAAGCAAAGTTTTAAGTCGAAGGTATTTTGTTGACACATATTTATATAAAGTTTTACACGTCATTTTACTAATGAAATCATCCCTATTTCACGACTTTAAGTCCCATAATTGTTTTTATTTGCATACATCTATGGAATCTACACCTCTTTGTGCATTTTTCACGTTTTCAGGTCAAAACGACCATAAAGAGGGTGAATTCTGATACTTTTGTGATAGAGGAGCTCCTCCTAATTCAAGATGATCCTAACGGGGAGTTTTCGGAGTTATCGAAGCCTTTGGTAGAGATCTCGAGCGGGTCACGATCAGAATCATGCCCGTGACCTGTCTCCGCACTGAAGCTGCAAACTAATAAATCACGACCGGGTCACGACCAAATTTTCGCCCAAGATCGCGGACCCGCCTATTTCGAAACCGCGATTCTAACTCCGCTTTCTTCAATCTAACCCTAGGGGAAGCTCAGGGGCACCCAAGACTTTTCTCCCCCATTAACGAAAAGCATTGGAACAGCTTTTAGGAGGAGAAATCTGCCACGAAATCATGATTTCGTGGAGATAAGGGTGGCTAGTTTGCAGGGTATGGGAAGATGCGGCAAAGTCTTCTTTAGCTAGAAAATAGTAGCTGTTGATGGAAGCTTTATAGAACCTTGGAAAGGAGCAGCAGCCCACTAGCATGGGGAAGAGAAGAGAACCAGGAGAAAAGGAGAGAAGCCTCAGGCTATTTAAGAAGGGGGAGTTTAGCAAGCAAAAAAGAGGATTCGCACGGGAGAAGAAATAAGGGAGAATCGCTGTGAGAAGGAAGAAAAGGAGAGCCACACTTCCGCTTCCATTGAAGATCCTATTGCGTGAGCAGCTCAAAATAAGTTTGTAAGGAAGATCTACAAGCTTCATCCTACTTCTTGCGCTTATTGTATGAATACAGCATACCATCGCATGATCCTATCTTTGTCTTGTAATTCCTGCACACATTTTCTTATGCATATGCTATCAAAGATTATTACTTTCATTTTCATCATGAATATGATAGGCTAAACTCCCAAATCAGGATGTGGGAGTAGCCCCTTGATAACTCGATGGTTGTAGTAGTTTTGCTCTATTGCTAAAATCCTTACTTGACCATATGCGAGTGTTATGCCTATGTTATTCGTGAGAATGCATTTGAGCCTCCTCACCTTGGACTGAGGTTTGTAAATCGGGGAATCACGAGGAGACTTGCTGATTGCCCGTGCTCACCCATGGTGTTGTTTAGGATCCTAGACGTGATGGGAAGACGAGAGTCCAACTGCGCGTCGGAAGCATTAGGTCGGGAGTTTATCAAACCTGTTTGTACTCTTTGCCTACGTAACCCGAGAGGGTGCGTTGGAGCCTATTAGCTTCTCGAGTGGGGTTATTAAATCATGGGCTAGGGAGAATCCACTTGATGTGAACTGCGCTCTCCTTGTTAGTTCTTCTGGGCCTTAGACGCACCTAGTGATGCGAAAGCGTGTCGGGGTGTCAGATCACTTAAGAGACACTTTGCCTACGCAGCCCGAGAGGGTGTGCTTTGTTGGGGTATGCCCTTAAGGCTAATGTTTGAGGCCTTGGGATTGTATCAGTATCATGTATAAACTCAGTGTTTATAAAGGCAATGGTTATTATTCAGGTTGTTACATCATCTGCTGTAATATGTATACTTCTGAATAATATCTCAATGCTGTTCAGCTAGGCTGACATGCAATATAGTCCTTAGTCGAGATATCTTGGTGAACATGACACAACCTTGATATGATTGAGACTAATATGTGTTCTAATCTTATAGGATGCTTCGAGCATGGAATAAGATGTA
>CM050441.1:33033503-33049279 GCA_027562315.1 Costus pulverulentus | reverse complement strand
GGTGACACATCTCTTGGAGAGACTTGGAGTGCAAGGGGCGAAGAGTAACTAAGGCTTGGCGCAAACTTCTTCCTTGGGGCCGAAAGTTCTTCCTTTCCTTCTCTTCTTGGCGCAAGGACTCTTAGTGCTTGGTGGCATCTCCTTGCCACAAGCTTTCTCCCTCTCTTGGCCATAGGTGCACCTTGCTTGAAGGTGGCGCAAGCAAAGAAGAAGAAGGAAGCAACTTGGCGGCATCATCTTCCTCATTACTTCTTGGCACTTTCATCTTGAACGTGGCGCATGAAAAGTGAAGGAACCCTAAGGCTTGATTCTCTTCCCGAGGCTAGCACCAAGCGTGGAAGGGAGCAACGATTAAGGAGTCGACACGTGGATACTTGTAGAGGGCGAACATTTGGGCGCCTTCAACATGGCTTCGGCATCTAGACAAGCAAAATAGGTACAACTCTAACACATCCTTGTGTCTTCTCCCTCGCATGGATCCTTGGGACCGGAATGTGTTTCGGGTGTAATGCTTCTTCCGCTGCGTCCTGGGACTGCAGTTTTTAAATTTACACCCGACATTCCCTAACACATGGAATGTGCATAAGAATACCTACAAATTCTACCATAAGAGTTTAATAGAGAATATCAATTTGTTCAGCTCAATTCATTCAGATGAATCATAGGAAGCACTACATAAAACCATACAATATAGGATTCATTGAAACCGTATTTCCGTTTGTTTTCTAATACGCTCGGTTTGAGTCCAATTGACAGAGTATACAAAATGATATAAGGGTTATAGTAACGAAGGGTCAAACTGCCCTGTTCCCCAAAATTTCAGGGCATTAAACTAGAGAATGCAATCCGTTTATAACTATGAAGCATATCAAAGATATACAATATATAATCCGTTGGAAAGATATTTGAATCTATGTTCAGTTAAATCAAGAATCAGGCAAAACTGAGTGGTATATCAGAAGTTATACACAAAACCACACAAGTAGGTCAGTCTAGTTTTACAGCAAGTATATACTGAATGATGCTACATCATTGATGCCTGAGCTCAAAGTAACTATATCCAATATTGGATGCGTTAGAAAGGTGTTCAAGTCTTCTTTTATACAAATCAATTCTCAGTTATAAACCATTTGTGTGTATAAAGATATAGAATAAGAACCCTAACAAGGTCAGATTTACACACTCACATCACCTGAACCATGCTTTTAAAATTTTCCACATTCGTTTATGAAAAACACCTTCGGATCTTTTGCATATGATATGACTTGTTTAAACTGTAATAAAAAATGCATTTTGTTGCATGGGCAAAGTAGATCTTGTTGAGTTTTATAGCTCATTCTTTTGGCTTTATATACTACAGGCTAACTTTGGTTTCTTTTCCTTGGGAGAATTGAAGGAGGTGTTGAGAAGAACTTTTGCTAATACGCACTTATTTAGTTGTTGTAGTAATGTGATGCAAAGATATGCTCATGTATATATATCTTGTATATAGACGACGTTGAGCAAATTTTGGATATAATAGCACATTGTATGTATGAACTAGTTGTGTAAATGAAGTTTGATGTTTTAATCTATCTTTGTGGTTGGTTGATGATTAATGATTTTGATTACATGAATTGTCATTCACCTAGGACTATGTGAACAAAGTTGTTTCTCAAATTTTGTTTGAATGAATTTTGGATCTAGGGAATTTGTTGTAAACAGAAAAGATAATATTGCATTATTCCTAGGGGTGTGACAAGTGGTGGTATTAGAGCGAGGTTTGAGAATATGTTATGTTTATCTTTAGGAATTGATTTGTTATATGGCTGATGATTAATGAGAGTTTATTTTTGGATGACTTAGGGATATAAGATGACAAGATCTTCTCAGTCTCCGTAGGATTCTCAAAGACAAATGAGTGGTGTCTTGAAAGGTCTGGATACTATGGCAAGTTTAATGCAACCGCAAATGTCTAGGAGAGAAAAGTCTATTGATGTTGGAATAAGTAGTCAAGCCAATTAAGAGAATATGGGATTTGAAAAGTTTAAGAAAATGAATCCTCCTTTTATTGGGGATCCAAATCCTATGATTGCTGAAAAGTGGATGATGCAGATCGACAAGATATTTGATGTGTTCCCTTGTTCAGATATACACAAAGTTTCTTATGCCTCTTTCATGATAGATGGAGAAGCTGAGCACTGGTGGAAAATGATTAAGAGAGTAGCAGAAGCAAAGCAAGAAACCATAACTTGGGAAGTCTTTCAAAACAAATTCCATGAAAAGTATTTTCCAGAATGTGTGAGTGATCAGAAAGAGATGAAATTTATAAACTTGATACAAGGAAAACTTTTGGTTGCACAGTTTGATGCAAAAGTTTCTGAATTGTCCAGATTTACTCCACATCTAGTTGAAAATGAAGTTAGAAGGGCAAAGAGGTTTGAAAGAGGATTAAGACCAAGTATTCGAGGTAAACTTTCAGCCTTAAAGCTTAGAACATATGATGAAGTGGTTGAACGAGCAGCCATAGTTGTGATGGATGTGGAGGAGATGCAAGAGCTCAGAAACAAAAGAGATAAGTTTAGATTTAATGTCCAAAAGCAAAAGAGAGAGTTTGGGGATGGAGACAATAAACGAGCAAAGTTGCAAAGAACTGACATGAAGAGACTGGTAGTAGACAAATATCCAACATGTAGTAATTGTGGAGGAAAACATGATACCAAGCACTGTTATAGGACAACAAGAGCATGTTTTGCTTGTGGAAAATTTGGACATCAAGTGAGAGATTGCCCCAATAATAGAAGGAAAGCACTAATGCCTCAACAGCCTATAAGTAATACATGAGTCCATGCTATCACAACAAAACTAAATGATAAAGCCTCTAAATCAGTTGTAGAAGGTATTCTTTATGTTTCTAAACGAACTGCAAAAACTCATACCATAATGACAACCTGTACATAGAGCATAAGGATGATATCAAGAACCCAAAAGATGTACTTATCCCAGGAGTACCAAAATGTCACAATGGAACAAATATCAAAGTATCATAGATAGCATAGTGAGAATAAAGCAAAACAAAGTCCTCTACATCTGGAAGTAAGACTAGCCCACGTCTGGGAAAGCTCACAAAGCAAAACGCCGGCAAATGGCTCGCCATGGCCCAACCAAATGTGAATGGAGGGATTCTAGAGGTGGCTCCCATGGATTCAAGAGGTGGCCCCCATTATTTCTAATGTGGCACATTGCTCCATGTAGCACTTAGCTCCACATCCATCACTTAATTCCCATAAATGGGATCAAATCATTTTCCCACTAAAGTCATAAGGGCCAAAGACTTGTCATGATATAAGCAACATTCTCAACTTTGGGATATTGCCCTTACAACATGATCATGGCTAAAAGTATCAAAAGTGACAAACCCCATGCATAAACTTATAATCATCATCCCAGGAAAGGACATTGATCCATTCATCAAAATCATGTGCATGGAATGTGCATAAGAATACCTACATATTCTACCATAAGTGTTCAATAGAGAATATCAATTTATTCAGCTCAATTCATTCAGACGAATCATAGGAAGAGACTACATAAAACCATACAATATAGGATTCATTGAAACCGTATTTCAGTCTATTTTCCAATAAGCTTGGTTTGAGTCCATTTGACAGAGTATACAAAAAGATATAAGGGTTATAGTAACAAAGGGTCAAATTGCCCTGTTCCTCAAAATTTCAGGGCATTAAACTAGAGAATGCAATCCGTTTATAACTATGAAGCATATCAAATATATACAATATATGATCCTTTGGTAAGATATTTGAAGCTACGTTCAGTTAAATCAAGAATCAGGCAAAACCGAGTGGTATATCAGAAGTTATACACAAAACCACACAAGTAGGTCAGTCTAGTTTTACAGCAAGTATATACTGAATGATGCTACATCATTGATGCCTGAGCTCAAAGTACCTATATCCAATATTGGATGCGTTGGAAAGGTGTTCAAGTCTTCTTTTCTACAAATCAATTCTCAGTTATAAACAATTCGTGTGTATAAAGATATAGAAGAAAAACCCTAACAAGGTCAGATTTACACACTCACATCACCTTAACCATGCCTTTAAAATTTTCCACATTCGTTTATGAAAAACTCCTTCGAAATTCATTTTGATTTCAATAAATCAGTGTATCAACTAAAGGATTTGAAGATCATTTGAGGATGAAAGTATCATATTTATGAAACCATGAATTTAGGGCATAGGGTAGAAACTTGCCTTATGAAAATTTGTGTTTTTGTAAGTCTTCATCTTCTTTCACCACCTTCACCACTTCTTCTACAAGCCCAAACGAAGTTGCTGGTAAAAACCTATTTTTTTTCCCTTCTTTTTACTTCATTTTACCTCATTAGTCACCCCTAGTGTGAGGTGTCATCACCAAGTTCATCTTATCCTCATGACAAGCTTGAGGTGGCTCAAAGACAAGCATGAGGTGTTTTTCTTTTTATGCATTTCACTTAACCACTTATATCCTTTCTCTCTTATTTGTTTTGACTTTACCAAATAAGGAGAAATCACTTATTCAAATTCTCACTTAAGTGCTCAACATGCATCCAAAATAATTACATTTATACTTTAGTCTTTTTCTTTATGCATTATTCCTCTTGAGTTACTATGGGTATTTCTCTTTAATTACTTCATAATCTTCATAATGATGTTAGAAGCTAAATCATGGATATCACACGTGCTACCGAGAGAGGATGGGCCAGCACCTTTGACCCCAGTTTCTAGTCTCTTTCTGCTGAGGTGTACCGTCAGGGTTGCCTCATGCAAAGAATGCTGGATTCCATGTGAAGAATGTCTACCTCCATGGATCATATTCACCATGATGTGGAGGAACTTGGCAACTAAATGGAGGAGATGGGGAATTTCCTCTATGACTGGCATGGATTCGAGGATAGTAGGAGAGGTGGACTTTATGGTGGTGAGCATGGTGCAGACCAGGGGGGACAACATGATGATCCTATGGATGCAGCTGATGTGATCCGCAGGTGCACAGATAAATCGAAGTAATAAAATATCGATCCCACAGGGACCAATAGCTAAGTACTGATTCTCACTTAGAATAGTTAGCTAGACTAATTTGAGAGAAAATGGTCTTTATCAATTTATGGAAAGTTCAGGATTTTGGGTTCACCACTCTATGCTTCATGACTTATAAAAATTAATGATGTCTTAAGAAGGATTTACTATGTTGAAGGGGATTTATCCGCATATACAGATTGCCCCTTCTCAATAGTACAATTCAGTGTTTATCTGAATTAATCTCCTACTCTCGTGGTTATTAACTCAAGATAAACCCAATGGGCTCTTGATAAATCTAAAGATCCCTCAAGTCAATTCGAACTACTCCCGTGTTCAAATCGACTTGTCCAAATATTGTAGATCCGATGTCTCAATTCACTTCTCAGTACTTCTTGAGACATCTAAGACATGAGAATCATGGCCAGTAATTATCATGTGATTAATACAACAATAATTGAATCTAACAAGAGTAAATAACTTCATAAGATGGTATAAAACAATCAAATCATGAAAACAAAGAGGGCGACACCCTTAATCCTAAATAAAAGTTTACGCTGACATGTTACGCATGTTCATGTTTAATAAATCCATGTTTTGATTACAAATTGGCTAAATAATATGAAAAAGATGAAGGAAGACAAGAATCAATATTTCCTGATGGAGATCGTCGCCAAATCACCGGAAAAAAGAAGCTTTTCCGGTAGAAATCTAAAGATCGCCGCCCTCTTGCCCTAGTTTCGCCTCTTCCTTGAATCCCACTAAAAAATTTACCAAAAAATCCTTAAACTCTGCCCAAAGCTTCCTTAAATAGTTCCCCATCCTTGTATTAGGTTTCCCCCAAAATTTGGTTCAAAAATGGATCGAATCGGGTGAAAAACGAGGTGACGCAGCGGATGTATAGGTGGGGGGGGGGGGTGATGACACCGAAATATGTAGTATATTTTGCATCATTTTAGATACCTTTTCATGCTAAATCGAGGATCTTTTTATTTGTTTTTATGCTGAATCCATCAAATATTGCAAAGTCTACTTCTATTTTAGTTTTTCATATTTTTTAGGCAAAAAGGCACTATTTTAGGCGTTTTCAAGCAAAATCAAATATATGGAAGAGTTCTCATCATCAAGAAGAAGTCACCCAAGAAATTTCACATAAATCGAGGCAAGGAACCCAAAATACGGCAGTGCCCTAAGGGATTTTACGGTACCGTATTTTTCACGGCTACCGTATTATCGAGATTACGGCCGTATTTTGGTGATTTTCCAAACAGAAGGTTTTCACGAAAATACGGCACCGCCGTAAGGATTTACACGGCCGTATTTTGGGGCACTTTCTGAACAGAGACTTTTACCGAAATTACGGCACTGTCGTAACCCAGTTTACGGGCCGTATTTTGAAGCATCTTCAAAACATAAAGTTTCCCTGAAATTACTGCACTGCCGTAAAGAATTACACGGGCTGTATTTCCCCGACGAATCCGACCAGAGAGTTCAGCCGATTTTACGGCACTGTCGTAAACAAAATTACGGTGCCATATTTTCCGGCAATTTCAGAACAGAACGATCGATAGATTTTATGGCAGTGTCATAAGATATTACACTGCCGTATTTCGGTGTTTGAACGCGATTCCCAGGTCAATCTTCACGCCCGATCTTTGCGGAGATTCTTGCGGGCGATCTAGGGCTTTATATTCAAAGCCGTAAGAAGCAAAAGGAGAGCTTTGGAGGAGAGGATTGGCGAGACACCAAAAGCCCCAAACTTGGTTAACTGTCGAGGGAGAATTCGGAGTACACGCCACCGCCTAGGGTTTCGCCACCGCGCTCGATCCAAATGATCTCCGGCCGTGATTCTTCTACTGAAGCATCGCCTGGTGAAGGAAACGACGTGCCAGAAGTTTCAGATCTAAAGGAGACAAATTGGAGGAGAAATCAAAGGAAGAAGGATCGCCACTACTGTTCACACCTTCTTTTGCAAAATACGGTTGTGAAATACTTCACAGCCGTGCCGTATTTTATAAAAACTCTTCCTTTTGTTGATTTTTGATTTTATGAAATTATGGAATATTGTATTTCCTTCACCATGCTAGCTTAAATTACTCTTGGGACATGGGGGAGTAATTCACTTAATTTCCAATGACTAGATAACTGATTTTTATATATTTCGTTGCTTTTAATCTTAACATGATGATTTTGCTCATGTGATAATTGTGCTTAGACTCTCTTTAAATTCATGTTATTAATTATGTTCTTAGAATTTTCGCTTGAGACCGAAAGGTAATTGCTTGAGAATTTGGAACCCTAGAATTACATGTTTGGAACCCTTCCTTAGGTTTGATCCAACTTGATATGTTCTAGTAAAATTACTGCCATGATTATAACATGATTCTATAGATCGAGTCTATTTGTCAAACGTGGAGATCTTGCACGAAAGTGAGGATCGGAACGTTGGAGATCTATGAGTAAAACTAGTGTCGAGGCTTGGATGCACGAAAGTGATCCTTGAGTTTCCGCTAGAGATTGTCAACCTAGAATTCGGATGCACGAAAGTGATCCTTGAGTTCATAGATTGATAATTTGCTTATCTTCAGCGTTGGGACAAATCTTGCACGAAAGCGAAGATAAATCCCTGCGTGATTGTCTGCACGAGAGTGAAACAATCTTTTATTAGGTAAATCGTATCTTCATCATGATAAAATTAAACCGATGAAATCCTTATTCATATCTAGGCATAAGAGTTAAGTTAACGAAACCCTAGTCCCAGCTTTCTCTCTAACAGTTTTCTTTTGTGTGTTTGCGATATTTGCTTAACTTTCATTTGATTGCCTAGATAGCGAAAAATCAATTATTTAGTACTTGACAACGTAGGTCCCTGTGGTTTCGATACTTTCTTTATTACTTCGTGTACCCGTGCACTTGCGGGATCACAACAAGTTTTTGGCAACGTTACCAAGGATTAGTCCAAGGTACACACGTGTCATACTTGTAGTGTTACCTTACGGTACAACAGGGGGTCCTTAAGTCAGTACTCTAAGGTGGGGGAAAACCCATGATGCAGAAATCGTGAGAGGGTCTTGAGGCGAGGGAATAGAAAATGTGCGAAACGAGGAAAACCCGGGGAAAGCCGATAAAATTGTTGCCTCGTCGGGTGACTTGAGCAATACCAGCAGAGCCAGAGATCGACGGTGCAGTACTATAAAGGTAAAATACTCACCTCTCAAGATGAGCCAATTTTCTTGATGCAAACACGGACGCGCAGAACCTAGGCGGGGCTGCGGAGGCGGAATGGGGCGAACCCGAGACACAACGCAGGGAACAAGCATAAATTCTTAGAAAGGACCTAGAGCCTTGGAAGGGACTCCGGGTGTTTTGATTGAAAATTGAAATTACTACAAGGAGGAAGCGAGGGTTCTAGGCGAACTCCCCGGAGTTTGCTGGCCTGATCCTTCGCGTGGGGGAAGGAGAGATACACCAAAAACTAAAAAAAACACACCAGCCCCTTAGCCCTCTATTATAGAACAAGAGGGAAAAGGGGTCACATGAGGGAGTTGGAGAAGCCAACAACCTCAAAAGGAGTCAAGATGCTCCTTAACAACTACTAACTAACTAATCAACAACACTTTCAGCATGAAGGAGCATGGGGGGCGCATGAAGGTGGCATGGATGCATGGGGGGAATCCTGCGTGGGCGCCGGTGTGTGTGGGCTGGGCCGCTATCCGGGCCGTCGCGGGCTAGACCATCTCGGAGCACATGACCACAAAGCAGCAGAACTTGCTTATCGTGAGCTAGTTTTGGACATTGGTGGCAGTCTCCTGGGCCGAGTTGAGAACTCAGTTGTTGTAGCGGTCCATGGACGACTGCTTCGGTTGCTGTTGACGTTGTATTGGAGGTCCGCGAGGAGGTGGTGCCATGAGAGCTAGCGGAATGGAGTACACTGAGATGGTGGAGGGGCTCACATGGCCCACGTAACGATCTGGTGGCTGGGAGGAACGCTGCGAACGCCGAACTTCATGCAGAATTGGGCCTGTCTTTGCTGCAAGGTCAATCACGGCCTGGCCATGCTTGCGCTCATGGGCGTGCTCGGGTGGCCTGGGATCTGCAGGGTCGTTCACGGCCTGGCCGTGCGTCTTGTCACGGACGTGATCGTCAAATACAGTAGTGCCATGGAATTCCTTACGGGCCGTAATTCGAGGTCGCAAATCCACAGAATGTTTGGGCACTGCTGTGCAGAGGGAGGCCAATTTTCGTCAAGGCGGGCACGGGCTGGGGCATGGCCGTGCTTTCTTTCGTGTGGTCGTCTGACCGTGTCACAGGCGTGCTGCTGGACACGGCCGTGTCGGGGTTCGCTGATGTCGGCCGAGGCAGATATGGTTCGTGGCTCGGCCGTGTGCTCGGCTGTGCTATCTTCATGGTCTTCAGAACCCGTCACGGCCGTGACGGGGAACACGGCCTTGCCGTGTTTGCTGTGGCAGAGCTCCGTTGGACCTGGAATTTCCTAGGCTTCTTCCTCTGGACCCCGGGGGTATTCCCAAGAGTACTCCAAGGGTGGTGGGGAGCTCCAAGTGTCGCTCATGACTCCATCAGCTATCCCCGGGGGGGGGGGGGGGGGGGGGGGGGGGGGGGGGGGGGGTGAAGATGTCGGTGGCAAGAGAGCCGGTGCGCAGGGGCGCATAGTAGGGCAGGAGATCAGCGACGTTGAAGATGGGGCTGATGAGGGAGTCCGCTGGTAGGTCGAGGACATAAGCGTTGTTGCCAACCCGCCGCAGAACCGTATAGGGACCGTCGCACCGGGCTTGCAACTTCCAATTGGCTCGAGATCTCAACCGCTCAGGGTGGAGTCGCACAAGAACGAGCTCACCAACCTCAAAATGGTGTGGCCTACGACAATCATTGGCCTCCGCTGCATACCGGGTATTGCTCAAGAAAATCCGGCGGCGAATCTCATCATGCAACCCGGTGATATGTGATGCAAAGGCATAAGTAGACTCATGGATGGAAGGAGGCTGGGGAACATTATGCATGTCTATAGGCTTTCTAGGTTGGTGCCCAAGGACGACCTGGAAAGGACTCAGCCCCGTAGAGCGGTGGAATGCGCTCTTGTACGCAAACTCAGCGATGGGTAGATGTTCAGCCCAATGGCGTGGGAAGTGAACAGCTAAACAATACAGAAGATTACCCAGGCTGCGGTTCACAACCTCTGTCTGACCGTCCGTCTGCAGGTGGTACACAGAGGAGAACTTGAGAGTGGTCCCAAGGAGGGCCCACAAGGACTTCTAGAAATGACCCACGAACCGGGTGTCGCGGTCGGACACGATGGAGAGGGGGAGACCATGAAGCCGGACGATCTCCTTGACGAACAGACGGGCAATGTGGGAAGCGTTGGCTGTGCGAGAACAAGGCACAAAGTGTGCCATCTTAGAGAAACGATCCACGCCGACAAAGATGGAATTGTGGCGCGAGGTAGTACGGGGCAGATCGAGTACGAAGTCCATGCTAATGTGCAGCCATGGACTCCTAGGGATGGGGAGCGGAGTATAGAGGCCGGTGTTAGCAGGACGGGGCTTGGCATGTTGGCACGGGCCATAGTGGCGAACAACTCTATCAACATCCTTACGAAGAGTGGGCCAAAAGAATCGGTCTTCAGCCAAGGTAAGAGTCTTATCTCGACCATGGTGCCCAGTGGCACTGCCAGCATGGAGCTCGAGCAGCAGATGCTCGTGGAGGGAGGACCGGGGAATGCACAACCAGTTACTGTATACAAGGTAACCATCGTGGAGGCGATAGGGTAGGTTCGAGGGGTCATCGGCAAGGAGTTGGGCGTAAGTGGGTCCAAAATTAGGGTAGTTGGCATACTCGTCACGGACATGGACCAACATGGGAATCGACGTGGACACCGAACAAAGCATGGAGCGGACGCGACTGAGGGCGTCGGCCACGACGTTATCCTTTCCGGCCTTGTGAGTGATCACAAAGGTATATTGCTGAAGAAACTTGACCCACTTCGCATGGCGAGGGATGAGCTTCTTCTACGCATTGAGGAAGGATGGGCCTAGTGGTCACTAAACAAGACAAACTCCTTATGGAGGAGATAGTGACGCCATTGTCGGAGTGACTAGAGAATAGCATAGAACTCCTTATCGTATGTGGAGTATCATTGCCGGGCCTCATTCAGCTTCTCGCTGAAGAAGGCGACGGGGTGTGTTGTGTCCGCAAGTGTACGAATACTCGAAGTAATAAAGAAAGTATCGAATCCATAGGGACCTATGTTGCTAAGTACCGAATAATTGATTTTTCACTATCTAGGCAATCGAAAGAGTGCAAACTAGCAAACGAAGACCAAAGCGCTGAACGGAATTATCAGAGAGAGAAGCTGGGACTAGGGTTTCGTTCACTTTATTTTTTATGACTAGACATGAATAGAGATTTCATTAGTGTAATTTCATCAAGACAAAGATGCAATTTACTCGAATAAAAGGATTATCTCACATTCGTGCAAACAACCATGCAGGGATAAATCCTCACTCTCACGCAAGAGTCATCCCAACGCTAATGATAAGTAAATCATCAAACTGAGAACTCAAGGATCAGTTTCATGCATCCGAGTTCTAAGTCGATAATCTCTAGTGGAATTTCAAGGATCACTTTCGTGCATCCAAATCTCGACACTAGTTTTACTTGAGGTTCTCTAACATTCCAATCTCTGCTTTCTCACAAGATCTCCACATTTGAAAGCTTAGACTCATTCCTAGATTTATATTATTATCATGGCAGTGGGCTTACTAGAATCAAACAAACAAGAACTAACCTAAAAAGGGTTCCTATCATGCAATTCTAGGGGTCCAAATTCTCAAACAATTACTTTTCAGTCAATAGCGAAAATCCTAAAACATAAATAATAATATAGATCTAAGGAGAGTCTAAGAACAAAACATCACATGAGTAAAATCATCATGCTAAAATTAAACAAGATGAAATAATAGAAAAAATAGTCATCTAGTCATTAAAACTCAAGTGAATTACTCCCCCATGTCCCAAAAGAGGTTTAAGCTATCATAGAAGGAAGATTACAATGATTCATGATGAAGAAAATTGAAACAGAGGAAGAGTGAAAATTACGGTATAGCCGTAAAGAAGTTTACGGCCGTAATCTAGGCGAACAGCGGCGGCGCTCGGTTTTCTGGTGATTTCTCCTCCGTCTGATCTCCGATCACGTTGAAATTTTACGTGCTCCTTCTCCCCCTCTATGCGTAGCTTTCACTCAAATTTCACGGTCGGAGATGGATTGTACACTTCCCGGCGACGAAACCTATGGTGGCGACGTGTGAGGCAATTTCTCTCTATGTGGTGAACGAAAATTAGGGCTTTTGGTGTGCTTCACTTCGTCTCGTCGATAGCTCCCTTTCGCCTTCTTATAGCTTCGAATATTAGGGCCTGGATCATCCGCAATCAACTGCACACAAATCAGGCTTCGGAGTAGACCGGGAAAGTCGCAAGTAGCGTCGTAATTACGGCCGTACTGGTTTTTACGGCAGTGCCGTAATCTGGACAGTGAGGTGTCGGCTTGAAATCTTCTTCAATTACGGTACCGTAACATTCTTTATGGTAGTGCCATAATGTCAAAATCTTTCGGGTTGAGAATCGACCCGAAATATGGTATTGTAAGGATCCTTACGGTAGTACCGTAATCTCCATCGATCCTCTGATAAAAAATGCTCTAAAATACGGCACCGTAAAGATATTTACGGTAGTGCCATAATCATATGAGATTCTCTGCCTGGAAAACCTCCAAATTACGGTACCGTAAAGCATATATTGTGGGTGTCATAATTTCCTCTAAAGCTCCAAATCTGCTGAAATTTGACGTGTGATCTCCTTTTGATGTTGTGAATTCAACTATGCACTTGGATTGCTCGAAATTGAATGAAAAACATGCCTTTTTGCCTGAAAATCATTAAAAATAGAAAATAATGTAGATTCCGCAAATATTGATAAAAAAGGTATAAAAATAAGCAAAGTCTATGAATATGACACAAAACCATCAACAAAATGGCATAGAAATTACGATAAATTTCGGTGTCATCAAACACATAAGGCTCAAACTTTGCTTATCCTCAAGCAAAAACCAAGAAAATTCAAAAATTGGTCATAGGCATAGACTTTCTCATGGAAAATAAATTTCTAACATACGATCACCAATGAAAAATCTTCATTAATTGGACTATAAAATTTTAAAACAGATATATCATCTTCTAAATCTAATTCTCAAGATCCACAAATTAGTCAAAAAAAACTTCGCAACTTGCATAAAAGAAAGAATTTCAATCTCAAGACTTTATCCAATTTTCAGTTTAGGTTTATCATACTTTTGCTTACAGGAATAGGATATCCAAAATCTTTTTCCACTCATATTTTTCTCTTTTTTTTTTGTTTTTGGTTGGCATGTACCCACATAGATACATACTTTTTGGTTTCTTTTTGCATCAATCACATTCTCTAATTCGATTACCATCTTTTTTCTAGTGATGAAATCGGAGTACATTGACCATATAGTCAGTGTAATAGAACTCATGTCTTTTTAGTATTGGGAATTTTCACGAAAGACAACGGAGTTAATGTGAATAGATTTCTCTCATTTATTTATTTATTTATTTTCTTTTTCTTTTCAGACTTCAACCCATGTCGTTCGGTACCACTGTCAATTTTACACAGTGCCAGGTAGGGGAGTCTCTCACTAGTTTTGTGGATTTTGGATTCTTTGTCCCAAAAAATAGTAAAATAAACAAAACCTCAATTAGACTAATTAACCAATATCAATTCAAATATTCATACTCATATGCTGATTTTATTCAAGAAGTAGTTTCACTTTTAAATCAAAATTTTCAAACAACATATCTCCCTAAAATCCTACTCCTTAACCAATGAAGAATTTCAAAAGTAGATATGTATAAGAGAAATAAATTTGACATGATAGGCCTTATTCTAGTCTCAAATTTGGATTCATTCAACAACATTAATCATCAATAATTTCAAAAGTGATTCAAAGCCACAAATCATCTCATCATCATCAAACATTAACATGTCATGTCATCAAAATATTATCAAGTGAATACAACCATATTGAAAAAAATATCATCATCAAAATATCATTGAGTATTATACAACCATATTGAAGATGAATCATCAATATCATTATACAACCCCATTGAAGATCAAAAAGATAAGTATGAAAAATAGAGTAGTAGTGACGGCGGACATAGATATGCAGAAGAATTATCCTTCCCTTCAACACATGAAATATCAATAAGATATGGAAAATGAAAGACAAAAGATAAAAGGAGAAAGAGATACTCACAAGACTCTTCCCACTCACGCCTTTGGGTTTCTTCCACCAAAGTTTGTTTACCTACAAAAATTAAAAATTAGTTCTGAAAAGAAAACCTAGATAAAAGTAAATAAAAGAAAGTAAAAATAAAGTTAGAAAGCTCGGGTTGCCTCCCAAGAAGCGCTAATTTGAGGTCATTTGCTTGACCCTTTTGCACTCGGATTTGATCGTGGTTCATCTAAATATAAACTCTCCTTTTCTTCAATTCGCTCCTCTTGATAATAATGCTTCAACCTCTGACCATTAACTTTGAATTAACCTATTTCTTCACTTCATATGTCTACGGCTCCGTAAGGGTAAGCCTTTTTTACTTGAAAAGGCCCAGACCATCGAGACTTAAGTTTTCTAGGAAAAAGTCTCAATCTAGAATTGAACAAAAGAACAAAGTCACCTGGTTGGAAATTTCTTCTGAGAATATGTCGATCATGCCATCTTTTAGTTCTTTCTTTGTAAATTCTTGCATTTTCATATGCAGAAAGTCTGATCTCATCTAGCTCATTTGATTACAATCTCTGTTTTTCACCCGCGTTCTTCAAATCGAAATAAAGCATCTTGATTGCCCAGTATGCTTTATGCTCGAGTTCTACAGGAAGGTGACATGATTTTCCATAAACCAATTGAAAAGGAGACATACCTATGGGTGTTTTGAAAGCAGTTCGGTAAGCCCATAATGCATCATCAAGTTTGAATGCCCAGTCTTTCCTAGTGCGTGACACTATTTTTTCTAGAATTCCTTTGATCTCTCCGTTTGATATCTCAACCTGTCCACTTGTATGGGGGTGATAAGGTGTTGCAACTCTATGATTTACTCCATATTTCCTCAGTAAGGCTAAAAATTTGTGTTCTATGAAATGCGATCCTTCATCACTGATCACTACTCGTGGTGTCCCATATCGTGGAAAGATAATTCTTTTAAACAGTTCAGTAACAACTCTAGAATCATTGGTTGGTGAAGCGAGAGCTTCAACCCATTTTGAGACATAATCAACTGCTACAATAATGTACTTGTTACCTCCTGAAGATGGGAAAGGTCCCATGAAGTCAATCCTCCAAACATCAAATATCTCAACTTCAAGAATATTGGATAGTGGCATCTCATGTCTTCTGTTAATGTTCCCAGTCTTTTGACATTTATCACAAGATAACACAAAGTTTCTAACATCTTTGAATATTGTGGGCCAATAAAATCCTGATTATAACACTTTGAAAGCAGTCTTTTCAGTACCAGCATATCCACCATAGGAGGATCCATGGCATTGAAGCAAAATATCTGTAATTTCTTCTTCAGGTACACATTTTCTAAAAATGCTATCTGCACATCTTCTAAACACATAAGGCTC
>CM050441.1:33009611-33032162 GCA_027562315.1 Costus pulverulentus | reverse complement strand
AGTTGATCATGTGTTCTTGCTAATGATCTTATGAAACCCTTGATTCCGCATGAAATTTTATTTGCGCCACTTATTGGGTTTCGCCCCCCTCTTGAAAGGGGTCTTACATATCAGATATAGGATAGATAACACCTGCATCAAGTAATTTCAGAACCTCTTTCTTTACAACTTCTTTCATGGAGGGGTTCAGTCTTCTTTGGAAATCTACATGTGGCCTGTGTTCCTCTTCCATCAAGATCTTGTGCATACAAAAAGAAGGATTATTTGCTTTCAGGTCATCAATGGTATACCCAATTACCTTTCTATTAATCCTCAGCTCCTTTAAGAGCAGATCAGTTTCCCTTTCATTTAGTTGTGCATCAACAATCACAGGGTAAGTGGAGTTAGGACAAAGAAATTCATATCGAAGGTTATCAGGTAAAGCTTTCAATTCAACTTTTGGAATTTTTTCGTTTTCATCATCCAATGCGGCACAGTCTAAAATATCATGAGTTTCATTACAAGAATTATCATCAAAGTCAGAATCATCAACTTCAGCATTTGAATTTTCACAAGAATTAGAAGTAGAACAAGAATCAAATAAAAGATGAAAATCATAAACTACATCATCAACACCACGAACGCTACAGCAAGAACTAGCATATGCAGGTTTTTTTAGTGAATTGTTCAAATCAAACTCAATTTTATTATCACCAATATTTAGAGTGAGTTTACCATTCTTTACATCAATAAGTGCTCCAACAGTGGCTAAGAATGGTCTACCAAGGATAATAGGAATTTTCGCATCTTCCTCTATTTCAAGAACCACAAAATCAGTAGGCACAAAATACTTATCAACTTGGATATCAATATCCTCAAGAATACCTACTGGATACTTCACTGAGCGATCGGCGAGCTGCAAAGATATAGAAGTCGGCTTGAGCTCTCCCATGTCCAATCTCCTGTAGACAGATAATGGCATTAGGCTCACACTAGCCCCCAAATCATATAAGGCTCGGTCAAAAGCCATACTGCCAATAAAACAAGGGATAGAAAAACTACATGGATCCTTTAATTTGGGTGGTGTTTTGTTTTGGATAACAACACTACATTTCTCGGTTAAAGCCATAGTGCCATAGTCTTATATTTTTCTCTTATTAGACAGTATTTCTTTCAAGAATTTAGCATATGTGAGCATTTGAGATAAAGCTTCAGTAAATGGAATGTTAATGTAAAGCTTTTTCAAAACATCTAGAAATCTCCCAAATTGTTTGTCTAACTTTTCTTGCATTAACCTTTGAGGAAAGGGTATAGGTGGCTTGTAAAGAGGAGGCAAATTAGGTATAAGATTACCTATCTCACATGGCTCATCACCACATGGTTCATCACCTTTTTGAGGTTGTAAACAAGTTTGGAACTCCTCATGTGAAGAAGATTTTCCTAACTCTAGTTTCCCTTCGTGGTTATCATCAAGCTCTTTTTCATTGTTCGCAACTTTCCTTCTAGGTTCTCCTAATTGTTTCCCACTTCTAGTCATGATAGTATTGCAGTATTCATCAGGAATTTGATCTTCTAAAGTTTTATTGCGAATAGCTAATAATTCCACTTGAGAGGCAAGTCGACTAATCATTTCCTTCAGATCTTCAATTTCTTTGTTTTGATTTTGCATGAGTAGACTTTGATTTGTCATAAACTTATCAAGAAAAGATTCTATACTAAGAGAACTTACCTTTTCAGTTAGGGGTTGGCATTCCTCGCTTTCATCCTTACCATCACAATATAGCAGTTCTTCTTCAGGGTTCCATTGGTTATGGTTCAAGGAAATTTCTTCAAATAGGGTGAAAGTTTCTTCAATGGTCTTGCCCATGAGGGCTCCTCCTGCAGCAGCATCAACGATTAGACGGGTTTTATAAAGTAGTCCATAATAAAAAGTATGAATTAAAACCCAATTTTCAAGGCTGTGGTGAGGGCACTTTCATTGTAAATCATTGAATCGCTCCCATGCCTTGCTGAATGATTCTCCATCCTTCTGTTTAAAGCTTGTTATTTGATTTCTCAATTGGATGGTTTTAATCGGTGGAAGGTACTTCATCAGGAAAGTATTTGACAGTTGTTCCCATGTAGTGAAAACACCAGCTGGTCTAGAATGTAGCCAATATCGCGCCCGGTCCCTGAGAGAAAAAGGAAACAATCTTAGTTTTAGTGCATCATCAGAAATTCCATAAATTTTAATAGTATCACAATATACAATAAAAAGATGTAAATGCTGATATGGATCTTCAATTGGATCTCCTCTAAATTGGTTCTGCTGAATTATGGTCAAGAAGGCAGGATTGATCTCAAAATTATCTGCTTCAATAGTTGGTCTAACGATGCTGAAGTGTATTTCTCGTGGCTTAGGTGCTGCATAGTCCCTTAATAATCTCTGATCTGTCATCCGATCTATATTTTCTGTGCACACTAAAGTAGATGGATCAAACAACTAAAATAATCATAAAAGGATAGAAAGGTAAAACATAAATAAAACCTAGTCTAGCAAAATTCTCAATATCTTCAATATCAACAAGAACTAATGTCCCCAGCAACAACGCCAAAAAGTTGTTGTATCCACAAGTGTACGGATACTCAAAGTAATAAAGAAAGTATCGAATCCACAGGGACCTATGTAGCTGAGTACCGAATAATTGATTTTTCACTGTCTAGGCAATCGAAAGAGTGCAAACTAGCAAACGAAGACCAAAGCGCTGAAACGGAATTATTAGAGAGAGAAGCTGGGACTTGGTTTCGTTCACTTTAATTTTTATGACTAGACATTAATAGAGATTTCATCAGTTTAATTTCATCATGACAAAGATGTAATTTACTTTAATAAAAGGATTATCTCACTTTCGTGCAGACAACCATGCAGGGATAAATCCTCGCTCTCGCGCAAGAGTCGTCCCAACGCTAATGATAAGTAAATCATCAAACTGAGAACTCAAGGATCACTTTCGTGCATCCGAGTTCTAAGTCGATAATCTCTAGTGGAATTTCAAGGATCACTTTCGTGCATCCGAATCTCGACACTAGTTTTACTCAAGGTTCTCTAACGTTCCGATCTTTGCTTTAGCACAAGATCTCCACGTTTGAAAGCTTAGACTCAATCCTAGATTTATATTATTATCATGGCAGTTGGCTTACTAGAATCAAACAGACAAGAACTAACCTAAAAAGGGTTCCTATCATGCAATTCCAGGGTTCCAAATTCTCAAGCAATTATTTTTCAGTCAATAGCGAAAATCCTAAAACATAAATAATAATATAGATTTAAGGAGAGTCTAAGAACAAAACATCACATGAGTAAAATCATCATGCTAAAATTAAACAAGATGAAATAATAGAAAAAATAGTCATCTAGTTATTAAAACTCAAGTGAATTACTCCCCCATGTCCCAAAAGAGGTTTAAGCTATCATAGAAGGAAGATTACAATGATTCATGATGAAGAAAATCGAAACAAAGGAAGAGTGAAAATTACGGTACGGCCGTAAAGAAGTTTACGGCCGTAATCTGGGCGAACAGCAGCGGCGCTCGGTTTTCTGGTGATTTCTCCTCCGTATAATTTTCGATCACGTTGAAACTTTAGGTGCTCCTTCTCCCCCTCTATGCATAGCTTCCACTCAAATTTCACGGCTGGAGATGCACTGTACGCTTCCCGGCGGCAAAACCTAGGGCGGCAGCGTGTGAGGCGATTTCTCTCTCTATGGTGAACGAAAATTATGGCTTTTGGTGTGCTTCACTTCGTCTCATCGATAGCTCCCTTTTGCCTTCTTACAACTTCAAATATTAGGGCCTGGATCATCCGCAATCAACCACACAAAAATCTGGCTTCGGAGTAGACCGGGAAAGTCGCAAGTAGCGTCGTAATTATGACCGTATTGGTTTTTACGGCAGTGCCGTAATCTGGACAGTGAGGTCTCGGCTTGAAATCTTCTGGAATTACGGTACCATAACATTCTTTACGGTAGTGCCATAATGTCAAAATCTTTCGGGTACAGAATCGACCCGGAATATGTTATTGTAAGGATCCTTATGGTAGTACCGTAATCTCCATCGATCCTCTGATAAAAAAAGCTCCAAAATACGGCACCGTAAAGATATTTACGGTAGTGCCGTAATCATATGAGATTCTCTCCCCGGAAAACCTCCAAATTACGGTACCGTAAAGCATATATTGTGGGTGCCATAATTTCCTCTGAATCTCCAAATCTACTGAAATTTGACATGTGATCTCCTTTTGATGTTGTGAATTTAACTATGCACTTGGATTGCTCGAAATCGACTAAAAAATATGCTTTTTTGCCTGAAAATCATTAAAAATAGAAAAGAGTGTAGATTCCGCAAATATTAATAAAAAGGGCATAAAAATAAGCAAAGTCTATGAATATGACACAAAACCATCAACAAAAGGCATAGAAATTACGATAAATTTTGGTGTCATCAGGGTGGCCTTGCTGGCTAAGGGGACCGCCAATGCCGGTGCCGGAGGCATCGCACACGACCTCAAAGACCTTTGATAAATCGGGGAGACGGAGAACCGGGGCAGAGGTCATGATGTCCTTAAGCGTGAGGAAAGCGCGATTTGTCGCAGGGGTCCAGGGGAAGGCCTCTTTTTTGGTGCAGGCCATCATAGTGGAAGCGATGGAACTAAACCCCTTGATGAAGCAGCGGTAAAAGGCTGCGAGGCCGAGAAAGCTTCGGACCTCTGTGATGGACTCGGGCACCGGCCATTGTTGAATGGCCTCGATCTTGGCGGGGTCGACCATGAGACCATGGTCAGACACAATGAACCCAAGGAACTGCACTTGGGACGCAAGGAATGAACACTTCTTCGCGTTAAGGAACAAACGTTCCTTACATAGAATGTCGAAGGTTAGGCGCAAGTGCTCAAGATGGGCAGCACGAGTGGGACTCTAGATGAGAATGTCGTCGAAGTAGACGACTAGAAACTTCCCCATGTAGGGACGGAGGACCTAACTCATGAGGCGCATGCATGTGAATGGCCCGTTGGTGAGACCGAAGGGCAACACCAACCACTCGTAGAGACCGTCCTTCGTCTTGAAGGTGGTCTTCCACTCGTCACCCTCGCGGATGCGGACCTGATGGTAACCGCTCCAAAGATCCAATTTACTAAACCAACAAGCGCTGGAAATGAGGTCTAACATGTCATCAAGGCGTGGGATGGGGAAGCGGTATTTGACTGTGATGCGATTGATTGCGCGGCAATCGATACACATTCGCCAAGAACCATCCTTCTTGGGCGTAAGAAGGGCGGGGACTGCGCAAGGGCTAAGGCTTTCACGAATGAAGCCCTTGGCGAGGAGGTCATCTACCTGCTGCTTAAGCTCCGTGTGCTCAGTGGGGTTGAGGCGGTGATGGGGCAGGTTAGGCAAAGACGCCCCGGGGACTAGGTCGATGACATGCTGGATGTCACAGTTAGGAGGGAGGCCGATGGGCAGATCGACCGGGGAGATGTCAGAAAACTCGTCCAAGAGGGTAGTGACCTCCGTGGGCAAAGGGACCGGCAGAGGGATAAGCGTGGGCAGGAGGCAAGGTGGGTGAGAGCCGGGTCAGACCACCTTGGTCTTGTGGGCCTCCTGGACGTGAGAGCCGGGTCAGACCAAGGCGACTGTCTTCGGTGCGGATGGGGCAGGAGGCAAGGGTGTGATGACACCCTTGGACGTGGAGGCACGTAGCTCTTTGGGTGGAGCCGGGGTCAAACAGATCTTACGTCCCCCATGGTGGAAGACATAAGTGTTGGAGAGGGTGTAGTGGATCATGTCACAGTCGTATAGCCATGGGCGGCCGAGAAGGAAGTGGGCGACTTCCATGGAGGCGACGTCGCACCAGACCTTCTCTGAGTAGTCACCAAAGTAGATGGGGACCTGACAACGGTGGGTAATGGGAAGACTAGACGTATCGACCCAGGCGATCGAATACGGCTGAGGATGGGGCTCTAGTGTGAGGCCGAATCGGGTAACTGCCGTCCGTGAGACGACGTTGAGGCTACTTCCCCCGTCGAGCACAATCTTGCAGGAGTGTCCGTTACACTTGATGTAAGTGTAAAAGATGCTCGTGCGCTTCCAGTCTTCCGAAGGAGGGGGACTGTGGACAAGGGTACAATGAACCACGGCCATCGCGGGATGCGGGCTAGACTCGTCATCGGTGTAACACTGTGTGCCAACCTCTTGGGCTATAGGCGGGCTGAAAGGAGTAGGGGTTCGGGGTTCACGTCACTCTAGCACGATGTGAAATGAATGATGAGGACAGTCCCAGTTGAAGTGACCGATTTGGTTACAATGACGACAAGGGCCCGGAGGGACAGCGGCAAGGGGCGCCATGCCCCTCTCTTCCCAAGTCAAACGTGGTGGAGGCGCCTCGTGGGGCGCATCCCAGGGTGGGGGACTATTGTGTCCGCAAGTGCATGGATACTTCGAAGTAATAAAAATATCGAACCACAAAGACCTTATTGTTAAGTACCAAATAATTGTTTTCTCACTTGCTAAGCAAATTGAATATGATGTAGCAAACGATCGAAAAGTGCACGGGAAAATATCAGAAAAAGAAAACTGGGACAAGGGGTTCATCCACCTTGAGTTTAATGACTAGAAGGAAATAATGGCTGTCAGTCAAATTTCATTACGATAAAGATTTAATCTACTTCGTAAAAGGATCATCTCGCTCTCGCGCAGACAATCATACAAAGGACCAATCCTCACTCTCGTGCAAGATCTATCCAATGCTGAAAATAAGTAAATCATTGAACAAAGAATTCAAGGATCCCTCTCGTGCATCCGAATTCTAAGTCAATCATCTCAAGTGGAATCTCAAGGATCACTCTCGTGCATCCTGAAACTCAACACAGGTTCTAATTAAGGTTCTCTGACGACTCGATACTCAATCTCTTGCAGCATCAAATCAAGTCTAACACAATAACTCATCCTAGATTCAAATTATCAATATGACAATAAAATCACTAAAAATCAGAATTCAAAGAACAAACCTAATCTCTTACGATAAGTTCCAAACTCGATGATTTCTAGGGTTCCGAATTTCACAATCAACCTCTCAGTCTATTTTGAAAAATTCTAAAACATGCTGATATTTATAGAACTAAGGAGAATTAAAGACAATCATCACATAAGTAAAATTATCATAACAAAACTATTATGACAAAATAAAAGTCATCTAGTCATTAAAAATCAAGGAAAATTACTCCCCATGTCCCATAATATGTCTAAGCTAGCATGGAGGTAAGATTACAATAAACCATAGTTTAGATGAACAGAAATTGAAGAAAAAGGGAAGAAATTACAGAACACGGTGCTGTAATGAAATTATAGCACCGTAATATGCTGGAAACATGATGATTTCTCCCTCGATCGAACTTCTTTTGATCTAAAACTTCAAGGGAATCCTCTCCTACTCCAGGTGAAGCTTCAGTGTAAAAATCGTAGCCTGAGGTGGTCTCTACGCCTCTCGGCATGAGGCCAAACCCTAAAGACGCCTCCTTCAATTACTCTCTGGATTGGTGATAAACATTAGGGATTTCACTTCGTGTGTCTTCTCCTGTTAACAACGAGTTCACAGCAACTTTCGGATCTCAATTTGGACTTCTGGATCAAAAGATATGATCCGCGCAAGATTCAGGCGGAAAAATCAGAAAACTGGGTCTAAAATACACCATTTCTTGATCGTTTCGACATCTGGAATCCATTGGTGTGCTCAAATCATCCAAAATCCATCAAAATATGGCACTTTTAACCTGAAAATGATAAAAAACAAGAAATGGTGTAGATTCTGCAATATTTAACAATTAAGGCTTAAAAACAAGCAAAAGAGCATAATTATGACACAAAATATACTATGAATTTTGGTGTCATCAAACAAATAAGGCTCAAACTTCGCTTGTCCTCAAGAAAATAAATAAGAACAATGCTAAATATGGAAAATATGCTCTTTTATGAAAAATAAATTTCTAAAGTATAATCACTCATGAAATATTCCACCAACTTTTTGCACAAAATTTCAGATAAATACATTGTCCTCTGAAATTAATCTTTAAGATCTACAACTTTGATCAAATAAAACTTCGCAACTCGCATAATGAAAAGAATTTCAGTCTCATGAATTCACCCAAATTTCAGTTTAAATCTATCAAACCTTTGTTTACAGGAATAAAGTCTCCTAGATCTTTTTCCACACAGAATCTTTCTTTTCTTCCCTCTTTTTTTTATTTTTTTTAATTTTTGCATAGATAGCATATACCAACATAGATATATACTTTTTATTTTAGACTTCAACTTTTGTTTTCGGTACCACTGTCAATTTTACACAGTGCCAAGTAGAGGAGTCATTTTCTTTTTCTCTCTCTTTTTTTTTTACAGACTTCAACCCATCTCTTAAGTACCACTATCAATTTTACACAGTGCCAAGTAGGGGAGTCTCTCTCTTTATTTGTGGATCATGGATTCTTTCTTCCCAATAAATAGTAAAATAGACTAAACATCAACCAGGTTAATCAATTGACATTAATTCAAAAATTACACTCATATGCTCATTTTATTCAAGAAAGATGCTTCACTCTTAGATTGCATCCATCAAACAACATACCTACCCAAAACCTTATGCATCAATCCATGAATAATTTCAACAAGTAGATATATATTGAAGAAATAAATTCAACATAATAGGTATATCTCCATTCATAGGCATGCATGCATGAACATTCATCATCATAGAAAAATCTACTCATCTGTCATCACATGGATTCAAGTCATAAAATTTTTAAACCTCAAAAATATCATCATCAATGCAAAAGGTGTGAAGCATGAAACTCAAACAATCATAGTCAAAAGTGTGACATGATAGACTCAAGCAACTTCATAGAATAGAAATCTCAGTGAATGATACATCTAAAGTAAATCAAAGATGCAACCATATGAAATAATCTAGAGAGTGCAAATGATACTCACAAAACTATATAGCAAGCTCTGACCAAAAACACATAAGGCTCGGACCAAAAATAGTGTCGGGGCAAATGCTGCAAGATCCAAAGGTGTGCCTTTTGAAAATTTTACCTGCACAATTTAAGATACATAAGGCTCAGTTTTAAAAATAGTCTCTAAAATAATAATGATAGAAATGATTTTCTCAAAGAATAATCAGAGATATCATCGATGGTCTAGAAGAGTGCTGGTGAAAAGAACTGATGTAGCTGAGAAGCAGAGGGTGAACAGAGGCTAGCTGAAGAGCTCCTAGCAATGATGGTGATGCTGACAATAGAGTGAGTAATCTCTAGTGGCCTACTAGAGACTACAGTCCTGGAGGTGAGATCGCCGGCCGGTGGGTGCGAGAGATAGCACTGCACAAAAAAAATCAGAGTCACTAATAAAGATTCTGCTGCAAAAATAAATAAAATCAATATAATAAGAGGTAGCAAAAGAAGCAAGAAGCTGCTGGTGATGCTCCGCAAGAGGTGGAGGACAATTGCACTTGAAGATTTCTGAATCTGGAGTCAAAAGAAGCAATAACAGGTAGAAAGCAAACCAAGTAGTTTTTGAATTTTTTATGAAAAGTATCCGTACCCTAGAATAAAATTTAATGATCCAAATAGAAAATGGACAGAACCAAGTTGTAGAATAAGATATGTTCTTTTCAAACGTATGAAAAATCAAAGGATCAAAATCTGTCAGAAATTTAGGGCATCAGCAGAAAGAAGGCTACTCAGATTACAAAACTACAAAAACTGCACAAAAGTTAATCAAATTCGAAAAGTTGCCATGTGTCCTAAAAAGATCAGAAAATATTTTAATAAAAATAATTAATCCACAAGATAGAATGACACACAAACTTCATATTCCATGTGAAAAATCAGGGTTTCAAGTCACTGAAACATCTCAAATACTTACAGCAAAAGTGCTAATCAGATTAGTCAAGAAAAAACTACTGCAGAAATTAATCATAATAAAAAAGATGCTATGTGTTTTAGAATGATCCACAGACTTTAAAATTCAGAAAAAATATCCAGATGATAGACAAAGACGAGTACTTCGTGATGGTGCCAAAGATCAAAAATTTTCCCCACCCGGTTTCTTAAAATCATAGCGAGAAAACACCTACTCAAATAAGCAATTTCGCTGTCCAAAAAGTTTAGCCACTAATCAAAATTTCCATAATTTCATGTAAATCAAGATCGACATGGCTTTCTCAAATATGTGGGAATCAAAATCAAAATTCTCAACTCCAATCAAAGGATATTCAATGATTTTTCTATATTTATTAGAAAGCAAAATCATAAGTCCTTTCTTCAAATTTATATCTTCAAGTGCAATAGGACTTTGATCAAAAGATACAAGCATTGGATCATCAAAATAAACTTTCTATCTCAAATTAGATTTCTCAACAAAGCATAATTTTTCAAATAAATCACAAGAATCAATAATAGATATTGGCAAAACATCATCATGGTGAGATTCATCAATATTTGCAATGTCCAAATTTTCTTCAAGTCCTTCATGCTCACAATCAGGTAATTCATCAATTTCTTGAGTAAGATTGGACACTGTTTCATGAATGAGCCTTATATTCCTAGAAGCCATGAACAAAACATTGAGAGATCAATATGGCAACTGAAGAAATCACGATCAAATCCGAGTTCAGAACGGTCAAGCTAATGACCTTTAAATTAGCGCTTCTTGGGTGGCAACCCAAGCACTTTTACTTTAGCATATTTTCTTTTACTTTGTTTTTGTTTTTATTTTTACTTAGAACTAATTTTTCTTTTCTTCGTGTAGGTGAAAACAAGTTTTGTCACAAATTACGGTAGTACCGTAATTCCTTTTACGGTACTGTAATTCTATAAAAAAAAAGAGAACGCTAATGGTTCAAACCTAAGGACACAGAGGATGATTGGGTCTAACACGGATTAATAAAACTCTGTGAGTAGCTTTTTCCTACTCATTTTCATTCCATCTTCTACATTTTTCTGATAATCCATGTGTTCAAATAGAAGATAAATCCTTCAAACTTCTTGTGTCCTACTGCTTCTAATCCTTGAGTTGTTTTCATTACAACATGCTTTCGATATGGTTGCATTGAGATTTTATTGATACTTGTTTGATGATAGTTCCATATGGCTGTATTGATATTCAGGTGGTACTTGATACTTGAGTTGATATTATTTCGATATGGTTGTATTTGATATTTGAGATTGATGTACTAGAATGTTTAGCATGATATATGATTTGGTATTGATGATTTTTATTGTGATTTGATATGATGTGATATATGCCTGTGTGGTTTGTTTGATTAAGAAAATACTACTGTTATCATGCCGAAATTTTCTTGGTGATAGATTACTGTTCATAACAATACTTGAGGATTGCAAATAGACCTGAAATGCTGAGTTTATTTCTTTGATATGATGCATCTGTTGAAATCTTCCATTAATTAGTGCATGAAATTTTGGGTGAATATATTGTTTGATGAATGAGATTTGAGAGTAAAGTAATTCTCTTGAATAAAATGAGCATATGTTGTGTGATTTTTAGATTGATATCGATTGAATAAACCTAGTAAATCATTAAAGTCCATCTTGTTATTCGTTGAGAAGAAAGAACCCAAAATCCAAAAAAAGAAAAATTACCCCCTATTTGGCACTGCGAAAATTTGGCAGTGGTACCTAAAGTCATGGGTTGAAGTCTAAAAAGAATAACTCCTCTTCTTGGCATTATATTTGCAATGGTACCTAAGATAAGAGTTGAAGTTCAATAAAAGTATGTATCTATGTGGGTGCATGCCAAGAGAGAGATTATTTGACATTAACTCAGCTATCTCAAGAAGAATTCTTTCTACTTAAAGAGATATGAGTTCTATTATGTTGGTTATGTGAGCAATATATTCTAAATATGTCACCAAAAGAAAGGTGATATTTATTTTAGAAAATGTCAAAGATGCATAAAAAGAAAAGAGAGAAAAAAAAAATAAAGGAAAAATTTGAGTGGAAAAAGATTTTGTGATTCATATTCCTGTAAACAAAGACATCATAGACTCAAAGCTTAAACTAGGTGAACTCATGAGATTGAAAGTCTGTTTATACACATTGCGAAATTTTATTGGGTTGAATTATGGATCTTAGAGATTAAATTCAGAGGACTATATATTTACTTGAAATTTTGAGTATTTATTTGATGAGAATTTTTCATATGTAATTGTATCTTAGAAATTTATTCATCATTTGAAAGTTTATTTTCATAATCAGTATTATTTTCTTTATTTTCTTAAGGACAAGCAAAGTTTGAGCCTTATGTGTTTGATGACTCTAAATTTCATAGTATTTTTCATACTCATTCGCTAGTCTTTTGAGTCATAATCTTGCTCTTTTGCTTTATTTTCATATCTTATTTGCCACATACTTCGGAATCTACACCTTTCTTTGTTTTTGATCAATTTTAGGTAAAAAGGTATCATTATCATCAGTTTTCAAGCAATTTCAATGCATGAACGAGTTCTAATCATCAAGAGGAGTTTACACATCAAATTTCAAGTCAAAACGAGCTTCCTAAACAAATTACGACGCTACCGTAATTTTGGTCAAATTCATTACGGTGCCGTAATTTCAGCGAATCCGACCAGAGGCTTTGGGAAAAATATGGCACTACCGTAAATATTTTCACGGTGCCGTAATTCTAGACGATTTCACACAAAAACTTTCAGAGTCAACCAAGAGAAATACGGCACTACCGTAATTTTGGGCCAAATCATTATAGTGCCATAATTTCAGACGAATTCCTTACAGAACTTCCAGGGCAATTACGGCGGTACCGTGATGTGTTTCACGGTACCATAATTTTGCACCCAGATTTCTGATTTTTCCGCCGAAACCTTAAAAACACAATTTCTCGAGATTTAGGGCACCAATTGAATATTCGACAAAACCGGAAGACTCAAGATAAGTAGGCGAAGATTTGCGAACCAAATGGAAGAATTTTTATCACGTATTCACGGAGAATTTTAGGGAATTGCCGCCATGCTAGGGTTCATCGCCGTTCGTCGCACAGACCATCTCTGGCCATGATTTTTGAAAGAAGCTTCACTTGAGGAAGAAGAACACACCACAGAAGTTTTAGAGCGATAGGAGATCGATCAAGGGAGAAATCTTCAAAAAACTTGGTCGCACCACTGTTCATCGCGACTTCAAGGCAAATTAGGAGGTGTAATTTAGATTATAGCCCTGTTTTGTAACCTTTACTCCACTCTTTCGATTTCTAACCATTCTAAAACCATGTTTTACTGTAATTCTTCCATCATGCTAGCTTAAACCTTCGTATGGGACATGGGGATGTAATCCCCTTAATTTCTTAATGACTAGACATTAATTAATTTTGTCATGAAAATTTTGTTATGATAATTCTTCTTATGTGATGACTTTCCTTTAATTCTCCTTAGTTTTTTTAATATTAGCATGTTTTAGAGTTTTGCAAAATAGACCGAGAGGTTGATTGTGAAATTTGGAACCCGAAAAATCATTGAGTTTGGAACTTATCGTAAGAGATTAGGTTTGTTATTTGAATTCTGATTTTTAGTGATTTATTGCCATGTTGATTTTCTGATTCTTTGGATTGAGTTAATGTGTTAGGTTTAATTTGAAATTGTAAGAGATTAAATTTCTAATCACCGGAGAACCTTAAGTAGAACTTGTGATGAGTTTCAGGATGCACGAGAGTGATCCTTGAGTTTCCACATGAGATGTTTAACTTAGAATTTGGATGCACTAGAGTGATCCTTGAGTTCTTTGTTAATGGTTTACTTATTTTCAGCATTGGATAGATCTAGCAAGAGAGTGAGGATTAGTCCTTTGTATGATTATCTGCGCGAGAACAAGATAATCCTTTTATGAAGTAAATTAAATATTTATCATGATAAAATTTAATTGACAATCTTTATTTCCTTCTAGTCATTAGAATTAAGGTGGATGTGTTATAACCTTAATTTTATAAAATTTTAAATTTCAATTACTCAAAAATTTCATTTTAGAATATTTATAAATTTTCTGGAATTTTAAAAGGGTTAAAAATTATGTTTTATAATAAAAATGTTATTTGCATTCGCGGGGGCTCAAACCTGCACCACACGATTTGACTTGGTTCTACCCAAACCATTGAGCTAAGTTTTTTCGTTTTGATACTATATCGCACCTGAGTTTATTATTTCCTATTTTCATTGAAAACTTTTAAAAACAAAAACGTGTTCGGTGGGTTTCGAACCCGCGACGCGTCCGCAAGGTTGGCTCAGCCAAACCACTGGGTTGAGTCGCATTTTCATTATAAAACAGCGCCAATTTAATTTGATTTAAGATTCGAATCTGATTTTTGGACTGAGTCAACTCGTCGTCTTCCTGACTTTTAGGGCGATTGAGTCGGCGGTGGGGATTTGCTATTCCTGGATGCATCTCATGGCTATATTAAAGGGCTTCTGTCCGTATGGTCGAGAAGTTGAACCCTAGCCTCTCTTCGAGCTTGCACGCGCTGCCAGGAAGGAGAAATCTCTCTCGAACTAGTCGCCGGAGCTCGAGCGGCGCCGCCACAAGTACCAGTCTTCCAGCACTTCCATCGACAGCGATCTCTCTATTCTGGGCTATAGATCCAGCTTCGTAGCAAGGTATACATCCTTTCCTTAAGTTTTTGTGAAGTTCTGTTGGGCTTTGGTTGAGTTTTGAGTATCGACGGCGGCGGCACCACCATCGATACTTTCATCTACTTTGAGAGCTTCGACTGTGCATCGAAAGCTCGCCAAAGTTGGTCGTGGAGCCTCAGCTTGTCGTCAGGAGTCTACTGGCGAAGTTTGGCGGCGAACGGACGTTCGACGCGCGCTCAAGAGCTCGCAGGAGTAAGTTGCGGACGCAGGTCGAGCGGCCTTGTGCCAACCAAAAATACCAATCACAATACCAACTCCCTGTATCAACACATATCAGCACAAACAATTCTAACTATCTATCAGGTGCTGATATCAACTCCAGGGTCCTGGTCAGATCTAGCTATCACCAGCATCAGGAGCAACTTCCTTACCTGAGGCAAGGCAAAGGAAGTTAGCCCAAAAGGCTAAGCAGGAATCAATAGATATGGTATTATATCAACAAACTGTGATAAAACAACATACCAAATGCACACTGTAACTCAATGTGATAAACAACAACATCAATAATAACAACACATGCATCGTGCAATCAAGAGCGATGACCATATAATGCTCCATGACGAGCCCGCACTCTGATACAGAGTGTTTCCACCGTTGCTCACATGATGGAACAACTGCCTCAATGACAGCTCGGAGGTGTTGCGTCCAACACCCAGGTAACCCCGGAAAATCCCGAAGGACTCCATCTAGGAAACCTACCAGCCGGCCCCATAACCGTAAAACGGTATCTGGTATCTCCCTGGTCCGCTGGCCTATACAGCACAGCCCTGACTAACATCAGCCAGAAAAGATCACAATGTAGCATGATATTTCAGACAACTGCCCGATGGGCCAATCACAAGTATAATACATGGATCAACAGCTCAATAGCCACTAATAACTCAATAATAATATAATACCATCTGACACATGTAACAACATCACAGAAGCATCCATATGCATGAAGAAAAGACAACATAGAGTGCAATGGATAAATCACCAAAATCAACCAGCAGAGCTACAAGGTATCATGGTATTTATCAATAACTCAATATCACACAAGAAATACCATGATTTCAAAGATAAGGATAAGATTCCTACCTGTATCACAGTAGCTCCTGGTGCGTCTAACGCTCTCTGTCCGAGGACCTCCCTGACCGACCTCGGTCTGAGTAACACCTATAATATCACAACATATACAATACATCACATGACTATCAAGCAACTAATACACTAGTCTAATTCTATCAAAATCTAATCAGGTATACAAGTATGCGTACGTATACCCATATATACGCACATATATGTGTACACATGAAATAATCATATACCAAACAGACACTAGGATTAGCAAAGATATGATCTTCACCCGAACCAACAACAAGGAAAGGTCAGCGGCTACAAAACAGTGGCGAACAGCGGCCAACGATAGCGTAACAACTTCCAATAAGGAAGGAAGCATCGTCGGTGCCCGAACACACGCAATCACGATACCACTTATTGCTGGAGGTGAACCCATGCTAACCAACAACGAACATACTACAAAAACACTACTGGAAAGGCCAACCCTTACCTGCTGATCAAGGAAAAGGGCTAGGAGCTGCCGGACCTTGAACGTCGGTGAGCTCAAAGGTGAAATCGGCTGCTAATTTGAGTAAAAGCGAGAGGGAGACGGTGAATTCAGTGAACAGCAGTGGAATTTTGTAAAATCGGAAGAGGCGGCGGCGATTTAGCTAAGGCGGTGGAATAGAGAGGAAAAATCACAAGCGACAAACGGCGGTGAAATAGAGAGAGAGAAGAGAAAGGAGTGGGTTTTAATTTAATTTCCACTTTTGCAATTTAGTCCTCAAGGTTAACAAAATTTACAACAAGGTCCTCCACGTGGACCTCACATTCTCCCCACCTAAAAAGAATTAGGTCCTCCAAATTCATACAACATCACTATCAGAAACATTTTCAAACAGATAAGGATATTGAGCTCTCACATCTTCTTCTCTCTCCCAAGTAGCTTCACTGTTTCTGTATGCATGATTAACGAAACTGTATTGAAATATATGTTATATTGACATGTGAGCATAGTTGAACAATTGTGTATCTGTGATATTGGCACATGAGAATGTGGAACTATTGTAAATATGTGATGATAAAGTCATCATTTATATTGACCTCTGGACTAGATGATTTATTTTCCAGTGGCCTGTTTATGTGTTTTATAGTTCCGACGCGTATCGGACTATTTGCTTACCGGTTAGGGCACTGTCAGTTGTCCTCGGGACAATACTACGGATGTCAGGGTTGGACGCAACCTACCAGGCTGTTTAAGACAGTCGTTCCATTGCATGAGCAACAGTGGAAACACTTTGAAAATGAGTGCGGCTCTTAAGTGAGATCTGTTAGCCAGCTTGATGATTTGCACGACATTTTTATATTATTTGTATATTGTTGTTTTAGTCATTGTATTATCATGTTATTAGACTCCCTCACCATATTTGTTGATTCCTACTTAGCAATTCTGCTAACTCCCTTTGTTTCTCTTCCAGGTACAGAGTTAGCGTCTGGGAGGGATAGAGTATATAGCAGATACCAGCCCGAGTTTATATAGTAATTTTAGTTTTATTTCAGTTCATTTATGTACATCTTGAATTATGTTTTAGAGTTTGTATAATAAAACTGTAGATGTTAAATTTGGATTATTTAATTAATAAATGATATGTGCTTATTGTAAGTTCTTTGGTTCCTATTAATAGGGAACCTTGAGCTAGGAATAGCCGGCTTCCCGCCGGGGCATGACAATTTTAATGGTATCAGAGCTATAGGTTCAGTAAGAAAGCCTAAGGATATAGGAACCTCAGGACTAGGATTGGGTTAAGGGTAAAATAAATGGTTAAGTAAACATTTATTATATAACATGTTCTTTTGTTGACAGGATGGCACCAAGAACTAGAGCTAGAGAAATCCTATGTCAAGGAAGTAGAGGTCGTGGAGGTGGAAGTCAGAGGGTGAGTGCCCGCAGCATCGGACAAGCTAGAAATCCTCCTGAAGCTGAGGTACAGTTACCTCAAAACTTACCTAGAGCCCCTACAAGAAGAAGAAGTGGGTATGAAGCCTCATTACCCTAGAAGCAGCACCACCTGCTCCCCGTGTAGTAGCAACAGCAGTAGTAAGGCATGAGGATGAATCTTCCTCTCCATCATTAGTACCACAACCAGTAGTAAACCAGCCAGTTAGGTTGGCCAATATTCTGATGCTGTTCTCACAATTGGGAAAAGATCGATTTAGTGATTTTGCAGGAACTACTGACCCCTGGGCTGGTAGAGATTGGTTAATAAAAGTAGAGCAGACCTTTAGGGCATTAGGATGTCCAGATGAACAAAAGGTGGAGTTGGCCACATATTTCTTATCTAATAGAGCTGGGATATTGTGGTCTGGTATGAGAGTTACTTTTGGAAATGACCCTATATCATGGACTGATTTTAGAGGTGCATTCTTTGAGAAATATTTTTCAGAATCTTTTCAAGATAGCCAAATGCAAGAGTTCCTAAATTTAAAACAAGGGAAAATGATAGTAAATATTTATGTAACTGATTTTGAGAGATTATCTGATTTATTTCCAGAATTAGTGACCACTGAAAGGAGAAAATGCCAACTCTTTATTAAGGGATTACACCATACAATAAAGGAACAGATGAACACTATTCTATTATATAGTTTTCAATCAGTGGTTAATACAACATTCAGGATAGAGGCTTCTTTAATAGATGTGGCTAAAGAAAAACAAATTGAGGAGGTACAAGAATTAGCAGAATAGAGAAAAGTGAATCTGATAACTAGATCAGTAGAGGATAGAACCTATGATAACAAAGGGAAAAGATCAAGAGCAGTATTTAATAGCCATCAGAGACCAATACCTTCTTCCCATGTGTCAAACCCTCATTCAGAAAAGATACCTAGAAAATGTTTCAAGTGTAATAAGATGGGACACATAGCTAAAGAGTGCAAAATCAATGTAATCCAATGTTACTATTGCAATGAATGGGGTCATTATAAGAATGAGTGTCCTAACAAGAGAATCATATCACAACAACAAAGCTATCAGCAGAGCTGTAGACCAAGGACTTATCAGGAGAGAGCTGGTCAGGTTAATCAGGCACCTCAGAGAAGATTTCAACAACAATCCACAAGTCCAACAAGAGTCTATGCAGTGACTCAACAGCCTCGGCAGGATACTCAGCAAACTCTGGATTTGGTGTAATTTTTATTTTGTTTCGTCTTTCATAGTTATTTAGTTCTGATAATATTTTTGTACACTCTGAATTTGGAGTACCAAATTCTTTTAAAGGGGTGAATATTGTTATAACCTTGATTTTATTAAATTTTAAATTTCAATTATTCAAAAATTTTATTTTAGAATTTTTACGAATTTTTTGGAATTTTTTAGAATTTTAAAAGGGTTAATTATGTTTTGTAAAATGTTATTTGCATTCGCAAGGGCTCGAACCTGCACCGCATGATTTGACTTAGTTCAACCGAAACCATTGAGCTAAGTTTTCGTTTTGTTATTATACCACACCTAAGTTTATTATTTCCTATTTTTATTGAAAACTTTTAAAAATAAAAACGCGTTCGCTGGGCTTCGAACCTGCAACGCGTCCATAAGGTTGGCTTAGCCAAACCACTGGGCTGAGTTGCATTTTTCATTATAAAACAACGCTGATTTAATTTGATTTAAGATTCGAATCTGGTTTTGGGACCGAGTGAACTCGTCGTCTTCCCGACTTTTACGCCGGCGGCAATTTGCTATTCCTGCACGCGTCTCATGGCTATATTAGAGGGCTTCTGTCCGTATGGACGAGACGTTGAACCCTAGCCTCTCTTTGACCTTGGACACGCCGCTAGGAAGGAGAAATCTCTCTCGAACCAGTCGCCGGAGCACAAGCAACGCCACCACAAGTTCAAATCTTCCAGCGCCTCCATCGATAGTGATCTCTCTGTTTTGGGCTACGATACAGCTTCATAGCAAGGTATACTTCCTTTCCTAAAGTTTTCGTGAAGTTTTGTTGGGCTTTGGTTGAGTTTTGAGTATCGACGGCGGCGGTGCCACCGTCGATACTTTCGTCTGCTTCGAGAGCTTCGACTGTGCATCGAAAGCTCGCCAAAGCTAGTCGTGGAGCCTCGCCTCGTCGTCAGGAGTCTACTGGTGAAGTTTTGTGGCGAATGGACATTCGACACGCGCTCGGGAGCTCGCTGGAGTAAGTTGCGGACGCAGGTCCGGTTGCCTTGTGCGGCGGCGATCGGGCCGCACGGGCGAAGAGCGGTTTGGTTCAATTTTAGGGTTTTGAGCGATTTATTTATAAATAAACCAGTCTTTGTGTTTTGAAATTGATTTGAACTGAACTGAGCGGTTCAATTGTAATTTCGGTCTAGTTCTGGAATTTGGACCAGTTTGACCCTAATTCGGTCGAATCTGGGCCGGTTCAGGTAGCCGTTGGAAAGCTTGTGAAATTCCCTATCCAATGGTAGTCTGTGTGCATTTAGATTACTTGTAGATTTTTTGTAATTTAAGTTCTAAGTCTCGGTTTAACTTGGTTCAGAGTGAATTTGATTGGTTCAGTGCAATTCTATTCGATTCAGTGGGTTTTAAGTCCGGTTTACCTGATCTAAGATTGGTTCTATAGGTTTAGGGTTGTGTTGTACATGTTGGTATTCTTGGTTTTCAAGTTTGAAAACTTATTAATAGAGTTTATGTACAAATTCATGTTACATAGTAGTTAATCCATTAATCTGCTTGCATCATTTGATATACAACTCATTGGCTTTTCAAAAGAATTCAGAATAACAGCGCTTGAGGTAGGAATCTTACCCTACTCCTTTCTTACAGTGTCAAGAATTATAGGATTTGCTACATAATCCTTTGGTTTGATATATGATGTATACGTTAGAATTAATTGACACTGATATCTAATTGCTTCGTCTGCTTGATTTGTTTCTGAAACTCAGTTGACTTCAGTTATCTTGTTCATTGGTCATATTATGTTTCAGTATGCATGATTAACAAAACTGTATTGAGATATCTGTTATATTGATATGTGAGCATAGTTGAACAATTGTGTATCTGTGAAATTGGCACATGAGTATGTGGAAATGTTGTAAATCTGTGATGATAAAGTCGTGATATATATTGACCTTTGGACTGGATGATTTATTTTCCAGTGGCCTGTTTATGTGTTTTATAGTTCCGACGCAGATCAGACTATCTATTTGCCGGTTAGGGCACCGCCAGTTGTCCTCGGGACAATACTACGGATGTCAGGGTTGGATGCAACCTACCGGGCTGTTTAAGACAGTCGTTCCATTGCATGAGCAATAGTGGAAACACTCTGAAAATGAGTGCGGCTCTTAAGTGAGATCTGTTGGCCAGCTTGATGATTTGCACGACATTCTTATATTATTTGTATATTGTTGTATTAGTCATTGTATTATCATGTTATTAGACTCCCTTACCATATTTGTTCATTCCTACTTAGCAATTATGCTAACTCCCTTTGTTTCTCTTCTAGGTACAGAGTTAGCGTCTGGGAGGGATAGAGTAGATAGCAGATACCAGCCCGAGTTGAGATAGTAATTTTAGTTTTATTTTAGTTGATTTATGTACATCTTGAATAGTATGTTTTAGAGTTTGTGTTATAAAACTGTAGATGTTAAATTTGGATTATTCAATTAATAAATGATATGAATAGCCGTCTTCCCACCAGGGCGTGACAGGATGAACCCCAAGTCCCAGTTTCTTCTCTGATATTTTTCTGTGCACTTTCCGATCGTTTGCATCATTATTCGATTTGTTTAGCTAGTGAAAATTCAATTCGTCGGTACTTAACAACAAGGTCTCTGTGGTTCGATATCTTAAATATTAATTCGAGTATCCGTGCACGTACGGACATACAACATACCACTGCCAATTCTTTGTTGTGCCAAGTAGAGGAGTCTTTCTCTCTTTTTTTTTTTTGGATTTTGGATTTTGTATTCTTTCTTCCCAACAAATAACACAATAGACAAAACATATACAAGGCTAACAAATCAATATCAATTCAAGAAAATTATACTCATCTACTCACCTTATTTGAAAGGATGTTTATGCTGGGGTATGCCCTTAAGGCTAATGTTTGAGGCCTTGGGATTATATCAGTATCATGTATAAACACTTATGTTTATAAAGGCAATGGTTGTTATTCAGGTTGTTACATTATCTGCTGCAATAAGTGTGCTTCTGAATAATGTCTTAGTGCTGTTCAGCTTGGCTGACATGCTGTAATGTCCTTAGTCGAGATATCTTGGTGAACATAAGACAGCCTTGATATGATTGAGACTAATATGTGTTCTAATCTTATAGGATGCTTCGAGCATGGAATAAGATGTAGACTCATGAGTAAATTGGATGTACTGGACAGACCCTACTAGGATATTCAATTGCTTGTCACAATGTGAATAATCCTTGTATGCAACAAGTGGCATATGTCCTCTGACTTGAGATCACTTGTGTTTCTAAATGATGATTGTCATTGTTTTGAGGTAGTTCAATATCATTTGAAACATAATAGTTATAGACTATCTTGGATAATGAGCATGAGTCATGTTAGGGCACTAGTGATAGATAAAGGATTGTCGTCTCCTAGTTTGGAGTGTTATGTTCTATAGGGGCCCCCTAGATGAGATGATTGAGAAAGTGTATGGCCATACCCAGATGACTATATTCATCTTGTAGATACCCCTTTCAAGAGGGGGGCCGAAACTTGTAGAAAACCCCTTTCAAGAGGGGTGCCGAAACCCTAATATTGGCGCACATAGAGAGTTTTGCAAGCGG
>CM050441.1:32999272-33009511 GCA_027562315.1 Costus pulverulentus | reverse complement strand
ATGACTTTCCATTTTGGGAAGTCATGTAACGCCACACTTCGATAACGCCAAAGTGCAATTGCCTCTTCCTCTTGAAGAGATCTTTTCGTGTGGAGACTTGGTCTTCACAACAAGGAAGAAGAAGAATGCCTACCATTTTCGAAAGCAAGAGGATTCATCTCAATCTCCTTCACGCATCTTGGGCACTGGAAGATCATTGCTAGCACAAAGATCACCAAGGAGGAGCCATCTATCTTCTTGTGTGCGCATCCTTTGGAGGAGATCCCAATCGCTCTCTTCATCCAAGGCGCCATTCGAATCAATGGCTATGGTATGATTCCATCTAAGATCTTCTTTCGATCTTTACAAGGTTTTAAAGTTGATCATATGAATATATTACATGCGATCCTTATGAAACCCTAATTCCGCTGCCAAAAGAATTTACATGCGCCACTTTAGGGTTTCGCTCCCCTTGAAGGGGACTTTCAGTTTACTCTCAAATCTCATTCCTCAAACAATCTACTTTCCAGAATCTTATGAACAATAAGCGAAATATCAAATATGAGAATATATATTAAGGAAATAAATTCAACACATATAGAGTTATTAATCCATTCATGCATTGGTATAAGACCATCTACAGCATAAATCATCAATATAAAATCACACATTATCATCAAAGATAATGCGCATCAGAAAGTACATATAATATGAGTATGATTCAAAATTCATTTGGACATTCAGATGACATCATACCATAAATCAAAGAGTCAAGTCAAATACAATATCCATGAAACAATATAAAATCTCCTCCCCTACATAAAGAATACATCGTCCGCGATGTAATTAACAGGGAATAAGAGAATAGGAGAAAAGATACTCACGAAACGCCACTCGTTCATAGTATGGCCCGAACCATCCTCCTTGGAGCTGTCCTCCTCCTAGTACACGCATCACAAAGCTCCTACACAAAATATAAATAATGATCAAAAGGGGAAGCTATTCTAAAAGCATCATATAAGATTCATAACATAACTTCTAAAAGCAAATAACTAACCTATATTACGAAGAAGTAAAATAACACAAAAATAAAAATTGAGAATGAAAAAGAGAGATAGTGCTTGGGTTGCCACTCAAGAAGCACTAATTATAACATCGCTAGCTTAACCAAAATCAACCCTGATCAAGTAACGGCCGAATCGTATCCGCATGCTTTCCTTGTTTTGTTCTTTGATCTCTGAATATGTAAGGTTTATCCCAAAATAGTGTTTTACTTTAGCTAAGAATTTCTTTCTTCCCTTATCTTCATCAAACAACTTCAACCCTTCCTTTCTTTTTCGTCTCTTTCTCTGAATTTTCTGCTTCTTCAGAAGTAAATTAGTCTTCTCCTTATTAAGCTGACATCCTTTATCATTAGAATTCACAATACAATCCATCACTTGCCCATTGACAATGGTTCAAAGCCATATGCTCGAATAGATTAATCGCCTCATTCGTGATCTTATTCATGATTGCTCCACCGGCGGCAGCATCAACTGTCATACGAGTGTTATAATTAAGAGCATTATAGAAGGTATGGACTAATCCCCACTTCTCATGGCCGTGATGTGGACACATCGTCTGAAGCTCTTTAAATCGGTCCCACGCCTCGTATAGTGATTCTCCTTCCCTCTGAACAAAGTTCGTGATCTGGTTCCTTAGATGAGCAGTCTTACTCGGGGGAAAGTATTTTGCTAGAAACGCATTGGAGAGCTCCTCCCAAGTCGTTATAGAACCTGGCGGTTTTGAGTACAGCCATGCACGAGCCCTGTCCCTGAGAGAAAAGGGAAATAGTCTGAGTCTCAAAGCATCGCTAGAAACACCATTCATTTTCAAAGTATCGCAATATTCAAGAAATATGGAAAGGTGCATATTAGGGTCTTCGGAAGGCAGTCCTCCAAATTGGTTCTGCTGAACCATAGATAGTAATGAAGGCTTGATTTCGAAGTTATTCGTTTCAATGTTGGGGTGAACAATACTAGAACGGACTCCTTGATAATTTGGATTTGCATAGTCCTTAAGAGTTCTCGGTTGCGGGTTTGCGTCACCCATCTTGGATTCTTTGGTTTCCTTTGCTAATTGTTTCCTGCGCAAGCGAAAAGTTCGTTCTGGTTCTGAATCTTCCTCGAAAAGCTTTCTAGAACACCTGGGCATAAACAATTAACAAATTAGGCTGAAAATAGCAAGCATTCACTAAATGCAGAAAAGAAAAGAATTAAAAAGAAAACAAAAGCCTAGTCTATCAATTATAAGATTAAATCAATATTAGCGAAATTGGTCTCTGGCAACGGTGCCAAAAACTATATGTGATCCGCAACTGCACGGATAAATCGAAGTAATAAAATATCGATCCCACAGGGACCAATAGCTAAGTACTGATTCTGACTTAGAATAGTTAGCTAGACTAATATGAGAGAAAATGGTCTTTATCACTACTAAACAGAAGGGATAATAGGCAAACTAGGCAAACTTGGGTTGTAATCAATTTATGGAAAGTTCAGGATTTTGGGTTCACCAATCTATGCTTCATGACTTATAAAAATTAATGATGTCTTAAGAAAGATTTACAATGTTGAAGGGGATTTATCCGCATGTACAGATTGCCCCTTCTCAATAGTACAATTCGGTGTTTATCTAAATTAATCTCCTACTCTCGTGGTTATTAACTCAAGATAAACCCAATGGGCTCTTGATAAATATGAAGATCCCTCACGTCAATTCGAACTACTCTCGTGTTCAAATTGACTTGTCCAAATATTGTAGATCCGATATCTCAATTCACTTCTTAGTACTTCTTGAGACATCTAAGACATGAGAATCATGGCCAGTAATTATCATGTGATTAATACAACAATAATTGAATCTAACAAGAGTAAATAACTTCATAAGATGGTATAAAACAATCAAATCATGAAAACAAAGAGGGCTACACCCTTAATCATGAATAAAAGTTTACGCTGACATGTTACGCATGTTCACGTTCAAGAAATCCATGTTTTGATTACAAATTGGCTAAATAATACAAAAAAAGATGAAGGAAGACAAGGATCAATGTTTCGTGATGGAGATCATCACCAAATAGCCAGAAAAATGAAGCTTTTCCCGTTGAAATCTGAAGATCGCCGCCCTCTTACCCTAGTTTTGCCTCTTCCTTGAATCCCGATAAAAAATTTACCAAAAAGTCCTCAAATTCGGCCCAAAGCTTCCTTAAATAGTTCCCCATTCTTGTATTAGGTTTCCCCCAAAATTTGGTTTAAAAACGGATTGAAAAGGGTGACACACGGGGTCAAATCCGAATCTGGCGAAAATAATTACTGCCATGAAAGTTTTCATGGGCGGCCGTGAAACTCTCTGTGGAACTATCTGATATGGCCATGATGAAAATCATGGGTAGGGCCATAAAACATTCTGTTTGTTCAGAAAATATGGCCGTAAAAAATTTCATGGGGGGGGGGGGGCGCATTTTCTAAAGATGCTCCGACTTGCATGAAATTTTTTGGGCAGCTTCGTCTTGGCTTGCACAATTCATCTATGTGCATGGATTCATCAAAATCTATTGATTTGTGAGCATTTTCACCTAATATGTCGAAAGTGAAGAAAGGTGAAGATTCCGAACAAACAAAAGATGTTAAGCTAAAATGAGTAAAAACATGATAGAAAAGTGAGATAATTAATGGTAAAAGTATGCTAAAAATACTTTATAAATGCGTGTCATCAGCAGCCCCTGAGGACACGGAGGATATTGGATCTGACGCGGACGAGTGGTGCTCTGTGAGTATCTTTTTCCTTATTTGTATTTCATCTTTTATATTTTATTGATGTTTCATGTTTTTATAGGAAAGGATGACTCTTCCAAACTTTTCGTGTCCGCCAACGCTATCTTGCCTTGTTTTTACTTGACTTTATCATGATTCAATTGGGTTTTATGATATTGAGATATTGATATTGAATTCAATTTGGGTGTATAATATTTGATGACATGTGTAATTTTGATTCTGAATGAGTATATGCAATTCCTGTTGTTATGATTATCCTGTGATGCAGTCTGATTTTGAAAAATATTTCTGTTGATAGTATGATTTTCTTGATAATGAATGTGTTTATGCATGTGATTATGACTAGACCTATTGTGTTGAATTTATTTCTCTAATATATATCTGCCTATTGGAATTTTTGATTGATTGATGGATGAAATTTTGGGTAGACATGTTATTTGGTGAATTTGAATTAAAAAGTGAAGCTACTTATTTAAATAAAATTCCATGATCAGGGTACTGCGCAAAATAGACATGTTATTTAGTCTATTTTGCTATTTGTTGGGAAGAAAAATTCCATAATCAAATTTTAAGAGAGATGACTCCCTTACTTGGCACTGCACAAAATTGGTAGTGGTGCCTAAGACATGGGTTGAAGTCAAAGATTAAAAAAATGATGAGAGAAAAAAAAAATTCAAGAGAATGACTCCTCGTCTTGGCACTGTGTTGATTTGTGGTGTTACCTAAGTTAAGAGTTCAAGTCCAAAAAAAAGAAAAAAAAGAAAAAGCATGTATCTATGTGGGCACATACCATGGAGAGAAATTGTTTCACATTAACTCCGCTATCTTGTGTAAGATTCTTCCTACCTTTGGGATATGAGTTCTATTACATTGGTTATGTGATCAGTGTACTCTAAATTTGTCACCATAAAAAAGCTGATAATCGAATTAAAGAATGCGAACGATACAAAAAAGGGAGGAACTTAAAAATTTTGTGGAAAAAGATCTTGGAATCCTACTCCTGTAAACAAAAGTATGGTAGATTCGAACTAAAGCTAGATGAAATCTTGAGATTGAGATTCTACTTATTATACAAGTTATGAAATTTTATTTGATTAAGTTATAGATCTTGAGGATTGAATTCGAAAGATGATATGTTTATTTAAAATTTTATGAAGCAATTGGTGAATTCTTCCATTGGCGATTATATTTTAGAAATTTATTCCTCGTAAGAAATTTTATTCCCTTGATTAGTTTTTGATTTTGCTTGAGGACAAGCAAAGTTTGAGCCTTATGTATTTGATGACATGAAAATTCATAGTATATTTTGTGTCATTTTATAGGTCTTTTTGTGTCACATTAATGCTCTTTTGCTTATTTTTATGTTTTATTTATCAAATATTGCAGAATCTACACCTTTTTGTGTTTTTGATCATTTTAAGGTAAAAAGACATTATTTTAAGGCGTTTTCAAGCAATTCAGATGCATAGATGAATTCCCATCATCAAGAGAAGATTACCTGTCAAATTTCATGTAAATCAAAGCTTCAGACCACAAATACGGCAGGGCAGTAATTAATATTACGGTACGATAGTTTTACTGAACCTACAGAATAAATCATGGCACGATCGCCCGAAGACGCGAATGTCGAACACGGGCAAGCCATGCCCAGTTATGTGGATTTAGGCCACACCGAACACGGGCGTACTCCTGGTCACGGGCAAGTTGTGCCCGGTTCTGTGGATTTCGGCCACACTGAGCACGGGTGTGCTCCTGGTCACGGGCAAGCCGTGCCCGGTTCTATGGATTTTAGCAACTCCCATCACAGCCGTGCTCCTGGTCACAGGCAAGCCATGCCCGATTCTGTGGACTGCGGCCACTCCGAACACGGCCGTGCTTACCTTCACGGCCAGGCCGTGTTCACCCTTGAAGATCAAATCGAGCCCCAACAAGCCCACTTCGATGTGCACCGCCCTCCCTATCATATTGCTCCACCCCATGGCGACCCAAAGGAGCCCAACAAGGTGGAAATCCGGCGATCCCAATGCCAAAGTAAACCCCCTGGACCGTTTCTTGGGCGTCATTAGCCCTCTCTCCATCCATACCGAAGTGGCGCAGCCCAAGGGCACTACGAGCCAATCCCCTGAAGATCCAACTCCAAGTGGGCCGCTTAATTTGATTAGCAACACGGCCCAAGACTGAGCCGCGACGGTGGTGACCCAGCCCACAACATCGAAGTTCTACTATTTTGTCACCATGTGCTCTGAGCGCATCTAGACCGCCCCTGTACGAAGACGCAGGATCGTGCTACCAGCTTCGAAGAATATTAGGTAGTAGTTTGTTAATTTTTGCCTTGTAGTTGCAGCTTGACCACTTTTGTGGCCTACTAGAGTTGGTAGGTGGTTAAAGTAGAGTGTCTCTTGTGTATTTTGTTCGTTCCCTCCCCTCTTATTTAAAAGAGGAGGTAGGGCTAGTGTGTTGCTTAGTTCTGTTAGTGATAGGGATCTCCTAGTGAGCTAGAGTGAGCTTCCAGCTTGTGTGGAAGGTGAAGTTGCTTCGCCTTCGGAGTTGTAAGAGTCAGCGACCGGTGTCTCGACTCAGCTTGGTTTCCCGCTTTATAAGAAGTATAATCCCATCCTCCGGTGGGTCAGGTTCACCTGTTTTCTTTACGTTTTCGTTGCATTCCTTTGTTGTGGTTTACTTCGCTCCTTCACCCTGGCCATTTGCCATTTGAGGCGTGGTCGGATCACTTGTTCTTGGTTTGTGTCAGCTGCGTTGGCGCGTGCGCTGAACCCCGCAAGCCGCAATCCCCCAACGCAAGCTAAGCTTAAAACACGCTAAGAGAGCTGTAGGAACTCGCTAAAATTGCTATGAGGTTAGTGCGCTGTATTATTTAGTTGGGTGTCGTTCTCTTCATTCGCATTTGTGTTGCCCTAATCGAACTCGTCGTTGTTTCGTTGTGCTTTCTACCAGATTCTCTGCACTTTTCTGACGCATTTTCTCTTCCCTCGTCTCACGACCCTCTCCCGTTTTATTGAGCATTGCGCAAAACCCTAGAGTATGGCTTAAGGACCCCCTCACCTATTAGTTGCTACATCAATTCTGGTATCAGAGGATGTTGCACGTTTGATTCTTATCATTCGCACGATCCCTCAACATCGCATTGCATATTTCTACATCCGTTCGGTGTTTTCAGGATTTTACCTTAGTCGTCTCCCCCTTGTTTGTGAATGGCGACTACATGGTCACAAATTATGTCGTCCCAATACCCGGAAACCATCCCTGAAACCCAAGAGTCGGTTCAACCTTCGGAAGGGGCTAACACCTGGTTAGAGTCTATGGTTGCGCTTGAGGCGCGGATCGATGCGAAGCTTGATGCGCTATCCATGCGAGTGGACGCTCAACAAGCAAGAACACATGCCATGGTCCGGCAGATTTTGGCTGGGATCCAACACCTTATTGGTCAACCCGGGTCCGTGGAGCATGGTAGCCCGAACTCGGTTAACCCTCCGGTGTCCGCAAACCCAGCCCCCACTAGAGAGTTGCCCTCGATGGCCACTCCTACACGGCGGCATGTCCACGAGGATGAATGGGGTCACTCGTGACCTCGGTCCCTAGGAACCCGAGTTATGGTGATGATCCCCTCGATGAGGACGATGTTTGGGCCGCACAAGGGCCCCAGCCCGGTGGTCGTTTTGGCCACGCTTGGGCCGCACCTCGAACCCCTGCCCATACTCGTGTTGAGCGCCCTCGGGCGGACGATGATTTTCGTCATTTCATTCGTAACACCCCTGCTCCATTCACAACTGGTTTTGACCCCACACAGTTCTTAGATTGGGATGCGTCCGTTGATGCGTATTTTGACCTTAGCGATTGGCCTCCGCACTCACGAGTCCGGGATGTGCGCACCATATTTGAAGGGCCTGCACGTTTACATTGGGAAAACGTGGAGTGCCAAAACCCGCAGTAGGCTCTTCCCCCAGTCACCGAGTGGGCGGAAATGCAGTATCGCCTCTGCGAGCGATACGTACCCCCTTCGTATAGGCAACGCCTTCTTGATCAATATAGTAGCCTACACCAAGGGTCGAGTACCGTCGAGGAGTACCGTCTCACCTTCGAGATGTTGAAACTCCGTTGTAACCTGCAGGAGGACCCCGAGTTAGTATTGTCGAAATTTAAGAATGGGCTCCGTGCGGATATCCGCCGAGCCTTGCCCACATATGGATCAGAGACCTTTGACCAAACTTTTCAGCGCGCTTGAGACATCGAGCAAGACCTTCGCGTCACAGCCTGACGCAGCAACCTTGGCCCCCATAGGCGCCTCCATGCGGGCGGTCCCCCGCCGCCCCACCCAAGACTTGAGCGTCCGGAGCCTCGTCCGGACGCGCGACCCATGCCCCCAGCCGATCAGCCCCCTAGACACCCGCCCCATGAGGCCCCACCTTCTCGGCCCACTTGGGAGGAGAAGGGCAAGGCCCCAGCGGTTGGAGCCTCTGGCCGTATTACCTGCTACAATAGTTTGCAGCCAGGTCACATGTCGCATGAATGTCCCAAGAAACCCGCTCGAGCTGACACGGGTTCGGTACGCGTCACTACCATAACCCCCAGTTAGCACGATGTTGAGGTGGAGTGTTACACTAGTGGCAAGGAGTTGGGTCCGTCCACACTTGTCATCCATTGCAACCTTGTGCAGCCCGCGCCTACCGAGGATTGGAGGTGCTTGGGCATTTTCATGACTTACATTAAGTGCAATGGACACTCGTGTAAGATTGTCATTGACGGTGGTAGTAGCCAGAACGTGGCCTCTCGAACCACAGTCACGCGTTTCGGCCTTCCCCATGAACCCCACCCGAGACCATACTCTATCGCCTGGGTCGACACCACGAGCCTTCCGGTCACCCACCAATGTCAGGTTCCCATCGCGTTTGGGAACTATTGTGAGAAGGTATTGTGCGACGTTGCGACTATGGACGTCGCCCATGTCCTCCTTGGACGCCCATGGCTATACGATAGAGACGTAGTCCACTATGGCCGGTCGAACACTTATGAGTTCGACCACGATGAGCAGAAGATCCGCCTAATCCTAGCTCCACCTAAGTAGCTTTGGGCGTCCACCTCCAAGGGTCTGATTACACCCTCGCCACCTGCCCCTCTGCCTTCCCCCATGGTCTCCCTCTTGCGCACCCCCGCATTGGTTCGCGAGGCTCATGCGGCCAAGACCGTCTATGCGCTCATGGTGCACGAAGTGCAGGACCCTGTCCCTTGCCCTGATTCGGCGCCTCCTGTTGAGGTGTCCGCCCTCCTTGCTGAGTTTAGTGATATCAGCCCCGAGGATTTGCCTCATGGCCTTCCCCCGGAAAGGGAAATTCAGCACGCGATTGACCTCCTCCCAGGAGCACCCCTCCCTAACTTGCCCCATCATCGCCTTAACCCCACGGAACACGCTGAGTTATAGCGTCAGGTGGATGATCTCCTCACTAATGGGTACATCCATGAGAGTCTTAGCCCTTGCGTCGTTCCTGCGCTCCTCATGCCCAAAATGGACGGATCGTGGTGCATGTGTGTCGATAGCCACGCTATCAATCGGATCACTGTCAAGTATCGGTTTCCCATTCCTCGGCTTACGACATGCTGGATTTGATATCCGGCGCGTCGTGGTTTTCTAAGCTCGACCTCTAGAGTGGATATCACCAAGTCCACATTTGCGAGGGCGGTGAGTGGAAGACGGCATTCAAGACCAAGGATGGTCTTTACGAATGGTTTGTCATGCCATTCGGGTTGTCCAATGCCCTGTCTACATTTATGCACTTGATGAGTCAGGTCCTCAGGCCATACGTGGGCAAATTTTTGGTCGTCTACTTCGACGACATTCTAATCTTTAGTCGGACACGCGATGAACACTTGGAGCATCTTCGCTCCACTTTTGACCTCCTGCGCAAGGAGCGCCTCTTCCTTAACACGAGGAAGTGCGCCTTCCTAACCAACAACGTGTATTTCCTTGGATATATTGTGTCTGACCAAGGTCTGTCCATTGACCCTGCGAAGGTTGAGGCCATCCGGCATTGGCCTGAGCCTCTCACCGTGACTGAAGTCCGTAGTTTCTTGGGTCTTGTGGGATTTTACTGCCGATTCATCCGTGGGTTCAGCACAATTGCAACCCCCTTAACCCAGCGTCTCTCTAAGGATGACTTTGAGTGGACCCCTGCTGCTCAATGGGCTTTTGACGCGCTTAAGGATGCCCTGACGACCTCTCTTGTTTTGCGCCTCCCTGACTTCTCGAAGGTCTTCATGGTAGCGTGTGATGCCTCCGGATCCGGCGTCGGAGGTTCCCTTAGTCAAGAAGGCAATCCCGTGGCTTTTGAAGGGTCCCCTTCAAGGGGGAGCGCATGCATATGAAACCCCTTTCAAGAGGGGGGGCGAAAACCCTTTAGGGTGGCGCATCAAAACTTTCAAGCGGAAGCAAGGG
>CM050441.1:32966743-32977713 GCA_027562315.1 Costus pulverulentus | reverse complement strand
CATCCAAGGATTATTCACATTGTGACAAGCAATTGAATAACCTAGTAGGGTCTGTCCAGTACATCCAATGTACCCATGAGTCTACATCTTATTCCATGCTCGAAGCATACTATAAGATTAGAAAACATATTAGTCTCTATCATATCAAGGCTGTCTCATGTTCACCAAGATATATCGACTAAGGACTTTATAGCATGTCAGCCCAGCTAAACAGCGTTGAGACATTATTCAGAAGTACACTTATTGCAGCAGACAATGTAACAAACTGAATAACAACCATGCCATTATAAACATAAGAGTTTATTACATGATACTGATACAATCCCAAGGCCTCAAACATTAGCCTTAAGGGCATACCCCAACAAATACTGCATGTCAGCCAAGCTGAACACCATTGAGACATTATTCAGAAGTATACATAACAGCAGCAGATAATGTAACAACCTGAATAACAACAATTGCCTGTATAAAACATAGATTATACATGATACTGATAATAACCTAAGGCCTCAAACATTAGCCTTAAGGGCATACCCCAACAATTATCACTAGTATTCATTTGTATATAATGATATTCGTGTGTATATCAATGATATTTGTGTATGCCAATGATATTTATGAGTTTGTCAACCAAATTTATGAGCCTGTCATTGAATATGTTAAGTTTGTCAACAAAAATCTTATGTCTGTCAAAGAAAATCTTTAGTCTATCATTGAAAATCTTTAGTTTGTCAACAAAAATCTTAATTTTGTCAATGAAAATGTTAAGTCTGCCAACAAAAATTCCAAGTCTATCAATGAAAATTCTGAGCCTATCAATAAAATCTTTAATATGTCAACAAAAATCTGAAGTCTATTAATGAAAAATCTGATTCTATCAAAGTAAACAAAATTTCTCATTACAATTGAGGACAAACTATGCTCATAACTTGTTTATTTATTACAAAAGAATGTGTTAGTACAAAAATGAAAAAAGCTTATAATATTATTATAGATAAAATGTGTTTGTACTAAAAAAATATAGTTATAAATCAATATTTCCGTCTGCATTTTCAGTGTGCTCCTGTGATTGTGGTTGTAACCATGCAATACGTGATCCTTGGTCTGAAAACTGCAAAGGAGTTGAGATTAATTAGTACAAATCATCACATAGCTTGTAATCCATCAATCAATAGAGAAAATGTACTTACATAATTAGATGTATTTCCTATCAACAATTAAACATATGAAAATACCAGTGGTAAAGCATAATGGTTGCTTGGTACATTTGGATGTGCAGCTACAAAGGTTGGAATAGGGGGTATGGTACCAGGAGGTCGTACGGGCAGAAGGTGAAGCATAATGGTTGCTTGGTACATTTGGATGTGCAGCTACAAAGGTTGGAATAGGGGGTATGGTACCTGGAGGTCGTACGGGCATCTGTTCCATGTCAAATATTAAATACCAATAAAAAAGTAGAAAGGATACATTTATCTAAATGCGCACACATGTGTATCTGCATACATAGAAGGAATAATGGTTGTAGGAACAAGAGGTCTCAGAGAGCAAGGTCGTAGAGGCACATGTGAAAGAGTGCTATAACTATACGAGCACTTGCTTTGTTTGTTTTCCCTATTCTTCTTTCTAGGGGCACATGTGAAAGAGTGCTATAACTATACGAGCACTTGCTTTGTTTGTTTTCCCTATTCTTCTTTCTAGGACACCCTCCTTTCATTTCTCCTTTGGACCTTTTTTTGGAAATAGAGGGCCATATAGTAATAATTGGGTCTAAATCCACTTAATTGCTTGCTTCATCAAGGTCCTTAAGTGGAGGATTAGCATGTAAAATTTCATCAACGTGTATACTTAGCTATTTGGTTGTAGCTTCTATCAATTCCAAGGCTTTTCTAGAATGCGTACTCTTTGTTGAAATACAATATCATTTTTGACATACTTGGCTATATACAAATGTCAAACTCTCCTCTCCAAGATTATCAATGGTAGGTGAACTTGTATTACAACCATTACCTTGTCTAGCATACTTTGTTCACCTATGTAATATATAGGGCCAGTTTGGCACAACTTCTATTTCTAGCTTTTCCTGGTTGAAGAAGTGCTAGTTAAAAAGATGCTGGTTGAAGAAGTTCTAAGGGTGTTTGGATGCACAACTTGTGGTTAGGTTATTCCATTCGTGCTACAATGTGCTGTGTTGTGTTGTTAAGAATAAATATTCTTAAAAATATACTAATAAATAGGTAACTCATATGAAAATATTATAATAAAAACTCGCATAACATATATAAATAAATATTGTAATAAAAACCATATATAAAACTCACAATCTAATTATGTTGTGTATATATTGAAGTGGAATGTACTTCCACTTCAAGAGATTCCTCATTTTCTTCATGATCATCTTCTAGTGTGAAAATCTCTTCAGTGTCAACTTCTTAAAAAATTTGATCAGATCTTGTTGTTTGTCTAATATAATTGTGTAGTGCCATTGACGCAACTATAATCTTCATTATTTGAATGAATGTATTTTTTTTCCTTTTATGAATCAAGATCTCGTTGTTTGTATAATATAATTGTGCAGTGCCATTGGTGCAACAACAATCTTCATTATTTGAATGAATGTATTTTTTTTCCATGTATGAATCATTTGATGACAGTAGCGCATAGAGTAAACTTTGGATTATTTGATAAAAGCAGATAAAAAAACTAATTTTTCTAATTTTATTCGAACAGTTCACATCTCTATCTAGCCAAATTGAATGACGGGAAAAAATAATATTTATTGCCATTTACTATTGGTAAAGGATCTTGGCGTTGCTTTCTCCCTTCTATGAGAAGCTAATTTTAATTTTGTCAACTCTCAATAAAGCAAACACAATAAAAAAATGTCATCCTTTCAATCTGTCCACTAGATTCCTTCAAACAGAATGTCGTCCTTTCAATCCACCCATTGGATTCCTTCAAACAAACAGCTCAAGCGTGATTCCCACGTGCATGATCCAACAGCTCAAGCGTGATTGAACAAAATTTTCATTTAATCCACCCACTAGTAGGCGCCTCCGATCACAAGTGGAGAAGAGGAGAGGAGAGCGTTCAATGGCGACTAGCAATCCCCCCGCCGCGCCCACTAGCAGTAACAACAAGAACAAGCTGCTAAGATACAGCAATAGTAGCCAAGCCTTTCTCATGATCATCATCTCCCATGCCTTTGTCGACATCCTCTTCTTCGCCCTCTACACCTATGTCCGCTACCTCCTCGGAGGAGAGTACCTCTACTTCGCTAGCACTCGCGAGGCCAGTGACCATGGCCTTGACCCCGCCACCATCGCCATGCTCCCCGTTTTGTGTACTGGGGAGAGAACTATGTCTACTAGAGAAGGCGGATAGAAGAGCTCGATTGACAGCGGCTACAAGAGCTCTATCGACGGCCGACAATGATGATGGAGAGAATGTGAGAGTTGATTCGTAGTGTCGGGCGAGCGATGACGAGAATGGTGGCTGTGGGAGACAGAGCAAACGGGCTTGACGAGTAATGAGAAGTAGCTTTCAAATTTAGAGATGCAGCCTCGGGGTTGCTTCTCAAAAATAGTTGAACTTTAAAGTTTGGAACCCAGAAACTGAAGACCCAAATGGACTAGCTTTTTCAGTACAGTGCAAAACTGCTGGCTGCAAACCCCATAAGCTAGCCCAAAATCTGGGCCAAACGGGGCCATAATGAGGTGGTATTGAATTCACATTGTTATCAAATAGAACCTTTATACCATTAGCACATAAAATTCCATTGCACTCAAATAATTTGCATGTGCAGCTAATGGTCACAGAAGAAGGCATGTACAACACAAACTTTTTACTACCACTATTTGGAGAAGTAATCTTAAATATCATTCCTCCACCATCCAAAATCATGACCACAATAGTGAAATCAATGCTCAACTTATACTATAGTTCAAACTCTTTGTATATAACTCTAGTGTAAACCATAGATGATTCTTTTAACATATTACAAAAAAATACCTGTTGGTCTACTGTTCTACTATTGAAATCCTTTTTTTTTATTTTCTTCTCATGAAAGAGTATAAGTACTTTCTCATATTGATCTAGAAATGCAAATAAAGATAAATTTTTCCTTTAAGGATTGTTTAAAGTGAGCATTCATATAGCTCATATTAGCACAAAATATTTTTGTACAGTGGCATGTAGCCCTTTTCGTACGTAATTTATATAAATTTATCATCCATGGATGTTCAATAAGTTAATATTTGTTCAACATATCTACCCATAGTATTTGAAACCTATTTACACTACACCACTCACATACACAATGTCTGAAATACTAAAAATGTAGAATTGCCATGAATCACATGCTTAGATGTGTTACTGCATTATTGAGTATATGTCATAAAGAAAGATAGTGTGTTATATTTGACATCATAGTCTCAATGGCTTTTGATATTGTGGTCAATTGATCCGTAAAAATGGTAACAAGAAGCTGTCCAAACATTGCTTTTAAAAATGTATCAAAAAATCACATAAAAAATCAGTAGACTCATCATATAATAATGTAGCACCAAATATAATCATTTGCTTGTGGTGATTCACACCAATAATTGGAGCAAAGAGCTTATCAGACTCATTTGTCCGAAAGGTAGTATCAAAACAAATTACATTGCCAAAATAAGAGTAATTGTTATATCTGCAAGTGCACGGATATTTCAAAGTAATAAAAGATATCGAACCACATAGACCTTATTGTTAAGTACCAAATAATTATTTTCTCACTAGCTAAGAAAATCGAATATGATGTAAATAAATGATCAAATAGCGTGCAAATAATCAGAAAAGAAAATTGGGACTAGGGTTTCATCCACTTTAATTTCCATGACTAGATATGAATAGATGTTCGTTAGTCTAATTTCAAGATGATAAATACATACTTCATTTAATAAGGAAATTATCTTGCTTTCGCGTAGACAATTTACAAGAACCAATCCTCACTTTCGTGCAGGATCTATTCGATTGTTAAATAAAAGTGAATCATCAACAAAGAACTCAAGGATCACTTTCATGCATACGAATTCTAAGTTAATAATCCCAAGTGGAAACTCAAGGATCACTTTCGTGCATCTGAATCTCAACACAAGTTATACTTAAGGTTCTCCAACGTTCCGGTACTCAATTTCTTGCAATACCTCCTACGTTTATCACAGTAACTCAATCCTAGATTTAGATTATCAACATGGCAATTATACTTCTAAAATCGAGAAATAAGAACTAACATAATTTCTTACGATGAGTTCATAATATTCAATTTTAGAGTTCCAAGTTCTCAAGCAAATCACCTTTCGGTCCATATTGCGAAAACTCTAAATCGTGATGATAATATGAAACTATAGAGAATTAAAGACAATCGTCACAAAAGCAGAATTATCATATCAAAATTATACTGACGAAATAAAGATTATCTAATCATTATGAAATTAAGGGGATTACACCCATATGTCCCAAGGAGAAGTTTACACTACCATGGAATTAAAAATACAATAAAAGTTCTTGATAAATTCAAATCCGAAAAAGGAAGAAACACCACCGTAATTTTGGGAATTTTTGGGGGCTACAGTACTGCTACAGTATCATACACGGTCCATCTACAGTAAAATCATGAAACACTATTCACACACAAATCTTCTTTCTTCGATTTCTCCCTTGATCGAACTCCTTTCGATCTAAAATTTTTTATCTATCCTCTCCTCCCTTGGGCAAAACTTTCCTGTAAATTTGGTGGCCAGAGGTGGTCTCTACGCCTCACGACGAGAGGCCACACCCTAAGGATGCCCTTTCTGATTTCTCCCTCGATCGAACTCCTTTCGATCTAAAATTTTCAGTGTATCCTCTGCTCCATTGGGTGAAACTTTCTTGTAAATTTGGTTGCCTGAGGTGGCCTCTATGCCTCACAATGAGAGGCCACGCCCTACGGACGCCCTTTTTGATTTCTCCCTCGATCATTCACGAAATTGGATTATTCTTCTCCTCAAATCTTCTCGTCGATTTATAGAAGAGACTCCTTTTTATGGTTTTTCAATTGGTACCCTGGATCTCTAGATATGGCATCACAAAAATTGGGCTTTGTAAAGAGATTAACTCATTTTCGTGCTGATAACCATGCAGAGACCAATCCTCGCTTTCACGCAAGATTTATCCCAAGCTAATGATAAGTAAATCATCAAACAAAGAACTCGAGGTTCACTTTCATGCATCCGAGTTCTAAGTTGATCGCCTTGAGTGGAAACTCAAGAATCACTTTCGTGCATCCGAGTCTCAACACAAGTTCTACCTATGGTTCTCCAACGTTCTGATCCTCACTTTCGTGCAAGATCTCCACGTTTAACACAATAACTCAATCCTAGGTTCATAATTATCATCATGACAATTTAAACTACTAAAATAAAGAAATAAGAACTTAACCTAATTTCTTACTGTGAGTTCCTATTAATCAATTTTAGGGTTCCAAGTTATCAAACAAATCACCTTTCGATCCTTATTGCGAAAACTCTAAATTATGATGACAAATAGTAAACTAAGGTGAATCTTAGAGCAATAATCACATAGGTAAAATTATCAAACTAGAATAATCATGATGAAAGCAAAAAGTATCTAGTCATTAAGAAAATCAATAGAAATTACTCCCCCGTGTCCCAAAGAGTGTTTAAGCTAGCATGGTGAAAAAAATACAATATTCCATTGTTTCAGAAGATCAAAAATCAAAGGAAAAGAAGTTTTAGGAAAATACACCATGGCTGTGAAATTAAACACAGCCATAATTTGCAAAGGCAGGCGATGAACAGTAGCGGCGCCTCCTTCTTCTTTGATTTCTCCTCCAATTGATCTCCTTTGATTCTGAAACTTCTAGTACGTTGTCTCCTCCTCCAGGCAAAGCTTCAGTATGAATTTCACGGCCGGAGATGCTCTGGATTTGTCAGAGAAGCGGAACCCTAGGTGGCGGCATGTAACTCGATTTCTCCCTGTACAGTTAATGAAAATTAGGGCTTTCACCCTTGGTGTGTTCTCCTCCTCGGAGGCTGTCCTTCTTCTTCTTACTACATTAAATTTAAAGGTCTGGATCGTCTGCAATCTTCTTTCCAAAAATCAGGATTGAAAATTGACTGTGGAGTCGCGTTCAAAAATGAAAATATGGTAGTGTAATATTTCACGGCAGTGCAGTAAAATTGCTCGCGTTCTCTGATCTGAATTGTCTAGCAAATACGACACTGTATAATGGTTCATGGCACTGCCGTAAAATCGATTGAACTCTCTGGTTGAAATTGTCTGAAAAATACGGCCTATATCAAAGTTTACGGTAGTGTCGTAAAATTAGGAATTATCTCTGTTCTGAATGCGCTTCAAAATACGGTAGTGTTAAGTTTTACGGCAGTGCCATAAAATCATTAAACCTTCTGGTCGGAAATTCCACCAATTTACGGCAGTGCTCTAATATTACGATATTGTATGGAAATACGGTACCGTAATATAGAATACGACATTACCGTATTTTGGTTTGTTGCTCGGATTTGCATGAAATTTGTCAAGTTATCTCCTCTTGATGATGGTAACTTTTCCATGTCTTTGATTTTTCTCGAAAACGCATCAAAATAGTTCCTTTTTTCCCTGAAAATCCATAAAAACCAAAATAGAAGTAGATTTTACAATATTTGATAAATTTAGCATAAAAATAAGAAAAAGATCTTCAATTTAGCAAGAAAAGATATATAAAATGATACAAAATATACTATATATTTTGGTGTCATCAATTTCTTTTTAGGTTCCTCTAATTGCCTCCCTAGGATTTGGCTCAAGTTTAGCAGGTAATTTTCCTGGGGGTCTGTAAGAAGTGCTTGCTTGTTGTGCTATTTGATTTATATTTTATTGTGGGCTGCTAGAGATCCTACTTGACATGCAAGTTGACTAACCATTCCCTTAAGATCTTCAATTTCTTTATTTTTATTTTGCATGAATTGATTTTGATTAGTCATAAACTTTTCTAACATGGATTCAACATTTGAGTTTTGATTTTGATTTTGGTTGGGCTTTTGTTGGTATCTTCTATTTTCAGTTTGTCCTCCTACATTGTTATTATTTTTCCAAGATAAGTTGGGGTGATTCCTCCATCCAGGGTTGTAAGTACTAGAATAGGGATCATTGTTTCTACTTTTATTAAAATTCCCTAATGCGTTAACTTGTTCACTACCCTGATCAGCAATGACTTTACACTCTTCATAAATATGACCATTATTTACACAAATATCACAAATAACAGATGAAAAACTACAGCAGTTTGCATTTTAAAAGAATCAAATCTGTTACACAAAGAATCTACCTTTTCTGCCAAGGTGCGCCAACCATCACTTTCATTCGTACCTTGAGAAGGTCGATACAACACTCCTCTCTCAGAAGTCCACTAATTGTGATTTAAAGCCGTCTCCTCAAGCAACTTGAAGGCATCTTCAATGGTCTTGCTCATGAGAGCTTCTCCTGTAGCAGCGTCAACAGTTAGTCATGTATTATATAGCAAACCATTGTAAAAAGTATAACTTAAAACCCAATTTTCAAGGCCATGGTGAGGACACTCTCGTTCTAAATCGTTGAAATGCTCCCATGCCTCGCTAAAAGATTCACCATCTCTCTGTGCAAAACTTGTGATCTGGTTTCTCAATTGGATGTCTTGCTTGGTGGAAAGTATTTCAACAAGAAGGAATTGGACAATTGTTCCCATGTGGTGAAGGTACCGATAGGTTGAACTTGAAGCCAAGAGCGCGCTCGGTCCCTAAGAGAAAAAAGAAACAATCTCAGTTTTAATACATCTTTAGAAACACCGTTTATCTTGATAGTATCACATAATTCAAGAAACAAAGCAAGGTGTTGGTTAGGATGTTCAAGTGGAGATCCTCCAAACTGGTTCTGTTGGATCATAAACAAGAAAACAGGCTTGATTTCAAAGTTGTTAGCCTCTATGACCGGTCTAGCAATGCTAGAGTGTATTTCCCGTGGGTTAGGGGCTGCATAGTCCCTAAGTGATTTCGGTTCTACCTTGGTCACTTCTTCTACTTGTTGACTCTCCTCAAAACTAAGCTTCCTACACAATCTAAGAGTTTTATTTTGTTGGGGTATGCCCTTAAGGCTAATGTTTGAGGCCATGGGATTCTTTCAGTATCATGTATAAACTCTTATGTTTATAAAGCCAATGGTTGTTATTCAGTTTGTTACATTGTCTGCTGCAATAAGTGTGCTTCTGAATAATGTCTCAATGCTGTTCAGCTTGGCTGATATGCTGTAATGTCCTTAGTCGAGATATCTTGGTGAACATGAGACAGCCTTGATATGATTGAGACTAATATGTGTTCTAATCTTATAGGATGCTTCGAGCATGGAATAAGATGTAGACTCATGGGTACATTGGATGTACTGGACAGACCCTACTAGGATATTCAATTGCTTGTCACAATGTGAATAATCCTTGTTTGCAACAAGTGGCACATGTCCTCTGACTTGAGATCACTTGTGTTTCTAAAATGATGATTGTCATTGTTTTGAGGTAGTTCAATATAATTTGAAACATAATGGTTGTAGACTATCTTGGATAATGATCATGAGTCAGGTGAGGACACTAGTGATAGATATAGGATTGTCGTCTCCTTGTTTGGAGTGTGATGTTCTAAAGGGCCCCCCTGGATGAGATGATTGAGAAAGTGTATGGCCATACCCAGGTGACTATGTTCATCTGATCTAATCATGCTCATCATATTGGAGCTACAGGCTTGACACGCTTGTCCAATAAGAACATCCAGTGGCAAAGGAAACATGTATGCCTCGTGAAGTGGATTCACACTTGTGCTATGGTTTGGGTGTAGTCTTGGAAGACTCTTTCCTTTATATCGGGAGACAGTGATGTGTTGCTAGATACCCCTCACTGATCGTGATAACGTAAGTTATCGTTATCGACATTTAAAGGAACCCTCAGGGTCGCACAATTTGATGATATGGCTTACTTAAGTCAGATCGTGTGGACTGAATTGTTTTGGTTTAGTTTAAAGGATTTTAAACTCTGATTGTAAGTGAGATCTGGTCTGATCATGTTTGATTGATTAGGGCTTGAGATCGGTAAGCTTCAATCGAGAGTATTGATGCTAGATCAGTGAGATCAAGAGCATCAAGAGATCAACGGTTAGATCTTGAACCATTGGTTCAATGAGATCTAGACTATGGCTTGGGCTAGTTTGATTTGGTCTTTGAACCAAATGCATCTAAACCGAATTGATTTGAACCGGTTCACTTATGTGAACGTATGGTTCAAAGGCAAGAGGAGTTTTCGATGGTTTAAGAGGAGGTTTTAAGTGAACTTAAAACTTGCTATTTTGGGAAGGCGTTTTGCTAGAGGAAAACGCTCCCACGTTTGAACGCCTCTCTAGCCTCTTCCTCTCTCGTCTTGGGTGTTCTTCACGCCAAGAGGTGAATTCGGCCAGCAAGGTCTTCTCTCTCACTCTCCTTCACGCGACAAGGGGCACTTGGAGATCCTTGCTAGCATAAGGAGCGACAAGAAGAAAGCTACTTCTCATCTTGTGTGCGCATCTTGTGGAGGAGACCCCTTTCGATCTCTTCTTCCAAGACGCCATTCGAACTAATAGCTATGGTATGAATCCTTTTCATCTATATAAGCTATTGATGTTGATCATATGGCATGCAAAAGATCTTTAGGAAACCCTTACTTCCTTGCGAAAATCTTATATGTGCCTCCTATTAGGGTTTCACCCCCCCCTTTGTTTTAGGGGACTTTCAATTGGTATCAGAGGATGGTTTTCGCATGTTCATATGATTGATTTTGCTTGTTGTGATCCGGGTATGCTAATACATGTTATAGATCTATATTGAAGTTTCATTAAGTTTGCGCATGTTACCTTAGATACAAGTATCTAGTTGCGCATGTT
>CM050441.1:32945088-32957699 GCA_027562315.1 Costus pulverulentus | reverse complement strand
GAAACGGGGCACGGGTTGCTGCTGTTGCTGTAGGAGAATATCACATCTCATTACCATCTGGACTTGTATTAGAACTAAACAATTGTTATTTTGTACCTAGCATTACCATCTGGACTTCATCAAATCTCTGCCCAGAATTATGCCCATATTACGGCCCGTAAAAATGTTTACGGCAGTGCTGTAATCTTCATGAAATCTCTGGTCGGAAAAATCTCAAAATATGGCACCGTAAAGAGTGTTACCGGGGTACTGTAATTTCGTTATGAGTCTGCAGTCAAATTACGGTACTGTAAAAGTCATATTGGGGGTGCCATAATTTGCTCTGAAGCTCTGATTCTTCTGAAATTTAACGTGTGATCCCCTCTTGACGTTGTGAATTCAATTATGCATCTGGTTTGCTCGAAATCGATTGAAAAACATGCCTTTTTGCCTGAAAATCATCAAAAACAGAAAAGAGTGTAGATTCGGCAAATATTGATAAAAAAGGCATAATAATAAGCAAAGTCTATGAATATGACACAAAAACACTCATGAAATGGCACAAAAATTACTATATATTTTGGTGTCATCAGTCATGCATTGCAATGAAGATGATTTAGTGTGATGGAGATACATATTGTTTGATCCTATAGTCCCATGTTGCCATTGCCTAACCCCGGACGGACCTCAAGGCAGAACCTTGAGAATTGGAAGCTGTCGCCAAGTTGTATATCTTATGCTACACCTGCACTAGAGACATCATTGCCACCACCACCTCCTACTTGGGGTGATGACCCACTTGGTATAGGCATTGACTCCTCTCCACCTAGAGTCACCGAGCCACCGCCGGATCGTCCTCACATCACGCAGCCCCAGATCAGAGAGATTGGCAGAGTTACTAAGACCCAGGGTTTCAGACTATCACTACACAGTTATATAGGCAGGAGCAACGTATGGAGAGGGTGATGGGAGGCATAGGAGGAATACATGAGCAGATAAGTCACATTCACATGGATGTCGAGGCATTGGGAAACTATATAGAGGACATGGGGAATTTCCTCTATGATCGTTTTAACTATGAAGATCCTAGGAGAGGTGGTATCTACGGTGATGTAGGTGAGGGAGCTTTTCACGATCCCATGGCTGCTGCCCCGGCTGAAGAGGATGAGGAGGAAACACATTCAGATGAGTAGGATTTTGTGAGTATCTCATTCCTATTCTCGTACTTTATTTGAGTTCACTAATTCATGTTGATCTTAAACTCGTGTAGGGGAGGATGGCTTTACAAACTTCTTGCCTCCTACAGCTACGGATTCTCGCTTCTTAATCACTGTTGTTATGTGATTTCGATTTAGTTGTACCGACATATTTGGATGATTTGCTATACTCTCTATTCGATATGGTTGTAGTTGATATTTGATATCTGATATTCTGTATTGATGCTATGGGTTGGATATGTCATGAAATTTGTTGATGATTGTTGTTGATACACCTATGTGGTTTGTTTATCTAAGAAAATACTACCGTTATCATGCCGAAATTTTTCTTGATGGTTTACATTTTCAAAATAGAGATTAGGATTAGACCTATTATGATGAATTTATTCCTCTAATACATATCTACCTATTGAAATTCTTCATTGATTGATAAAGGGTGTTTTGGATGAACATATCATCTGATAAGTTTGATTTTAGAGGGAAGTTATCTTTTTGAATAAAATCAACATATGAGTGTAATTTTTGATTTGATATTGATAGATTAATTCAGTTGATATTTATGCTATTTACTATTTGTTGGGAAGAAAGGTTCCTTGATCCAAATAAAGTGAGAACTCCCCTACTTGGCACTATGAGAAGGCACAGTGGTACCGAAGGACATGGGTTGAAGTAATAAATGGAAAAAGTATGTATCTATGTGGGTACATGCCATGAGAGAAATCAATTCACATAAACTCCTCTATCCTTAGTAAATTCTTTCCAATAAGAGGATATGATTTCTATTGCATTGGTTATGTGATCAATGCACTCTAATTTCGTCACCAAAAAAAAATGATGATTATGAGTGGAAAAAGATCTTGGAAACCCTAATCCTATAAACAAAAGTTGATAGTTATGAATTGAAAACTGGATGAAATCTTGAGATTGATATTCTGCTTATTATACAAGTTGTGAAGTTTTATTTGACTAAGTAATGAAACTTGAGGATCAAAATAAAGGGGTCATATGTCTATTTGAAATTCCATAAAACGGTTCATGAAAGTTTTCATTGGTGATTGTGTTTTAGAAATTTATTCGTCATAAGAAAGTTTCATCCTTTGAGCAAATTCCTGATTTTTGCTTGAGGACAAGCAAGGTTTGAGCCTTATCTGTTTGATGACTCTACATTTCATAGTGTTTTTCATACTTATTTGATAGTCTTTTGAACCATAATCTTACTCTTTTGCTTTGTTTTTATACCCTTTTTGCCAAATGCTTCGGAATCTACACCATCTTGGATTTTTGATCAATTTCAGGCAAAAAGGCATCATTATCACCTGTTTTCGAGCAATCCCAATGCATGAACGAGTTCTAAACATCACGAGGAGTTTACACAACAAATTTTAAGCCAAAAAGGATCTTCTAGCAAAAATACGACACTATCATATTTTTGGGCGCAAACCCCATAGTACCGTATTTCTCATCAGACTACGATCAGAAATTTAAGGTGAAATACGGCACTACTGTATGAAACTACACACTGCCGTATTTTCTAGCGATTTCAACCTGAGAGTTTCGGTAAGAATACGGCACTGCCAAACTGATATCCGATTGGACAAGTGTATCACCACTTGTTTTATCCCAATCACATGGTTATGACTAAATCGGGTTCTCACCTGGGTATGGCCATACACATTCAGTCATAGAACCATAAGGGGCCCTGTGGATATCAAGCTTCCCTTAGGAAGGGGCAAATCCTCTATCTATCAATTGATCTTCTCATATGGGTCGTGACATACTCAATGACAACCATTATGACCTCCTAACTACGGTGAGATGTTAGGTTACATCAAAGCATGTCCCTAACCACATAGAAGAGTCAATGACCTCAAGTCTAGAGATCAACACATCTCTTGTCACTTGTGAGGATAACTCATGACAGCAAGTCATTGCCTCATAGTGGGTCGATCCAGTATATCTACCACTGATATACCCATATGTCTGCGTTAGCATTTCGTACCTAACCAGCCCATATACCAATCTCTCATGTACCATAACTGTCCCATATCTACTAAAGTACTTGACTCGGGACAAAAAGTTTGAGCACAAATCCAATCTGTCTCCAAGGACATTATCACATAAGTATATATTCACAAATGTAAACAAATGATGATAACGACAATGCCAGAATGATATATAAATATCAATGTTAAGTAATACAATAATAGACCAATATTAGGTCTTAGGGCATATACACCAACAGATATCCACGGGCCCCTTCTATGGTTTCATGATTGAAAGTGTATAGCCATACCCAGGTGAAAGCCTGATTTTGTTATGACGATGAGATTGGATAAAAACAAAGTGGTGACATACTTTGTCGAATCGGATATCAGTTTGGTAAAGAGACTATAATGCATCAGTACCTTGTTGTGATGATAGGGATGTCGATGTCCATATCTATTCCGAAGACTTGCATAGCAGCGATGTACTGCTGGGTGCTACTCACTGCTTGTGATGACCTTAGTTCATCATTGCCAACGTTTGAGGAACATATAGGGTCGCACACCTTTATACTCAAGTTCTTGCATTGATCAGGTAGCCTTATGATCGATTATTAGATAACTCAGATCTATTTGGGAGATTTCATCAGCGCCAATGGACCTGATGATTTGAAAGAAGCTTATTGGAGCCAAACTTTATTTTTGGCAAGTTGACCCAAAGTTGACCATGGTTAGCCTCATTTGACTTTAGATGAATTGGATTGGATCCAATATCTTAGTCAATTGGTATAATGAAGTTTGGGCTGGCCCATTGTCTAATGGGGTCTACTAATAAGTTGTCATGAAGAGATAAGTGGGCTTAAGGGTATAATGGAAAAGATTTCTAGGCATAGGCGCATATGACTTGTAATTGGATTAGGAAAAGTGTCAATGGCCTTGATTGGTATCTTCCAAGTGATTAAATAAAGATTGGATTTGATTTAATCACATTACCCCTTCTTGGAAGATTGACTAGCCAATATAGTAAGTCTTGGTAGCATGAAAACCTAATTGGATTAGGTCTAATGGCGAGAGCCTTGATTGGCAATACAATTAGTGCATATGTCTAGGTCTTTGCGCAATGATGGATGTTTGTCACTTATGTCATGCCTTGCACGTATATGGCTGCCTCTATGCATGGCGCATATGGGATTAGGGAAGATGATTGAATTGATTAAATGATTAATTCCTTGCATCTTGCCCTAATGATCTCTTCCTTCCAATTCACATAAGCCGCCAACTCTTCATGCCTTGCGCATATAATTGTTGTAACCTTGCTGCCCCATGGACATGTGACTGCTTCATCTTGGCATGAGCATACAAGAAGGGTGAGAGCAAGGTTCAATTGGTGCAAGTGTTCTTCTTCATAGCCGCAAGTCTTCCTCTTCCTCTCTTTTTGGTGCAAGAAGAGCTAAAGGACTTGGTGGCATCTTCCCTCTCCTTCCTTACCTTGGCACATCCTTCCTTAAGGGTGGTGCAAGTGGTGAAGAAGGGCTCCTAAGGAGTGGATCTTTTTCCCAAGGCTAAAACCAGGCATAGAAGAAGAGGACTCGTGCATCAGCTGTGTGTCAGACTACAGAGGGTGCATGCTTGGGCACCTGCATCGACATTGCTTTGCTTCGCTTCTAGGTTTTTGGGACTTGCCTGTTTCTAGGATTGCTTCCACTGTGTATGTATGTAAAAATTTTAAATTTTCTGGGGTTTCCCAACACCCCTAGCACTTTTGCTTCAAAAAGTGCTATGCTCGCATCATGGACTTGAGAAATGGGTAATATTTTATACATTTTATAATGGTCTAAATTATAACACTAGGCTTACTATTGATGCCGCTACTGGTGGGGCCCTAATGATTAAGAATGTTGATGAAGCCATGAACCTATTTGAAGATTTGGCTCTTAATCATCAGCAATGGTCCTTTGAGAGAGTTAATACATCTAGAGCTGTAATACTAGGTAAGTATGATTTTGAAACTTTGAGCTCACTAGCTGTGAAGGTAGATTCTTTGTCACGAAAGTTAAATTCCATTAGCATAAATTCAGTTGAAGCTAATAATGTACTAATGAAACCTATGGGATTGTGATGCAGGAGGACCCTCCACAACAGCTCCAGAACTAGAGAAACAAGGTCATTATGTGGACTTCCTTGCAGACAAGGTTCCACCTCCCTTAAAAAGTTCAAAGGGGCCCGACGCAACCACGATATGGTGATCTTAACATTCAAGTCAACCACCAAATCGGTACATGGGCGTCATTAGTCCATTATCAGCCCATATGGAGGTACTGCGGTCCATGTGCTTGGCACCTCGGCCACCTGAAGACTCGGTCAACGATCGCTACCACAACCAGTTGACCAACATGGCCTAAGAACAAGCTAGCATAGTGATGAATTAGCCCACCATCATCAAATTCTGCTGTTTCATCGCCGCGTGCTCCGAGATGGTTTCACGGCCCAGTCATAGCCTAGAAGGCCCAGCCCATGCACCCAGCTTCAAATTCCCTCATCTACTTTAGTTGGTAGTAGTTAGTGTGAGTTAGTTAATGCTTGCATCAGCATGCTTCATCAACAGCATCTTGACTGCTTTTAGTTAGTTAGAGTAGGTAGTCATGCTTGTGGTCTGATATTCCCTCCCTTTCTCTATAAAAGGGAGTTGGACTTTAGTTTGTTTCTTAGCTTTCTTGTGTGATTTGAGCACACTTCGGAGAGGTTAGAGTGTGGAGCAAGGTATATGATCCTTGGCTCAGTCTCAACTCCTTGCATAACAATTGTAATGTCTTTCGTTTCAAAAAGAAGTAAATCGCATTGCCGGTGCGTCAGGTTCGCCTATTTTCAGATTTTCATTGTGTTGTTCTTACTTGATTTCCTTACCCACGGGCATCCGTACGCCGGAGACCTGGAGGTTCCTTGGCTTTGGTGTGACTGCAGGTTCATAGGCGTGCAAGCTGATCGCCGCTAAGTCTGCTGCCCTTGTTGTCGTGTTGTGCTTAAGAGAAGTTAGTGAGTTTCATTTGCGTAGTAGGGTGACGTTGGTTTCTTCATCGTCCATGTTGCCCCGAAACATATTCATTGCCGTCTTCCGCATTGTTTCTTGCTGGTTTTCACATTGCTCATTTTCAGACATGTGTTTTACTTCCCTCGTCTCAAGACCCTCTCACATTTTTCAATCATCGTCTCATACACCCCTAGAGTATGGAGCTAAGGACCAAACCACCTATAGTAGCTGCATCAGATTGCAGGTCACAGCAATGCTGATTTCAAATTGGAAATCTCACAATCTGAACATTCCTAAGTGCAAATCTCACAATCTCACAAACTTTCATATACTGGATGGTGTTGTAGTGTTGATATAGTAGATGATGTTGTCATTGATGTTCATAATTTATTTGATGAATCCTCTAATATTGAAACTGACTTTTTTTTCTGAGGATGTGGATAGAGGAATTCAGGAGAAAAGAGATTCAAATTATGACAAGAAGAAAAAGAAAAGAAGAATGAGAAAAAGAGGCTCTAGATTACTTGATAAAGGAAAAAAAGATCTTGAGTAAATTTGGACACTGTTTCATGAATGAGCCTTATGTAATCCAAAGTAATGCTCAAACTGAAGGAAAATTAGAGAGGAGATTGAAGAAATCAAGATCAAATCTGAGTGCAGAAGGGTCAAGATAAAGACCTTTAAATTAGCGCTTCTTGGGAGACAACCCAAGCATTTTTTTTCTTTTATTTTTGGTTTGTTTTTGTGTTAATTTGTTCTGTTTAGGATTAATTTTTCTTTTTCTCATTTTTTAGGTACGTTTTTTTTGGAGATTTTCTTGATTTTTGACACATTACGGTACTACTGTAAAGTTTATTATAGTACCGTAATTCCATGTTGATTTTCTACAAAAACATTTACTTGGATTACGGCACTACCGTGATAAATTTTATAGGCCGTAATTTCTATCCATTTTCATCCAGAAAGTTTTGAGATTTTTGAGCATATTACGGCAGTGCCGTGGTGATTTTCACGATACTGTATTTTTGAACGATTTTTGGCCAGAAAGTTTTTGAGTTTTTGTGGAGATTACGGCAGTGCCTTGATGATTTTCACGGTACCGTAAAAGCGGAGCATTTTCCTACATAAACTTTTTGGTTTTTCAAATGAAATACGTTAGTGCCATAATAGTCTTCACGGTGCCATAATTTGACGCCTTTTCTCTGCCGAGAGTTCATTGCGATTTTACGGCACAACCATAATTTAGCCGACCCCACTCGATTCTGGTGCCGTATTTAGGGTTTCAGCGCCGTGCTTTTAGGGTTTTTCGCTCAATTTCGCGCCAACCTCCGAGTTTCTTCGATTCCTTACTTCCCTAATCCCTCTTGTCACGTTTCCTAGTGATTTCCAACCGATTTCTTCCTGGGATTTGAGAGATTTCGAGCTCGATCGTGGCAGCCTGCTGATCTTCTGCCGGACTTTCACCCCTTTCGTTCTTCCTCGTCCGAGCCTTGATTGAGCTGCTTCCAGCTCCAGAAAGCTTCGAAGGATGTAGAAGATCATCCCTCAAGTTGTTTGGAAGCTCCATTCCAGCTCAGAATCCCAGATTTGAAGCTTGAATCCAGCCCTGTTCGCCCCTTTGGTAAAAATACTATTCATTCCAGTTTCTTCTTAACATTGAAATCTTTTGCTTCTATTACCATATCTCCTATCAAGAGAATGGTTTCAAAGAGAAACGGGAAAGCCCCAGTTGAACCCCCAGCTCCTCTATCAAACCCTTTTGGTATCACCTTCAAGAATGAAGTTCAAGAGTAGAGGTACAATTTGCTACTCACCGGGCGCATTGTTAAAACCAAATATGCTGATACCCAAGCATTGGAGCTCTTGGGATTGAAAGAGGATGTGTTGTGGATGTTTGACCGCATTGCTACAAAATAATTTTTTGATATGACTACTCAAACCTATCTACCTATAGCGCTAGAATTTCTTAGTAGTTTAGAGGTAGATTGGGATGAGTATGAAGATCATTCAGCTGAAGGGGAGATCAGATTCAGGATGGCTAACGAAAATAGGAAGCTCACATTCAAGGACATTTGACGCATATTCCATCTTCCAGATAGAGGGCGCACTGAGCCACCAATTGGATTTATTGAGAATGTCTTTTGGAATCAAATCACAGTAGAGACCAGATTTTCACCTTCATCAGCCAGAGCCACAAGTATTTCAAACCCATGCATCAGATATGCCCACCGTGTTCTTGCTCATACCATTTTTGGGTGAGGAGACAGCGATGGTATGGTCCGTCACACTGAGTTATTTTTCCTTTGGTGTATGCTTCATGGATATCTTGTAGATGTAGCTTTCTTCTTTATGAAACATTTGGATAAAGTGACTAGGGCTAAGAAAGGCACAATAGTGAAAGGAGGATTTCTTACTCCTATAGCACTATACTTGGGAATCGAGCCCTATGGAATTGAAGTTGCTAGGGGCAATGCAAGGATCGACATTGAATCCTGCGTTGCCCTGAAGATGATTGTAAGAGATGGAGACACATATTGCTTGATCCTTCAGCCCAGGCTGCCCACGTTGTCATTGGCAAACACTGGAAGGACTACAGTACAAAATCAAGAAAATTGGAAGTTGTCACCAAGCTGTGTTTCTTATGCCACTCCTGCACCAGACACCTCAGTACCACCACCACCTTCTGCTTGGGGTGATGACCCATTTGGGATGGGTATGGATTCCTCACCTCCTAGGGCCGCCGATCCACCACCGCATGGAGCTACCGGATCTTCCTCGCATCGTGCTACCCCAGATTTGTGTGATTGGCAAAGCTATCGAGACCCAGGGTTTCAGGCTCTCTTAGCACAGATGTATCGACAGGAGCAACGCATGGAGAGGATGATGGGGTCCATGGAGAGGATGTCCGACCACATGAGCCACATCTATCAAGACGTCGAAGGGTTGGGGAACTACATGGAAGAGATGGGCAACTTTCTCTACGACCGCTTTGGCTTTGAGGACACCAGGAGGGGTGGTGTTTATGGCGACGCAGGAGAGGGAGATTCGCATGATCCCATTGACGCCGCCTAGGCCGAGGGAGATGATGAGGAGACGGATTCAGATGAGTAGAGCTTTGTGAGTATCTTTCTCCTATCCTTATTGCTCTACTTTTATTTTACTAACAGATACTGATTTTATACTTGTGTAGGCAAGGATGACTCTGTCATGCTTCTTGTGTCCGCCGCTTATGATCCTCGTTTAGTTTTCACTACTACATACTTTCGATTGGGTTGTATAACATGATTCTATATTTGCTATTTGATATTACTTCGATATGGTTGTACTGAGATTCTTATGGAACTTGATTTCTTTGGGTGGTTCAATATGGCTGTACCTAATATTTTGATATTTTGGATTGATACGCTGTGATGTTTGGTAATAATGATATATATGCCTATGTGGTTTGTTTAATCATGAAAATACTGTCGTTATCATGCCGGAATTTTTCTTGATGATAAAATATTGTTCATGACAATACTTGAAGAATTGGGAATAGATCTAAAATGATAGTTTATTTCTTTGATATAATCTGTTGAAATTTTCCATTGATTAATACATGAAGTTTTGGGTGAATATATTGTTTAATGAATGAGATTTGAAAGTGAAGTAATTCTTTTGAATAAAATGAGCATATGTTGTATGATTTTTGGGTTGATATCGATTGATTTAACCTAGTAGATCATTAAAGTCCATCTTGTTATTTGTTGGAAAGAAAGAATCCAAAATCCACATAGAAAATCGACTCCCCTATTTGGCACTGCGAAAATTTGGCAGTGGTACCTAAAGTTATGGGTTGAAGTCTGAAAGGAATAACTCCTCTTCTTGGCATTGTATTTGCAATGGTACCTAAGACAAGAGTTGAAGTTCAGTAAGAAGTATGTATCTATGTGGGTGCATGCCATGATAGAGATTCTTTGACATTAACTCCGCTATCTCAAGAAGAATTCTTTCTACTTAAAGCGATATGAGTTCTATTATGTTGGTTATATGATCAATATATTCTAAATATGTCACCAGAAGAAAGGTGGTATTCATTTTAGAAAATGTCAAAGATGCATAAAAAAGGGAGAGAGAGAAAAATTTGAGTAGAAAAAGATTTTGTGATTCCTATTCCTGTAAACAAAGACATCATGGACTCAAAACTTAAACTAAGTGAACTCATGAGATTGACATTCTATTTATGCAGATTGCGAAATTTTATTTGATTGAGTCGCAGATCTTAAGGAGTGAATGTTATATCGCAAGTTTTTGAAAAATAATTTAAGAAAGTCAGAATTTGTATTTTGGATTTTTAGAGATTTTCTAAAATTTTTCTGAATTTTAAAAAGGTTTAAAAAATTGAATTTTTTTTAAAGATTAATTTGTGCTCGCGGGGGTTCGAACCCGCGTCGCGCGTGGATTTTGAGCGTAGCCCGACCATTGGGCTGATTTGTGTTTTGTTAATATTAAACTGCGCGTATTGCTTTTGATTCGGTTTTACTTTAAATTTTAGGTCGACGAGTTGAATCGTCGTCTTCCCCGTGTTTTTCGGCGACCAAGTCTTCGGCGGCGACCAGCTATTCTGGGTCGCGTTCCTTGCTATTAATTGAGGGCTTCTGCTCTCCTTGGTGAGGCGAAAACCCTAGCTAGTCTTCGAGCCCTGTCGCGCCGCCAGGAGCGAGCAATCACGCTCCAAGCTATCACCGGAGTTTGATCAGTGCCGCTTCCTGTTTCAGCCTTCCAGCGACATGAGTTTTGTTCCAAGGCAACGATATCGCTTCATAACAAGGTAAAGTTGCTTCTGTGAAGTTTTAGTGAAGTTTCATTGAGTTTTGTGTTGTTTTGGTGTGTTGACGGCGGCGGCGCCACCATCGCTAGTTTTGGGCTGCTTTAGGTGCTTCGACCAAGCGTTGAAAGCTCACCGCGGCTGGCTGTTGAGCTTCCCTTCTTCGTTTCGAGTCTTCTGGAGATTTTTGGGATTGAACAGATGCTCGACGCACCCTTAGGAGCACGCCGGTGCAAGCGACGGATGCAAATTCGGCCGCCTTGCACGGCGGCGATGGGGCGGCACGGGCGAGCGGCTGGTTCGATTTAGAATTACGGTTTGAGATCGGTTTATTAGAAATAATCCGGGTTCGCTGAGTTTTGGAATTGATTTGGTCCGGCTCAACAGATTGAGCGGTTCAATTTCAATTTCGGCCCAATTTCTGAATTCGGACCGGTTCGACCTCGATTCGGTCGAATCTGGGCCGGTTCAGGTATCCGTTGGAAAGCTTGTAAAATTTCCCATCCAATCGTACCTAGTGTATCACTCAATCCTTTGTGTATTTTGTGTAATTTCGGTTTTAAGCTTTTGTTTGGTTTGGTTCAAGGTGATTCTGACCGGTTCACTACAATTCAGTCTGGTTCAGTGGCTGTTGGGTCCGGTTCACTGAATCTGAAGTTGGTTCCTTAGGTTTTGAGATGTTTCTCTTCTATCGGTGGTCTCTATTTTGACGTTTGAATCTTATTCGATGAAGTTCATGTATAAATCTTTGTTTCAGAGCGGTTGATCTAGTGTTTGGCTTGCTTTGTTTGATAATAAGTTTACTTGGCTTTTGAGAAGGTAAGACCTCAAAACAGATTTCTGTAGTTAAAAGTTTGTTATTCTTACTTCCGTTGACTCAAAGCATTTTTTCAAGTGTAGTATCTTATACCCATCAAAAATAATGTTATTACATCAGTTTTCAAATATATGTCAAAGCATATTTCAGTATCCTCGTTGTGGATAGCATAACCAGTTTTCTAGTATCCACGTGTTTGGACAGTTATAAGTTATATTGAGCATACCCAGTAGTATCCACTCTGTGGACAGATCGGGGTCCCAAGTCAGCATGCATCGGGATTCGTGACGCATGGTAGCGCGTGTGTTCACCATGTAAGGTATGATTCACCTTATCATGTGTAAAAGGGGGTGACGACCCCAAGAGCCAGTAGGTATTACACATAGTTGTGATGTGATAATTAACCCAGTTGATTCAGTTTATCCAGTTGCATTATAATTTTCAGTTACAACTTCTAGTTTCAGTTATAGTTCCCAATATTTAGATTTAGTTTCCAGTTTCAGTTCCAACTTTCAGTTTACAGTTTTAAGTATTTAGTTGTTACAGTTTATTGTTCATGTTTCTTGCTAGTTTCCCCTCCTTTGACTCAAAGGGACTACCCTTTCTTCTGGGGAGAGGCTTACTCAGCAATGTTTTGCTGAGTCTTGTTGATATTGCAGGTACTTGAAGAGGAGTCCCCTTCAAGGGGGAGCGCAAGGGGGTGAAACCCTAAAGGGGCGCATATCAAGATTTTCATAGCGGAAGCTAGGGTTTCCAAAGGATCATTTGAAGAATCATATGA
>CM050441.1:32911088-32929690 GCA_027562315.1 Costus pulverulentus | reverse complement strand
AAGGTGATGTGGCATTTGCGATTGGGGTAAACCCAAGATCGCATGTGGAGAAGTGGGATGCTATTTTTGGATAGCACTTCTCAAACGTGGCCATGATCTCACGTCGCCACTCTCTTGCCTCTTCACGCCTTTGACGCCTCCTTGGGTTGTATTCGAGTGGCATTCTCGTGTAGAGGAAGTCGAAAGCGACAAGAGGAAAAACGCCAAGAAGAAAAGCTCTCCTTTCCCTTTGCATTCGATCAAGACGCCTTGGACGATCCTTGCTGGCACAAGGGACGACAAGAAGAAGCACATCTTCATCTTGTGTGTGACGATTTGGAGGAGATCTTCGTTGTTCTCTTACTTCCAAGGCGCCATCTTGAAATGGCCATGGTATGAATCGAATCACTTCTTTACAATCAGTTTTGTTAAGTTGATCATATAATGCATGCTCATTGATCCTATGAAACCCTTTATCCGCTGCCCCCTTTCTTGTTTGCGCCACCATAGGGTTTTCGCCCCCTTTGGGGAACCTTCAGTATTTTCTTAAAACTTATTTTCCTTTAATTTTTGATCTTCTAAAATAATGGAATATTGTATTTTCTTCATCATGCTAGCTTGAACATATTTGGGACATGGGGTGTAATCCCCTTTGATTTCTTAATGATTTGATAACTTTTTATCTTCGTCAGAAAAGTTTTATGATGATAATTTTACTTATGTGAATAATTGCACTTTGATTCCCCATAGATTGATGCTATTATTCATGTTTTAGAGTTCTCGCAATAAGGACTAAAAGGTGACTTGCTTGAGAACTTGGAACCCTAGAATTGCATGTTAGGAACTTTCCGTAAGAAATTAGGTTAGTTCTTAATTATTTGATTTTAGTGATCTTATTGCCATGATAGATAATTTGAATCTATGATTGAGTTATTGTATCAGACGTGGAGATCTTGCACGAAAGTGAGGATCGGAACGTTGGAGAACCATAAGTAGAACTTGTGTTGAGTCTCGGATGCACGAGTGATCCTTGAGATTCCACTCGAGATAATCAACTTAGAATTCGGATGCACGAAAGTGATCCTTGAATTTTTTGTTGATGGTTTACTTATTTTCAGCTTTGGGATAGATCTTGTGTGAAAGCGAGGATTCATCCCTACGTGATTGTCTGCACGAAAGTGAGACAATGCCTTTATCAAGTAAATTACATCTTTATCATGATGAAATTAGACTAACGACCTTTTATTCATATATAGTCATTGAAATTAAAGTGGATGAAACCCTAGTCCCAGGTTATCTCTCTGTTTATCTTTACACTCTTTCCATTATTTACTTGCATCATATTTGATTTGCTTAGCTAGTAAGAAAATAATTATTTGGTACTTAACAATAAGGTTTCTGTGGGTTCGATATCTATTTTATTACTTCGAGTATCCGTGCACTTGCGGACACTACAATTTTAGGGACAACAAGTTTTTGGAGCCGTGTCAGGGAGTGACAAAAGTCTCTGTGCGCTAACACTTAGGTTTTGGCCGCGACACCTGAAATAAGTCTACCTACTTGTGTTCATAAGTGTGTACTTTCAGATCACTACAAGCAACATCAATAGTTAAGTGAGTGTTGTAATGTAAACCATTATAGAAAGTTTGAATTAAACCCCAATCTTCTAATCCATGGTGGGGCACTTCTGTTGTAACTCATTGAAGCACTCCCATGCTTCACTAAGCAATTCACTATCCTTCTGTGCAAAGCCCGTGATATGGTTCGTCAACTGAATTATCTTACTCAGTGGAAAGTACATCAACAAGAAAGCCTTTGACAATTGCTCCCAAGTGGTGAATGTTCCAGTCGGATGAGAATGTAGCCAGGCTTTTGCTTGGTCCCTGAGGGAAAAAGGAAATAATCTCAGTCTAAGAGGATCATCAGATACACCATTAATTTTTATGGTATCACAAAATTCAAGAAAAAAAGATAAGTGTTGATTAGGATCTTCTAGAGGAGATCCTCTAAATTGGTTCTGTTGAATCATTGACAGGAAAGCTGGTTTAATCTCAAAGTTGTTTGCATCAATTGCAGGCCTAGTTATACTAGAACGAATTCCTTGTGTATTCGGGGCTGCATAATCTCTAAGTGTCCTTCTCTCAGCCATGATTGATTCTTCTTCTCTTTCCTCTACAAACCTCAATTTCCTGCGCAATCTAAGAGTTTTATTAATTTCAGGATCAAAAGGAACTAATGGTCCTGACCTAAGATTCCTACGCATAAACAAGTAGAAGGTTAGATAGCTAAGAATTTGTAGAAAATATAAGAAAATCAAAATCTATCACAGAAAAGAAAAAAAGACAAAAATAAAAAGCTTTATGTAGCAATACTATCAATTATATCAATATTAACAAAACCAAGGTCCCCGGCAACAGCACCAAAAACTTGTTGTAGTCCGTATGTGCACGGATACTCGAAGTAATATTTAAGATATCGAACCACAGAGACCTCGTTGTTAAGTACCGATGAATTGAATTCTCACTAGCTAAACAAATCGAGAATGATGAAAGTAAACGATCGAAACAGAATACGAAAATATTAGAGAGAGAATCTGGGACTAGGGTTTCATTCACTTTAATTTCCATGACTAGATATGAATAGATGTTCACCAGTCTAATTTCATTATGATAAATACATAATTCACTTAATAAGGAAATATCTCACTCTCGCGCAGACAATTTACAAGAACCAATCCTCACTTTTGTTCAGGATCTATTCGATTGTTAAATAAAAGTGAATCATCAACAAAGAACTCAAGGATCACTTTCATACATCTAAATTCTAAGTTAATAATCTCAAGTGGAAACTCAAGGATCACTTTCGTGCATCCGAATCTCAACACAGGTTCTGCTTAAGGTTCTCCAACAATCTAATATTCAATTTCTTGCAATATCATCCTGATTGTTTCATTAACTCAATCCTAGATCATATTACCAATCATGACATTAAACTTCTAAAATTAAGAAATAAGAACAAACCTAATTTCTTATGGTGAGTTCCTAACATTCAATTATAGGGTTCCAAGTTCTCGAGCAAATCACCTTTCGGTCCTTATTGCGAAAACTCTAAACATGCTTGATAATGAAATTATACTTGACGAAATAATGAAAGATTCATCTAGTCATTAAGAAATCAAAGGGAATTACTCCCCCATGTCCCAAAAGATGTCTAAGCTAGCATGATGGAAGAATTACAGTAAAACTTGGTTTTAGAATGATTAGAAATCGAAAGGGAGAAGTAAAAGTTATAAAATAGGGCTGTAATCAAAATTACAGCCCATAATTGTTGTAGAGTCGCGATGAACAGTGCACGCGACCACGTTTTCATTGATTTCTCCCTTGATCGGCCTCCTTTCACTCTGAAACTTCTGTGGTGTGTTCTCCTTCCTTAGGCGAAGCTTAATGTCAAATTTCGTGGCCAGGTGGTTTGTACGATGAACGGTATTGAACCCTAGCGCGGTGGTGATTCTCTGAAATTCTCCGTTAATCGTTTATGAAAATTGTTCCTTTTTTATTCGAAAATCTTCTCCTCCTAATGCTAAGTCTTCCTCTTTTTTTGGATCTTCAATTGGTTCCCTAAATCTCGAGAAATCATATTTTTGAATTATCGGTGGAAGAATTGGGAAACTAGGCGCAAATTATGGTACTGTGATGATCGTTATGGCAGTGCCGTAATGGCTTCGGAAGTTTCTATAAGGAAATGGTCCGGAATTACGGTACCATAGAATTCGCCATGGTAGTGCCATAATCTTCTTGTTTGTCTCTGAAAGTTTCTGTATGAATTTTGCCCAAAATTACGGTACCATAAAAATAATTACGGTAGTGCTGTAATTCTGCCAAAATCCTCTAAAGTCTCTGCCTGAATCTGGACCGAAATCACAACACCGTAAAATTCATTACAGCAGTGCCATAATTTCCAAAAAAACTTCTGCGTGTCGCGGCTGTAAATTCCATTACGATAGTGTCATATTCTCAAATTACTGCCGTAAAATTAATTACGGATACGGCACTACCGTAATTTCGCAGGAAAATTCAATTCGACTTGAAATTTTGTGTGTAAACTCCTTTTCATGATTAGAATTCGTCCATGCATTGAAGTTGCTAGAAAACACATGATAATGATGCCTTTTTACTTAAAATTGATCAAAAACAAAGAATGGTGTAGATTCTGAAGTATTTGATAAATAAGGCATAAAAAATAAGCAACATAGTATGATTATGACCCAAAAATGTAGTGAATTTAGCAAGAAATATGTTATGAAATTTAGAGTCATCAGCTAGCTTAAACACTTCATGGGACATGGGGTGTAATCCCCTTAATTTCTTATGACTAGTTGACTTTTATTTCGTCAAGACAATTTTAATATGATAATTCTACTTATGTGAAGATTGCTTTAATTCTGCATAGATTTATTTTATCAGCATGATTTAGAGTTTTTGTGATATAGACTAAATAGTTATTTGGGAAAACTTGAAACCCTAAAATTGAATGTTAAGAACCCATCGTAAGAAATTAGGTTTGTTCTTATTTCTTGATTTTAGAAATATATTGCCATGCTGATAATCTGAATCTAGGATTAAGTTATTAAAATAAACATGATGATACTGTGAGAAATCATGTATCGGATCGTTGGAGAACCTTAAGTAGAACCTGTGAAAATTATGGTATGAAAGTATGTAATTTTCACTTGAGATAGTTGACTTAGGATTTGGATGCACGAAAGTGATCTTTGAGTTGTTTGTCAATGATTTACTTATCTTTAGCATTTAATAGATCCTGTGTGAAAGTAAGGATTGGTTCTTTTTAAATTATCTGCGCGAAAGCGAGATGATTTCTTTATTAAGTAAATTATATCTTTATCATAATAAAATTAGACTGGCGACCTCTTATTTAGATCTAGTCATTGAAATTAAGGTGGATGAAACCCTAGTCCCAGTTTCTCTCTCTGATTTTTTTCGTGTAGTTCCAATCACTTGCCTTCGTCATTTTCGATTGCCTAGCTAGTGAGAAATCGATTATTTGGTACTTGACAAATGAGGTCTCTGTGGTTCGATATCTTTTTATTACTTCGAGTTTATGTGCACTTGCGGACACAACATGTTTTTGGTGCCGTTGCCCTATATTTCACCGCTGGGAAGTGTACAGTGCATCTCCGGCTGAGAAATTTGCGGGGAAGCTGCGCCTAGAGGAGGAAAACATTCTCCAGAAGTTTGAGAGAGAAAGGAGATTGATTAGAGGAGAAATCAACAAAAGAAGCATCGCCAGCACTGTTCATCACGCCTTCTAGAGTACAATTACGGCTGTAATTTTCATTACAGTCGTGCTGTTATTTGATTTTCTCTTTCCTTTTGATTTTTAATCCTTTGAAACAATGGTTTATTGTAATTCTTCAACTATGCTAGCTTAAACACTTCATGGGACATGGGGTGTAATCCCCTTAATTTCTTATGACTAGATGACTTTTATTTCGTCAGGATAATTTTAATATAACAATTCTACTTATGTGACGATTGCCTTTAATTCCCCTTAGATTTATTTTATCAGCATGATTTAGAGTTTTTATGATATAGACTAAATAGTTATTTGCGAAAACTTGAAACCCTAAAATTGAATATTAAAAACTTATCGTAAGAAAATAGGTTTGTTCTTATTTCTTGATTTTAGAAATATATTGCCATGTTGATAATCAGAATCTAGGATTAAGTTATTAAAATAAACATGATGATACTGTGAGAAATCAAGTATCGGATCGTTGGAGAAACTTAAGTAGAACCTGTGAAAATTATGGTATGAAAGTATGTAGTTTTCACTTGAGATAGTTGACTTAGGATTTGGATGCACGAAAGTGATCTTTGAGTTGTTTGTCAATGATTTACTTATCTTTAGCATTTAATAGATCCTATGTGAAAGTAAGGATTGGTTCTTTTTAAATTATCTACGCGAAAGCGAGATGATTTCTTTATTAAGTAAATTATATCTTTATCATAATAAAATTAGACTGACGACCTCTTATTTAGATCTAGTCATTGAAATTAAGGTGGATGAAACCCTAGTCCCAGTTTCTCTCCCTGACTTTTTCGTGTAGTTTCTGGTAGTTGCTTTCATCATTTTTGATTGCCTAGCTAGTGAGAAATTGATTATTCAGTATTTAACATATGAGGTCTCTATGGTTCGTTATCTTAATTATTACTTCGAGTATCCGTGCACTTTCGGACACAACAAGTTTTTGGCGCCATTGTCGGGGACCTTGGTTTTTGTCAATATTGAAGATATTGAGAGTATTGCTGACATGGTTTTCCTTTAAATTTTTCTATTTTTCTGCTTATTTTGAGTTATTTGATCTCTCTACTTTAGACTACGCAGGAAACTAAGATCTAAAGAAAGACATGGAGAAGAAGTTGTCATGGCAGAATGAAAAACACTTAGGGACTATGCAGCCCCTAATCCGCAGAGATGCACTTTAGCATTGCCAGACCAGCTATCGATGGTAATAATTTTGAAATCAAGCTAGCTTTCTTGTCCATGATACAGCAAAATCAGTTTGGAGGATCACCACTTGAAGACCCTTATCAACATTTATATCTCTTTCTTGAATATTGTGACACCATTAAAATTAATAGTGTTTCTGATGATGCATTAAAATTAATGGTGTTTCTGATGTTGCGTTAAAACTAAGATTGTTTCCTTTTTCTCTCAGGGACCGAGCACGTTCTTGGCTACAATCTTGACCAACTGGTACATTCACTACATGGGATCAACTGTCAAATGCTTTCTTGATGAAGTACTTTCCACCCATCAAGACCATCCAGTTGAGAAACCAGATTACAAGCCTTGCATAACAGGATGGTGAGTCTTTCAGCGAGGCAGAGCCCTCATGAGCAAAATAATTGAAGATGCTTTCACCTTGTTTGAGGAGATGGTCCTGAACCATAACCAATGGGCTACTGAAGAAGGGATGCTATATTGTCATCAACATGGTAAGAATGAGAATGATGGATGGCGAATCTTGACTGAAAAGGTAAACTCTTTTAGTGTAGAGTCCCTGCTTGAAAGGTTTATAGCTAGTCAAAATCAATTCATGACAAATCAAAATAAGGAAATTAAAGATCTTAAGGGAATGGTTAGTCACCTTACTTCTCAAGTAGTATCTTTAGCAGCTCACAATAAAACTCTAGAAAATCAATTACCTGCTAAACCGGAATTAAACCCTAGGGAACATTGTAATGCTATAATTACTAGGAGTGGGAGGCAATTAGATAAACCTAAAGGGAAATCTGAGGATAATGAAAAAGAGCCTGAGATTGAACATGACAATGAATTAGACTTGGAAAAATCTCCTGTGCATGAGCAGTCCCAAACTAGTTTGCCACCTCATATGGGTGATGAACCTAGAGGTGATGAGCCATGTCAGGTTGATGTTTCTAAACCTAGTTCTCCTACACCATATAGGCCACCTATACCCTTTCCCTAGAGATTAAATAAGCTTTACATTAATATTCTATTTACTGAAGCTTTATCTCAAATGCCCACATATGCTAAATTTTTGAAAGAAATTTTATCTAATAAAAGAAAGATAGAAGACTATGGTACTGTGGCTTTAACTGAGGAGTGTAGTGCTATTATCAAGAATAAACTGCCTCCAAAATTAAAGGATCCAGGTAGTTTCTCTATTCCTTGTTTTATTGGGAGTATGGCTTTTGACCGAGCCTTATGTGATTTGGGTGCTAGTGTAAGTCTAATGCCGTTATGTATTTGTAGAAAATTGGACATGGGAGAGCTTAAACCAACTTCAATATATTTGCAGCTCGCCGATCGTTCAGTTAAGTATCCTGTAGGGATTATGGAAGATGTGCCTATCCAAGTAGGTAAGTATTTCATTTTAGCAAATTTTGTAGTTCTTGAAATGGAGGAAGATGCAAAGATCCCTATCATACTTGGTAGAACGTTCTTAGCCACGACAGGAGCGATGATTGATGTAAAGAATGGTAAACTTACACTTAATATTGGAGATGAAAGAATTGAGTATGACTTGAATGAGGCCATGAAAAACCCATCAAATTCTGGATCTTGTTGTAGTATACATGCTGTAGATGACACTGTTTATGATCTTAGGGATTTATTTATTGAAACCTCTAAATATGATTCCGATTTAGATTATGTTCTTGATTCTAATGTAGACACCAGTCTGGAAATTAATGAATTATTAGATTGCATTGTTTGTGATGATAAAAAGAGTGAAGAAGAGAAAGCTCCAAATGTAGAACTTAAGGGTTTACCTGATAACCTTCATTATGAATTTCTTGGTCCTGAATCTACTTACCTTGTCATTATTGATGCACAGTTTGGAAAAAGGGAGACAGATTTGCTTCTCAAATAATTAAGAATTCATAGGAAGATAATTGGGTACACAATTGATGACTTGAAGGGAATTAATCCCTCTTTTTGTATGCACAAGATCTTGATGGAAGAGGAAGACAAGCCACCTGCAGATTTTCAAAGGAAACTTAAGCCCTCTATGAAAGAAGTTGTGAAGAAGGAGGTTCTGAAATTACTTGATGTAGGTATTATCTATCCTATCTCTGACAGTAAATGGGTAAGTCATGTACATTGTGTTCCTAAGAAAGGAGGGGTGACTGTCATGAAAAACAAGACAATGAATTGATTCCTGTTAGAACGGTAACTAGTTAGCGCATGTGCATAGATTCTAGAAAATTGAATGCTGGTACTAGGAAAGACCACTTTCCCTTACCTTTTATTGATCAGATGATTGAAAGGCTTGCAAACCATTCTCACTTTTGTTTCTTAGATGGATATTCTGGGTATTTCCAAATTCCTATACATCCTGATGACCAAGATAAGACCACTTTCACTTACTCTTATGGTACTTTTGCATACAGGAGAATGCCTTTTGGTTTATGTAATGCACCTACTACTTTTCAGAGATGTATGATGGTTTTTTTTTCTGACTTTATTGAGGACTTTATGGATATATTTATGGACGATTTCTCTATATATGGTTCTTCTTTTGATGATTGTTTGGCTAATTTATCTTGAGTTTTGTAGTGGTGTGAAGAAACTAACCTTGTGCTCAATTGGAAAAAATGTCATTTCATGGTTAGGCAAGAGATAGTTTTGGGACACTTGATTTCAGAGAGAGAGATTGAAGTTGACAAAGCCAAAGTCGAGATGATAGAAAAATTAGAGCCACCCACTAATGTAAAGGAGGTCCGAAGCTTTCTAGGACATACAGGATTCTACCGGCGATTCATCAAGGATTTCTCTAAACTTGTTAGACTTCTTACAAATTTACTTTGTAAAGATGTTTAATTTTCTTTTGATGAAGATTGTTTATCAGCCTTTCAGGAATTAAAGAAGGCTTTGGTTTCAGCACCTATCATTCAACCTCCAGATTGGGATTTGCCCTTTGAGCTCATGTGTAATGCCAATGATTATGCAATAGGAGTAGTTTTAGGACAGAGAAAAGAGAAAAAACCTTATGTTATTCATTATGCTAGCAAGACTTTGGATGAGACATAAAGGAATTACAACACCACCGAAAAAGAACTTTTAGCCATAGTAAACAATGCTTGCTTAGATGGATTTTACTCTTGCAATAATTTGATTTAGAAATCAAAGATAAAAAGGGATCAGAAAACTTTGTTGCAGATCATCTTTAAAGGATAATGGTAGATGCCGAAAAGAATGATGTAATCAATGATTCCTTTCCTGAAGAACAATTCTTGGCCATTGAACAAATCAGAGCTCCTTGTTATGCTGATATAGTAAATTACCTAGTAGCTAATGTTTTTCCTCCTGACTTAAGTTATCAAAGAAAGAAGAGATTCTTAGCTGAAGTAAAGAGTTATTTTGGGATGAGCCTTATGTTTTAAGGAGGCGTGAAGATGGAATTTTTAGAAGATGTATACCTGAAGAGGAATTCACAGATATATTATTTTAGTATCATGGATCCTCTTATGGAGGGCACGCTAGTACTGAGAAAACTGATGTCAAAGTTTTGTAATCAGGATTTTATTGGCCTTCAATTTTTAAAGATGCTAGAAAATTTATTTTATCTTGTGATAGATGTCAAAAGATAGAGAACATTAAAAGAAGACATGAGATGCCATTGTCCACTATTCTTGAGGCAGAGATATTCAATGTTTTGGGGGATAGATTTCATTAGACCTTTTCCATCTTCTGGAGGTAACAAATACATACTTGTGTTAGTGGATTATGTTTCAAAGTGGGTTGAGGCTCTTGCTTCTCCCACTAATGATTCTAGTGTTGTTGTTAAACTGTTCAAAAAGATTATCTTTCCGTGATTTGGGACACCACGAGTAGTAATTAGTGATGGAGGCTCACATTTCATAGAACATAACTTCTCAGCCTTGCTAAAGAACTATGAGGTAAATCATAGAGTTGCAACACCTTATCACCCCCAAACAAGTGGACAAGTTGAGATATCGAATAGAGAAATCAAGGGAATTTTAGAAAAGACAGTGTCGCGCATGAGAAAAGACTGGGCAATCAAAATTGATGATGCACTATGGGCCTACCGGATTGCTTTTAAATCACCAATAGGTGTGTCTCCTTTTCAATTGGTCTATGGTTAATCTTGTTATCTACTTGTTGATGTCTCCTATTTATATCATCTTTTAGACCTATATTTACCTGTGAATCGAGACATATTTTCATGCTTTGACATCTCTTTCGAGCTTATTTCATTAACTTTCTTCAGAAGCTTCACTACTTGTCATGTCTGTTGAATACATGACTATTCAGTCACTTTTAGAGCTATACGAAAGTACATTTACATATCCGCGTGAATTAGGGATCTTGACAAGAAGTTTGGCTTCGACCGGGATTAATTTTGAGAATTACTGCCGAGGCCATAATCTACATCATGACCGTAATTCTCTGATTGACTACATGATGGACCCATTTTGATGTGAGGATAATCATATTTCAATGACGTGCCCCATAACTTCCTCGACGACAACCTTTGGGATGAAGATGACTTTCACAAAAGATATTATGGGCACTACCATAATTCAGCATAGTCGTAATCTTTTGATCGGCGATTTTTGACGGCATGACTATGGCCACAAATCAAGTCGAGGCCATACTACTCACCCACAAATTTTGAGATGAATTGGACATCTACATCAACGTTATGGTCATGGCCATAATCTGCCTCACGACCGTAATCTGCCTTATGATTGTAATCTCGCAGCCGCCAGAATTTATTATGAGCCGCCCTGCTTTAAATGCTCATAATTCCTTCATTTTAACTCCGATTTGGACGTTTTTGGAGTCGAAACGAAGAGGATTAAATGAGAATTAATTATATGGGAGTTACAAGAATTAATGAGGTTGCAATTAATGCATAATAGTTACATTACAGTTACAACCATAATGGCCCATTATGCCCGTATTTATGGAGCCGCTTGCATTGAATGGGCCATAACTTCCTCATTATGGCTCCGATTTTAATGATCTTGGCATTAAAACGCATATAATTCAATTACCCATCAATGTATGCATTTATAATTGGGTTTGGATTCTATGTAAGGGGCAAAATCTGGCTTGGAAAGGGGAGGGGTTTTGGCTTCGTGTGAAGTGTTCGGTGAAAACTTTGGGGAGAAGAAGATCTCTTGTGCTTCTATTTGTGAAGGCTTGAAGGAAGAATATTGCAACCCATTTTAAAGAGTTTGTGGTTTTCTAACTTCAACTATTTCTTATATTTTCTTCTTCTTTTAGAGATTCGTACTTGAAGGACGCTATGATAGCATAAATTCTTTGTCGGAACTAAGGGTGTAGTCTCGTTGTTTGTACCTTCTGTTCAAACTTGTTATTTCATAGCAAATATAAATTTTATCTTGTGTTTATCTATTCTATGCTATTTTACTACTAGAGTTACCTTGATCACGTAATTTCTTTTCTCGGGCGTCGTAGGAAGGACCGAAAGGTGAATTGCGACGTTAGATTTGCTAGTTCGGACATACTTTGACCTATCAAGAAATGGTGCAGGATTTGTATGAGGAATTTTATAGTATCTCTGAACCCATTGGATCAATCTAAGTGCGGTGAGCCACTAAAGTAGGATGCTGATCTAGATTGATACTGGATTACGCCGTCGAAAGGGGGTAATTTGTACCTTTTGATACTTCCTTGAGCACTTTTAAAATTGCCTTGTTATGATTTTAACTCATTTGAATTTAAGATCCATCAATGAGACGAACCCAAGGTTCCGATATCTTTAACCCCTATTTTTCCACCAGAAACTCTCTCTTGCTTGACTCGGTTTGCTAATTCTCATTCGGTCATATTTGATTTACTTTCTGCAACCCCAAATTATTCACGAATTTGTCTAGCTATTAATTTATAGTAGCTTGGTAATTGATCACTGTCCCTGTGGGATCGACATCTTTTTTACTACCATGATGAAACCGTCACAATCGCGGTAAGTAGTATGGTAAAGTACTCATCAAGTTTTGACGCTGTTGCCGGGGACAGGCAACCAATATCAAAATGATATAACAATTGGTAGACTAGACGTTTTGTTTTTTTTTTCTACTGCTTTTGTTTCTTTGTTTTTGTTTGTGTTTCTTTGTTTTGTTTGCTTCTTTGTTATTGTAATTTAGTTTTTCTTTCAATCTTTGTTATTGGAGCTTAACTGTTATATGCGTTGAGGTTTACGATCAGGTGGACTTGAAGATCTGTACGAACTTGATCAAGAAATTGAGAGGATGTTCCATCATAGAAGGCGATTAAAGGAATTGAGTGCTAGAGAATCATCAAGGATTACTGAACCTATTCCTATCGATCTGTTGATGGCGAACGACAACAGAACTCTAAAGAATTTTGCTGCTCCAAATGCACAGGCTCTTCACTCAAGTATTTCTCGACCTCCTGTAGAGACTAATAACTTTCAGATAAAACCCTCCCTCTTATTGATGACACCGAAATATGTAGTATATTTTGCATCATTTTAGATACCTTCTCATGCTAAATCGAGGATCTTTCTACTTGTTTTTATGCTAAATCCATCAAATATTGCAAAGTCTACTTCTATTTTGGTTTTTCATGTTTTTCAGGCAAAAAGGCACTATTTTAGGCATTTTAAAGCAAAATCAAATACATGGAAGAGTTCTCATCAACAAGAGGAGATCACCCAAGAAATTTCATGCAAATTGGAGCAAGCTAGCAAATTACGGTAGTGTCTTAATCTATTTTACGGTACCGTAATTCCAAATGGTACCGTAAAATCTGAACACTGCCGTAATTTGTGAAGATTTCCGAACAAAAAGATTTCCCGATTTTACGGTACCGGACGTAAGCAACATTACAGTACCGTATTTCGGAATGCGTCAGAACAGAAACCTTAACCAATTTTACGGCACTGCTGTAAACCAGTTTACGTGCCGTATTTTCCAGACGTCTTCAGAACAGAAAGTTGCCCTGAATTTATGGCACTTGCCGTAAACTAGTTTACGGGCCGTATTTTCTGAGACGACATCGGCACAGAAGACTCAAGAGATTTTACTGCACCAGCCGTATACAATTACACGGCCGTAAAATCGGTTTTGAACGCGACGCCCAGGTCAATGTCCACGCCCAATCCGTGCGGAGATGATTGCGGACGATTCAAAAGTTTATATTCAATGTCGTAAGAAGCAAAAGGGGAGCTTGGGATGAGAGGATTACGGAGAGACCAAAGGCCCCAATTTTGATCGACCGTCGAGGGAGAAATCGCGATCCACGCCGCCGCCGAGGGTTTCTCCGCCGCGCTCGATCCAGACGACCACCGGCCGTGATTTTTCTACCGAAGCATCGCCTGGTGAAGGAGACAATCTGCCGAAAGTTTCAGATCGAAAAGAGATAAATTGGAGGAGAAATCAAGGGAAGAAGGATCGCCACCACTATTCACGCCTTCTTTTGTAAAATACGGCTGTGAAATACTTCACAACCATGCCGTATTTTCTAAAAACTCTTCCTTTTGTTGATTTTTGATTTTCTGAAAATATGGAATATTGTATTTCCTTCGCCATGCTAGCTTAAACTACTCTTGGGACATGGGGGAGTAGTTCACTTGACTTTTAATGATTAGATAACTTCTTTTTCAATATTTCGTTGAGTTTGATTTTAGCATTATGATTTTGCTCAAGTGATAATTGTGTTTAGACTCTCTTTAAGTTCATATTATTAATTATGTTATTAGAATTTTCACTTGAGACTGAAAGGTAATTGCTTGAGAATTTGGAACCCTAGAATTGCATGTTAGGATCCCTTCCTTAGGTTAGATCCATCTTGATCTTTTCTAGTAAAATAATTGCCATGATTATAACATGAATCTATAGATCGAGTCTATTTGTGAAACGTGGAGATCTTGTGCGAAAGCAAAGATCGGAACGTTGGAGGTCCTTGCACAAAACTAGTTGCGAGACTCGGATGCACGAAAGTGATCCTTGAGACTCCATTAGAGATTCTAGAGCTCGGATGCACAAAAGTGATCCTTGAGTTCATCCTTTGATAATATCTTCTTCGTGATGGAATTGAATCAACGAAATCCTTATTCATGTCTAGTCATAAAAGTTTAAGTGAACAAAACCCTAGTCCCAGCTTTTCTCTCTGATAATCCCGCTTTTAGTTACCGATTGCTATTCTCACGATCTCGACTTGCCTAGATAGTAAGAAATCAACTATTTAGTATTCCACAACGTAGGTCCTTGTGGATTTGATACTTTTTTATTACTTCGTATACCCATGCACTTGCGGTTTAACAACAAGTTTTTGGTGCCGTTACAAAGGATTAGTCCAAGGTACACGCGTGCCAAATTTGTTGTGTTCCCTTTCGGGTATAACAACAAGTTTTTGGCATAGTTGCCGGGGACCTTAGTTTTGTCGATATTAAAGACGTTGAGATTATTGCTAGATTAGGTTTTTATTTACTGTTTTTTTTATTTAATGCTAATTTTATGTTTTTTGAAATCACTTGATCTACTTTGCATGCACAGGAGCCTTAGGTCAGGACCACTTGTACCATTGGATCCTGAAATCAATAAGGCATTAAGAGCATGCAGAAAGTTGAGGTGAGAAGATTCATCACAAGAAGAACTGCAAGAACAATACCTACCAGAGATACAAGTAGAAATATTCGAGATGGGAGACAATCAGAACCATCAGAGAACACTTCGGGACTATGCAGCCCCTAATCATCATGAAATTCGTTCTAGTATTGCTAGGCCAGCAATTGAAGCCAACAATTTCGAGATTAAGCCTGAACTCATTGCAATGTTTCAACAAGAGCAATTTGGAGGATCTCCACTGGAGGATCCCAACCAACACTTGGCCTTATTTCTTGACCTATGCGATACTGTTAAGATGAATGGTGTTTCTAACGACGCATTTAGACTAAGACTTTTTTCTTTTTCTCTCAGGGACCAGGCAAAGATATGGCTTAATTCACACCCAGCCGGTACCTTCACCACTTGGAACCAACTATCAAATTCCTTCTTGAACAAATACTTCCCCCAAGGAAGACACTTGAATTGAGGAACCAAATTACAAACTTCCAACAAAGAAGTGGGGAGTCGCTCAGTGAAGCCTGGGAGAGATTTAATGAACTGCAGCGGAAGTGTCCTCACCATGAATTAGAACTTCAAACTTTAATGCAAACTTTTTATATTACATTATCTGATCAGACTAAAATGATTGTGGATACCGCTGCAGGAGGAGCTCTTATGAGCAAAAAACCAGATGAAGCCTTCAGACTGCTAGAGGAGATGGTAGAAAACCATAATCAATGGACTATCGAAAGAGGAGTACTTTACAAACCTTCTCAAGGTAAGGGTGAAAGGGAAAGATTGCGATCCTTAGAAGAGGAGGTAAACTTTTTGTGCAATAAGCTAAACTCCATGCAAACTGCTTCTGTTTCTGCTATTACTTGTGAAAATTGTGGCAATGATGATCATACTGCTGAATATTGTAGAGTTGTTAATCAGGGTAATGAGCATGTAAATGTCATAGGGAATTATAATCAAAGTAGATCATCCCTATTCTAATACATATAACCCTGGATGGTGGAATCACCCCAACCTTTCATGGAAAAACAATAACAATGTAGGGGGGAACACTAAAAACAAAGGATTCCAAAGGCAAAATCCCAACCAAAATCTGAATCAAAACAATGATCAATTCTCTGAGATAAAATCCATGTTTGAAAAAATAATGACTAGTCAAAATCAGTTTGAGGTAAAACAAGATAGAAAAATTGAAGAGTTTATGTCTGATCAAAAACAAATCCTGTCAAATCAAAATAGACAAATTGAGGAGTTTAAGCAAAGTGTACATCAAATTAACTCTAGACTGGATAGAGTAGAAGATTACCTTTGACATATGTGGAATCAGGAAAAATTACCTTTGACATATGTGATAACAAGATTGAATTTAATCTTAATGATTCAACCAACAAACTTTCATACTCAGGATTTGTTGTAGTATTGAAATATTTAATGATGAAATCTATGATGTTTCAAGTTTGTTTGATGAAACCCCAAATAATGAATCTAACAATCTTTTTGAGGGTATTGATGAGAAATTGCAGAAGAAGAAAAAGCCAAAGAGGAAGAGAAGAAGAGAAGGCTCTAAGATGATTGAGAAAATAGAAAGAATTATGAGCAGATTTGGATACTGTTTCAAGATCGAGCCTTATGTTGTAAGATCAGAGTTTAGATCCAGAAATTCATGATCAAACCTGAGTGTCAAAGGGTCAAGCTAATGACCTTTAAATTAGCACTTCTTGGGAGGCAACCCAAGCTTTCTAACCCTTATTTTTATTTTCTTTAACTCAATTTTTGCTTAGGACTAATTTTTATTTGATTTTTGTAGGTTTTTCATGATTTGGAGCAAAATACGGCAGTATCGTAAAGCATTTTATGGTACCGTATTTCAGTCTGCTTACGAACAGAAAGCTGCGCCGAAATTATGGTACGGCCGTAAAGGATTTCACGGTACCGTATTTCTGATCCAAAATCAACCCGAGAGTTCTTTCGTTTTTACGGCACTACTGTAAGGTAGTTTACGTGCCGTATTTTTTTTGAAATTTTAGCTTTTCTTTTTCAACAAAAAAAAAAATCTTTACTGTTTGAATATTACGGTGGTACCATAAAGCATTTAACGGCACCATATTTTTGATGTCATTCCGAACAGAACGTTGTCGAGATTTTATGGTGGTACCATAAACTTCTTTATGGTACCGTAATTCCACGTCATTTTTGAACAGAAGGTTTTCAATATAATACGGCACCCACCGTAAACAATTTTATGGTGCCGTAATCCGAAATCTATTTTGAACAGAGAGCTTTGTCGATTTCATGGTACCTGCCGTAAAGTATCACACTACCGTAAAACGCTTTTTGAGACGCGAGTCTGTACTGTATTTAGGGTTTCGACTGGACCGTTTTTGGGGTTTTTACCCTCGATCTCCCTCGTTTCTGAGCCGTTCTTTGATTTCCGATGATCTCCGACATCGTCAAGACACCAGCCACCACTTCTATTCAACTTTCACCGTCGATTAGGTACTCGATTCTCTGATTTTTACGCTTTGACGAATTTCCCAAGTTTTTGCCCCTTTCTCTCATTCTCGCTTGATTCTTAACCATTTTGAATGATTTTTGTTTCTATACACTCGTTAGAGGATAGGCTTTGATTTCTTGCTGTTAGAAAAGAATTTGGTTAGATTTCGTGACCGATTGGAGCTGAAACATGATAAACGCATTTGAAGTTACTGTTCACTCATACTTCGGTTGATTTTTGGAGTTTGAGCTGAGTTTTGAGTTGATTTTCACCTTCTACTTGCTTAATTAGTGATGAAGAACCTATGATTCATACAAGCTTCCTACGGGAAGCTTGATATCCACGGGGCCCCTTATGGTTGCATGACTGAAAGTGTATGGCCATACCTAGGTGAAAGCCTAATTTAGTCATGACCATGAGATTGGGTGAAAACAAAGTGGTGACACACTTTATCCAATCGTATATCAGTTCGGCAAAGAGACTATAATGCATCGGTATTTTGTTGCGATGATGGGGATGTCGATGTGATATCCATTCCGAAGACTTGGGTAGCAGCGATGCACTGCTAGGTGCCAATCACTGCTTGTGATGACTCAGTTCATCACTGCCAATGTCTGAGGAACCTACAGGGTCGCACAACTTGAAACTCGGGTTCTCGCATTGATCGGATAGCCTATTGATTGAGTTATTGGATAACTTAGATTTATTTGGGAGAATCCATCAGCACCACTGTGCTAGATGAGATGAAAGGAATCATTTGGAGCTAACTTTTTTTTTGGGCCTAGTAGTCCAAATGGGCCCAACAGACCAAGTTGGGCTACTAAGCCAAATGGGCTCAATGAGCCATTTGGGCCAATGGGCCAAGTGGAATGGCGCAAGCAACTTGGAGTGAGCTTGCGCATTTCCATGAGGTGGACAAACCCAAGTTGGCATCTTCTTAAGGTAGGAAGCTTGGAGCTTCTCACTTGGAGAGGATGAATCTACTTGGGCGAATTGGGTTTTAC
>CM050441.1:32892659-32910988 GCA_027562315.1 Costus pulverulentus | reverse complement strand
TTTGGAAGTTCCTTGGCGCCCTCCTCTCCAAAGTTGGACTTTGGATTTGGTTGATTCCTATTTGGATCTTGGTGGAGTGCTTCAAGAGTTGGACTCCGACGAAGCTCCGCCTCCTCTCCTTGGCATCTCCTTTGGACTTGGCGCAAGTGATTGAGGAAGTCTCCCAAAGGCGTGGATTTTCTTCCCGAGGCTAGCACCGGGCGTGGAAGAAGAGGACTCGAGGTTCGGCTGTGTGCGAGACTGCAGAGGGCACACATTTGGGTGCCTGCATCGCATCCATCATATTCGTTGCAAGGTATCATCTCCTACTCACTGTGTCGATCTCCTCGCAAGACTCGATCTTCTGGGTTTTTGGGACTGGCCTGTTTCGGGGATTATTTCCGCTGTGCTTGTCTGTAAAATTTTAAAATCCCCGGGGTTTCCCAACAGTTCTTTGGATGTTTGAGAGGATAGAAGCCAAGCAATTTTTCCAAATACATCCACCGACATTCTTGCCACTTGTTTTAGAGTTTTTGAGCAGTCTGATTGTGGAATTAAAGGAACACTCCCATGGCCCAGCTGATGGAAAGATAACTTTCAGATTGGCAAATGAAGAGAGAGAGCTTACACTGTAGGAAGTAAGAGACATATTTGGGTTGAGCATAGGAGGATATACTGAAATACCCTTAGGATTTATGGAGAACATCTTCTGGAACTAGATTACAAATGAAAATCATTTTTATGCTATGTCTGCCAGAGCCTCGAAGATCATGAACCGCTACGGCAAATATGCTCATCGGGTTCTAGCACACACGGTATTTGGGAGAGGAGACAGTGACAAAATGGTCCGTCAGCATGAGCTGTATTTTCTATGGGGAATGCTCAATGGATTTGTTGTGGATGTCGCTTACTTCATGGTTAAGCATATGGATAAGGTTGCCAGGGCAACTAGAGGATCAGTGGTAATAGGAGGCATAGTTACTCCTATAGCCATGCATCTTGGGATTGAGCCCTTTGACATAGAAATGGCACGAGGGAATCCAAGACTTGACATGGAGTCTTGCATCGCGATGAAGATGATTGTCAGGGAAGGAGATACATTTTGTTTGGTCCTTGGACCGAATATCCGCCCTCTACCTTTACCACATGTTCAGAAGACCACAGTCAGGGACAGAGCCAATTGGAAGTTGTCACCCAGCGCAGTAGCAGCAGTTTTTTCCCCGCCACTTGATTCAGCACCACCACCACCCACCTGCGGTGAACGGGGTGATCCATTTGGGATGGAATCACCACCTCGTGATTCTACACAGGCTGCAGGCACTTCATCACAGAGACCGACGGGTGGCTTTGCTAGCCACCATGATCCTGGTTTTCAAGCGTTGATAGCATAGATGTATAACCAAGAGCGCCGCCAGGAGAGGATGGAGGAGACCTTAGGGTACATCCACAAAGATATGGAAGGCTATGCAACCATATGGAAGACATGGGTAACTTCCTCTATGACCGTTTTGGTTATGCTGATCACAGGGACTATGGCTATCATGGTGATCAGGGAGGAACACCATATTATGATCCCATGGAGGCTGCTGCAAGAGATTCAGAGGCTACACGATCTGATGATGATGAGTAGAGGCTTTGTGAGTATTTCTTCCCTTACCTTTTTGCTGCACTATGATTTTCTTTATCTCACTGTTGTTTCATATGATGAAGGGAAGGATGATGCTTCCATGACTGCCACCACTGCATATTGTTATTCTCATTCGATATGGTTGTATGATGATATTTTGATGATTGATATTCGATATGGTTGTATTATGATGATGATATTGATTTTTACTGTTTCGATGGGATTGTATGATGATTTGATATGATATACATGATGATATATTTTGATGATTTGATATTGTAATAATGATGATGAGTTCACTCTTGATTCATACTTTTGATAACTTGAATGATTAATGATCTCAAATTCATGATTAAAGATATAGCCCTATCATGTCAAATTTATTTCTTCAATACATATTTGTCTATCGAGATATGACATTGATTGATGCATAAAATTTTGGGGAGATATATTATTTGAAGAATGAAATTTAAAAGTGAAACTTCTCTTTTGAATAAAATGAGTATATTAGTATGATTTGTGAATTTAGATCAATTGATCAACCTAGTTGAGGTTTAGTCTATTTTTGTTATTTGTTGGGAAATAAGAATCCAAGATCCATAAAAAAAATAGTGAGAGACTCCCCTACTTGGCATTATGTAAAATTGGTAGAGGTACCTAAGACTTGGGTTGAAGTCTATGCATGAAAAATAATGAGTGGTGAAAGGAATAAGACTTCTCTACTTGGCACTGTAAAATTGACAGTGGTACCGAAGAAAGAGTTGAAGTCAAAAATAAAAAGTATGTGTCTATGTGGATACATGCCGTCTATGCAAAGACAATGAAAATGCATGAAAAAGAAAAAGAAAAAAAAATTATGTGTGGAAAAAGATCTTGGAGACCTAATTCCTGTAAACAAAAGCATAATAGATTTAAATTGATGCTGGGTGAAATCATGAGATTGAAAATTCTATCTATTATACAAGTTGCAAAGTTTTATTTGATTGAATTGTGAATCCAGAAAATTGAGTTATGAGGATGATATGTTTACTTGAAATTTTGTAAATCAATTAATAGAATTTTTCATTGACAAGTTGCATTTTAGAAATTTATTGAGCATGAGAAGGTTATTCTTTCAATCAAAATTTTGATTTCAAATTTTGATTTTTTCTTGAAGACAAGCAAGGTTTGAGCCTTATGTGTTTGTTGACACCGAAATATGTAGTATACTTTGCATCATTTTAGATACCTTTTCAAGCTAAATCGAGGATCTTTCTACTTATTTTTATGCTAAATCCATCAAATATTGCAAAGTCTACTTCTATTTTGGTTTTTTATATTTTTCGTGCAAAAAGGCACTATTTTAGGTGTTTTCAAGCAAAATCAAATACATGGAAGAGTTCTCATCATCAAGAAGAGATCACCCAAGAAATTTCACGCAAATCAGAGCAAGCTAGCAAATTACGGTAATGTCATAATCTATTTTACGGTACTGTAATTCCAAATGGTTCCGTAAAATCCGAACACTGCCGTAATTTGTGAAGATTTCTGAACAGAAAGATTTCCCGATTTTACGGTACCGGACGTAAGCAATATTACGGTACCGTATTTCGGATTGCGTCAGAACAGAAACCTTAGTCGATTTTACGGCACTGTCGTAAACCAGTTTACGGGCCGTATTTTCCAGACATCTTCATAATAGAAAGTTGCCCTGAAATTACGACACTGGCTGTAAACCAGTTTACGGGCCATATTTTTCAAGACGACATCGGCACAGAAGACTCAAGAGATTTTATGGCACTAGCCGTAAACAATTACACGGCCGTAAAATCGATTTTGAACGCGACGCCCAGGTCAATGTCCACACCCGATCCTTGCGGAGATGATTGCGGATGATCTGGAAGTTTATATTCGATGCCGTAAGAAGGAAAAGGGGAGCTTGGGACGAGAGGATTACGGAGAGACCAAAGGCCCCAATTTTGATCGACCGTCGAGGGAGAAATCGTGATCCACGCCGCCGCCGAGGGTTTCGCCGCTGCGCTCAATCGAGACGACCTCCGGCAGCGATTTTTCTACCGAAGCATCGCTTGGTGAAGGAGACAACGTGCCGGAAGTTTCAGATCAAAAAGAGACAAATTGGAGGAGAAATCAAGGGAAGAAGGATCGCCACCACTCTTCACGCATTCTTTTGTAAAATACGGCTGTGAAATACTTCATAGCCGTGCCATATTTTCTAAAAACTCTTCCTTTTGTTGATTTTTGATTTTCTAAAATTATGGAATATTGTATTTCCTTCTCCATGCTAGCTTAAACTACTCTTGGGACATGGGGGAGTAGTTCACTTGATTCCCAATGACTAGATAACTATTTTTACTATTTCGTTGAGTTTAATATTACCATGATGATTTTGCTCATGTGATAATTGTGTTTAGACTCCCTTTAAGTTCATATTATTAATTATGTTCTTAGAATTTTCGCTTGAGACTGAAAGGTAATTACTTGAGAATTTGGAACCCTAGAATTGCATGTTAGGATCCCTTCCTTAGGTTAGATCCATCTTGATCTTTTCTAGTAAAACAATTGCCATGATTATAACATGAATCTATAGATCGAGTCTATTTGTCAAACGTGGAGATCTTATGCGAAAGCAAAGATCGGAACGTTGGAGGTCTTTGAGCATAACTAGTTGCGAGACTCGGATGCACGAAAGTGATCCTTGAGACTCCACTAGAGATTCTAGAGCTCGGAAAGTGATCCTTGAGTTCATCCTTTGATAATATCTTTTTCATGATAAAATTGAATCAACAAAATCCTTATTCATGTCTCATCATAAAGGTTTAAGTGAACGAAACCCTAGTCCTAGCTTTTCTCTCTGATAATCTCGCTTTTAGTTACCGATTGCTATTCTCACGATCTCGACTTGCCTAGATAGTAAGAAATCAACTATTTAGTATTCGACAACGTATGTCCTTATGGATTCGATACTTTTTTATTACTTCGTATACCCGTGCACTTGCAGTTTAACAACAAGTTTTTTGTGCCGTTACCAAGGATTAGTCCAAGGTACACGCGTGCGAGATTTGTTGTGTTCTCTTTTGGGCTATCACTTATCGATGGTTCAGCAAAACCAATTTGGAGGCCTACCTTCTGAAGATCCGAACATGCACCTATCAATTTTCCTGGAGTTATGCGGCACGACGAAAATGAATAAAGTTTCTACCGATGCGCTACGACTACTACTCTTTCCATTCTCTCTACGGGATAGAGCTCGAAATTGGCTATATTGTCTCTAACCTGAATTGCTTATAACTTGGGAGCTGCTTTCTCAAGTGTTTCTTTCGAAGTACTTTCCCCCAAGCAAAACTGTCCAACTTTGAAACCAGATCACTGGTTTCACCCAGAAAGGTGGGGAATCCTTGTATGAAGGTTGGGAGCAATTCAAGGAGCTTCAACGTCTATGCCCACACCACGGCTTGGAAAAATGGGTAATCATTCATACATTTTACCATGGTCTTAATTATAATACGCGTCTTACTGTAGATGCAACCGCTGGTGGAGCACTCATGAATAAAAAAATCGATGATGCGATGAATATGTTGGAGGACATGGCATTAAATCACAACCAATGGGCTAGAGACCTGTTGTAATCCGCAAGTGCACGGATACTCAAAGTAACAATTAAGATATCGAACCACAGAGACCTACGTGTTAAGTACCAAATAGTTGTTTTCTCACTAGCTAAGCAAACTGAATATGATGCAAGTAAATGATAGGAAAGTGCACGAAATATCTAAGAGAGAAACTGGGACTAGGATTTCATCCACCTTAATTTCCATGACTAGATATAAATATATGTTCGTCAGTCTAATCTTATTATGATAAAGACATAATTTACTTCATAAAGAAATCATCTCGCTCTCACACAGACAATTTACAAAGAACTAATCCTCACTCTCATGCAGGATTTATTCAATGTTAGACATAAGTAAATCATTGACAAATAACTCAAGGATCACTCTAGTGCATCTGAATTCTAAGTCAATTATCTCAAGTGGAAACTCAAGGATTACTTTCGTTCATCCGAATCTCAACACAGGTTTTACTTATGGTTTTCCAACTATCCAATACTCAATTTCTTGTAGTATCTTCACGTTTATCATAGTAACTCAATCCTAAATTCAGATTATCAACATGGCAATATACTTCTAAAATCGAGAAATAAGAACAAACATAATTTCTTACGATGAGTTCCTAACATTCAATTTTAGGGTTCCAAGTTCTCAAGCAAATCACCTTTCGGTCCATATCGCGAAAACTCTAAAATATGCTAACAATATGAATCTTCGTAGAATTAAAGACATTCATGACATAAGTAAAATTATCATTTTTAAATTATCGTGACGAAATAAAAATTATTTAGTCATATAAAATCAGGGGGATTACACCTCTATGTCCCAAAGGATGTCTAAGCTAGCATGGTAGAAGAATTATAATAAACCATAGTTTAGATTGATCAGAAATCAAAAAGAAGGGGAAAATCAACTAACAGCACGGCTGTAATGAAAATTACAGCCATAATTTTGCGTGTGAACAGTGCAGACGCCCGCAATTCCTTTGATTCTCCTCCAATCGACCTCCTTTCGCTCTAAAACTTCTGGAGTATCCTCTACTCCTCCAGGCGAAGCTTCCTTGTGAAAATCGTGGCCTGAGGTAGCCTCTACGCCTCTCGGCGCAAGGCCGTGCCCTAGGGACGCCTCCCTTGATTTCTCTCTGGACAGTAGATAAAAATTTGGGCTTTCACTCTCTCTGTCTTCTCCTCATTGAGACGAGTTTATAGCTTTTTTCAGATCTCAATTTGGGGGTCTATAGCTTGAGAAATCGTCATTGCAAGAAATCCGCGGAAGAATCGGGCAACCTAGGTTGAAATTATGGTATCATGATTTTCATTATAGCAGTGCCGTAATTTATCTCTAAAACACATAAAGCTCAAACTTTGCTTGTCCTTAAGCAAATAAATAGAATAAAGAACAATGCTAAGTATGGAAAATATGCTCTTTTATGAAAAATAAAATTCCAAAAATATAATCACTCATGAAATATTCCACCAATTGCTACACAGAATCTCAGATAAATACACTGTCCTCTGAATTTAATCTTTAAGATTCACAACTTTGATCAAATAAAATACTGCAACTCGTATAATAAAAAGAATCTTAGTCTCATGAATTCACCCAAGTTTCTGTTTAAATCTATCATACCTTTGTTTATAGAAATAGGATATCCAAAATCTTTTTCTTCATTTTTTTATTTTTTAATTTTTTTTAATTTTTTATTATTTTTGATGTGTATGTACCCACATAGATACACACGTTTTATTTGGACTTCAACTCTTATCCTTGGTACCACAGTCAATTTTACACAGTGCCAAGTAGATGAGTCATTTTCTTTTTCTCTCTCTCTCTTTTTTTTTACAGACTTTAACTCATATCTTCGGTACCACTGCCAATTTTACGCAGTGCCAAGTAGAGGAGTCTCTCTCTCTCTCTTTTTGGATCAAGGATTCTTTCTTCCCAACAAAAAACAAGATAAACTAAACATCAACTTTGTTCACCAATTGACATCAATTCAAAAATTACACTCATATGCTAATTTTATTCAAGAAAGATATTTCACTCTTAGATTGCATTCATCAAACAACATATCTACCCAATACCTTATGCATCAATCAATGAAGGATTTCAACAAGTAGATATATATTGAAGAAATAAATTTAACATTATCGGTATATCTCCATTCACAAACATTGACATGCATAATCATTCATCATCAATATTTAATCCATACTTCTCTTATCACGTGGATACAAGTCATAAAAATTTTTAAACATCAAAAATGTCAAAATCAATACAAAAGGTGTGAAGCATGAAAACTCATACAATCATAGTCAAAAGTGTAAAATGATATATTCAAGCAACCACATCGAATAGAAATCTCGGTGAGTGATACAATCATAGAAAATAGCAAAAGAAATCAGGTAGCAATACCATACAATCATACCGAATAAGATCACTAGAAAGTGCAAACAATACTCACAAAACTATATATCAAGCTCAATCATCGTCAGGCCTGATGCAGCTAGGTCCAAAGATGTGCCTTCTAAAAATTTTCCTGCATAATTTTTAAATACATAAGGCTCAGATCAAAAATAGTATATTACTTTAGCTAAAGAATTAGAAATCAGAGATATTGTCGGTGGTCCAAGAGGGTGTTGGTGGAAAGAACTGGTGCAGGCGAGAAGCAAAGGTGGAACAGATGCTTGCTGGAGAGTTGCTAGCAATGATGGTGATGGTGCCCGACAGTAGAGTGACGATGAGTAGTCTTTAGTGGCCTGCTGAAGACTACAGTCCTAGAAGTGAAGACATCGGCTGGTGGGTGCTAGAGATGACACTGCATAGATAAAAAAAATATCAGAGTCACTAATGAAGATTCTGCTGCAAAAATAAATAAAATCATTGGAAATAGAGGTAGCATAAAAAGTAAGAGACTGCTAGTGGGGCTCCAAAAGAAGCAATAACAGGTTGATAGCAAACAGAGCAGCCACTGATTTATTTATGAAAAGTAGCTATACCCAAGAATGAGATTTAATGATCCATAAAGAAAATAGACATAACCATGTGGAAGAACAAAACTTTTTCTTTCCAGATGTACAAAAATTAAAGAATCAAAATCTGTCAGGAATTTAGGGTGTCAGTAGAAAGAAGGCAAATCAGATTACTAAATCAAAAACTGCACAGAAGTTAATCAGATTTGAAAAGTTGCCATGCTTCCTAGAATTGTCAGAAAATATTTTCATGAAAACAACTAATCCTCAAGAAAGAACGAAACATGTTCTTCCAATTTCAAGTGAAAGATCAGGGTTACAACTTATCAACGCATCTTAAAAACCTGCAGCAACAGAGCTAGTCAGATTAGTAAAAAAAAAACTACTGCAGAAATTAATCAAGTACCAAAATATACTATGTGTTATAAGATGATCCATGAACTTTAAAATTAAAAAAAAAATAATAGACAAAGATGAGTAGTTCCATGCTGTGCCAAAGATCAAAAATTTTCCTAACCCAGTTTCTTAAAATCACAGCGAGAAAACACCTAATCAGATAAGCAGAATGCAGTTTTAACATTACAGGCGTAATATTTCTTACGGCAGTGCCATAATATATACAGAATTATTGGGTTAGAAATATGCTGGAATTACGGTACCATAAAAATGGTTACGGCACTGCCGTATTTTGCGTAAAGATCTCAAAACTCTCGGGTCAAAAATCACTTAAAAATACGACACATGAAAATGATTACGGCCCTGCCTTAAAAGTCAAAGAACTTTTGGGTCAAAAATTAGCCAAAATTATGGTACCGTGAAAAAGAATACGGTACCGCTGTATTTTTCACAAAACTTCAAAAAAGTCTTGCGTAAGAAATCGGCCGACATTACAGCACCGTGGAAAAGATTACGACAGTGCCATATTTTGCACAAAGTTCAATTTTCCATGGAAAAAGAGAAGAAAAATTAATTCTAAACATAAACTAAAATAAAAGAAACTAAGAAAAGTAAGAGTGCTTGGGTTGTCTCCTAAGAAGCGCTAATTTTTAGGTCACTAGCTTGACCAAAACTCAAATATCATGGCGAAGTAGGTGGATCAGTACCAAAGTAAATAGCATACAATTTTCTGCGTTTCCAATGTCCTAAAAGTTTAGCTACTAATCCAAACATCCAAAATTTCATATAAATCAAGATCGACGTGGCTTTCTTAATTATACCGAAATTAAAATTAAAATGTTCAATTCCACTCAAAGGATATTCAATGATCTTCCTATATTTGTCAGTAAGCAAAATAGTTAGTCCTTTCTTCAAGATTTCTCAATAGTCCTATCTTCAATTGCAATAGGACTTCGATCAAAAGATTCAAGTATTGGATCATCAAAATAGTCTTTCTGTCTCACATTAGATTTCTCAATAAAGCATAAATTTTCAAATAAATCAGAAGATTGAACAATAGATATGGGCAAAACATCAGAGTGAGATTCATCAATGTTCGTAATATTTAAATCTGTTTCAAGTTCCTCATGCACTTCATTAAATAATTTATCAATTTTAAAATTACAATCAAATTTAGAGTGAGAATTTTCTAAATCAGTTCCCTCGTATCCTTCATCAGATTTAACCACAAATAATATATTATCAAAAGAATCAATTTCATCACTATCACTATAATCAAAAAGGGATTTTTCAGAATCAATTTTCTCAAACTTTTCCACAATTAAATTATCAAATGAATCGATTTTACAATTATCAAAATTAGAGTGAGATTCATTAATGTTCACATAAGGCTCAGTTTCAAAACTACCAAAATCAGAGGGGGACTTTTCTAAATCAATTTCCTCAGTTTTCAAATCAAACTCAAATAAATAAGCTTATTGTGCTATCTGGGTTTCTAAAATTTCAGTATGAGCACTCACAGAATTCATTTGTTTAAAGGTCTCATGTGACAACTCACTTTGTTTCATGAACTTTTCAAACATCAACTCTAAACTAGATTTTTCAATATCCTCAAAGCATGGTTCAGAAATATGATTTGAGCAATCATCAGAAAAAGAAGTTTCATTTTCCCATCAAGAATAATATTGTTCATCTTGATACCTTGATGAATTGGAATTTGGAGAAATTAAAATTTGGCAATCAGAAGTATAATGATCAAAACATCCACAAATATCACATCTTATAGAAGAATAGGATGTCCTAATAGGGTGCATATAAGAATCTTCAAATCTATCAAGAACAGAAAGATTATCCAACACCAATCAATTAGAATTTTTTTTTATTTTTGTCAAAATATATAAAAAACACAAAACACAAGCAAACAAAAAATTTCAGAAATCACAGTTCTATGACAACTATGAAAATCCAAAACCTGCAAAAACAAAAAACAAAGTTAAATCTAAAACAAATAAAACTTAGTCTAGCAATACTAACAACTATTTTGATATTAACAAAACTAAGGTCCCCGACAACGGCGCCAAAAACTTGTTATAATCCGCAAGTGCACGGATACTCAAAGTAATAATTAAGATATCGAACCACAGAGACCTACGTGTTAAGTACCAAATAGTTGTTTTCTCACTAGCTAAGCAAACTGAATATGATGCATGTAAACGATAGGAAAGTGCATGAAATATCTAAGAGAGAAATTGGGACTAGGATTTCATCCACCTTAATTTCCATGACTAGATATAAATATGTGTTCGTCAGTCTAATCTTATTATGATAAAGACATAATTTACTTCATAAAGAAATCATCTCGCTCTCGTGCAGATAATTTACAAAGAACTAATCCTCACTCTCATGCAGGATTTATTCAATGTTAGATAAAGTAAATCATTGACAAAGAACTCAAGGATTACTCTTGTGCATCCGAATTCTAAGTCAATTATCTCAAGTGGAAACTCATGGATCATTTCATGCATCCGAATCTCAACACAGGTTTTACTTATGGTTTTCCAATGATCCAATACTCAATTTCTTGCAGTATCTTCATGTTTATCATGGTAACTCAATCCTAAATTCAGATTATCAACAAGGCAATAAACTTCCAAAATTAATAAATAAGAACAAACCTGATTTCTTACGATGGGTTCCTAACATTCAATTTTAGGGTTCCAAGTTCTAAAGCAAATCACCTTTCGGTCCATATTGCGAAAACTCTAAAACATGCTAATAATATGAATCTTCGGAGAATTAAAGACATTCATCACATAAGTAAAATTATCATAGTAAATTTATCGTGACGAAATAAAAATTATCTAGTAATATAAAATCATGGGGATTACACACCCGATGTCCCAAAAGATGTCTAAGTTAGCATGGTAGAAGAATTATAATAAACCATAGTTTAGATTGATCAGAAATCAAAAAGAAGGGGAAAATCTGTAATGAAAATTACAGGCGTAATTCCTTTGATTTCTCCTCCGATCAACCTCCTTTCGCTCTGAAACTTCTAGGGTATCCTCTCCTTCTCCAGGCGAAGATTCCTTGTGAAAATTGCGTCCTGAGGTGGCCTCTACGCCTCTCGGCGCGAGGCCATGCCCTAGGGACGCCTCTCGGGGGTGTAAATTTTAAAAATTAGGGCTTTCACTCTCTTTGTCTTCTTCTCATTGAAATAAGTTGATAGGTTCTTTCGGATCTCAATTTGGTGGTCTATAGCTCGAGAAATCGTATTCACAAGAAATCCGCGGAAGAATCGGGCAACCTGGGTTAAAATTACGGTACCATGATTTTCATTACGGCAATGCTGTAATTTCTTTCTATATATTTCTGGGTATAAATTACGATTGTGTAATATTTATTACGACACGGCTGTAATTTTCTTCTGTGCTTTCTGGGGCAGAAATTACAATACCATAATATTTATTACACCCGGGGGTGTAATTTTTCAAACTTGCTCCGATTTGCATGAAAATTGACAGGCAGCTTCATCTCGATGTCTGGAATCCATTGGTGTGCTCAGATCTTTCAAAATCCATCAAAATATGACACTTTTTACCTAAAAATGATGATAAATAAGAAATGGTGTAGATTCCGCAATATTTGACAAATAAGGCTTAAAAACAAGCAAAAGGGCATACATATGACACAAAAAGACCAATGAAATGACACAAAATATACTATGAATTTTGATGTCATCATGACCAATGAGGTACATCATCTAGGACCGTTGTGCCAGGTAATTATGAACTAGATGCCTTAAGTTCTTTAGCTGCTAAAGTTGATTCATTATCTTGTAAACTGGAATTAATGCATGTCAATTCTATTGATTCGAGTTCTAATTCTTCAGTTTGTGAAATATGTGGAATTATGGGCCATACCCATGCTAATTTCCAGTTAGGTATTTCTCAACCCTCTGAACCCCAACAAGAATATGTTAATGCTGAAGCGAACCAAAATCCAAGACCACAAAATGATCCCTACTCCACTACGTATAATCCTGGTTGGAGAAACCACCCTAACTTCTCTTACAGGAACTACCCTAACCCTGCCCCAAAATCGAATTACAGACCCCCACCTGGTTTTCAATCTCGACCATATGTACCGCAACCTAAAAAGACCTCACTTGAAGCTATCATGGAAAACTTTATCTCTCAAACGTCAAATTTTATCTCTTCTGAGACCAAAACCAATGAGAGTGTAAATGATATGATGCGTCATATGTCATCTAGATTGGACTACATTGAAGCCCACAACAAACAAGTTAGATATACAATTGGCAAACCTAGCTACCAGTCTAGCAAGACCCTCAGGTTGGTTAACCTCCCAACCTAAACAGAACCCATGAGAGAATTGCAATGCAATTACTATTCGTAGTGGTAAGCAATTGGAAGAACCTAGAGTACCTGACTCTAACCTAAGTCTTGACGCATCTACCAGTAATGAACTAGAACCCGAGATACCAAGTGAGGAAAAAGATGATCATGAGAGTGAACCAGCTTATGTTCCACCACCACCTTACAAGCCACCAATTCCATTCCCTCAAAGATTGGCAAAGCCAAAGCCGGATAAACAATTCAGAAAATTTTTAGAAATTTTGAAAAAATTGTATATTAACATCCCCTTTACCGAAGCTTTAACACAGATGCCCATGTATGCAAAATTTTTGAAGGATATTCTTTCAAACCGACAGAAGCTTGAGGAACCAGGCATGGTGGCGCTAACTGAAGAATGCAACGCCATTATCCAGAACAAGCTTCCCGAAAAATTAAAAGATCCAGGTAGCTTTTTGATACCATGCAAAATTGGGGATTTATCTTTTGAACACACGTTATGTGATTTGGGCACCAGTGTCAGTTTAATGCTGTTTTCTATATGGAGAAAACTCGACATTGGCGATGTTAAGGCAACACCAAGTTCTCTACAACTAGCTGACCGCTCAGTGTGAAAGTTGGCAAGAATCCTTGAAGACGTTCCGATCCACATTGGAGATTTCTTCATTCTAGTCGACTTTGTCATGCTCGAGATGGAGGAGGACACGAAACTATCGATAATTCTGGGAAGACTATTCCTTGTGAATGCCAGAGTAGTCATTGACGTGAAAAATGGAAAATTAGCCCTAAACATTGGTGAGGAGGCTATCAAATTTGATTTAGCAAGAAGTCTGAAACACCCTTCTATTGCAGGTTCATGCTGTAGCTTGGATGTCATTGTTGAAGTTGTTAAAAATGAGAATCCCGTAACCGACGAGATGCTAGATAACCCGCTGGAAGTCTGTCTTTTGGAGAATCCAAATGCTGAGGAAAATAGAGAAGCCCAGGCTTACGTAAAGATGATGGACTCAGCCAAAAAAATGAACCCATATAAGACGAAGGCTGAACATCTTGATGAGTTGATGTCACAGGTAAGCGAGGTAAGAAAAATTGAATTGAAATCCCTTCCTCAAAATTTGAAGTATGAATTTTTAGATGATGATTCCACCCTCCTTGTTGTTGTGATCCGAAAGGACACACTTATAAATACAAGTAGGTAGACTTATTTAAGGTGTCGCGGCCAAAACCTAAGTGTTGCCGCACAGGGCTATTGTCACTCCCTGACACGGCTCCAAAAACTTGTTGTCCCTAAACTTGTAGTGTCCGCAAGTGCACAGATATTCAAAGTAATAAAGAAAAATATCGATCCCACAGAGACCTTATTGTTAAGTACTAAATAGTTGTATTCTCACTAGCTAAGCAATCGATTATAATGCAGGTGAACAATAAAAAAAGCATAGAGATAATCAGAGAGATAAACTGGGACTAGGGTTTCATCCACTTGAATTTCAATGACTAGATTTTAAGAAAAGGTCGTCAGACTATTTTTATCATGATAAAGTCATAATTTACTTCATAAAGGGATCATCTCACGTTCGTGTAGACAATCATGCAGGGACCAATCCTCGCTTTCGCGCAAGATCTATCCCAACGCTGAAGATAAGTAAATCATCAATCAAAGAATTCGAGATCACTTTCGCGCATCTGAATTCTAAGTTGATTGTCTCAAGTGGAATCTCAAGGATCACTTTTGTGCATCCGAGTCTCAACACAAGTTCTACTTAAGGTTCTCCAACGTTCTGATTCTCACTTTCGTGCAAGATCTCCATGTTTGACAACTCGACTCAACCCTAGATTCAAATTATCATCATGGAAATAAGATCACTAAAATGAAATAATAAAAACTAACCTAAGAGAGTTCCTAACATGAAATTCTAGGGTTCCAAGTTTTCAAGCAAATCACCTTTTGGTCCTTATTGCGAGAACTCTAAAACATGAATAGTAACATCAATCTATGGAGAATCAAAGACAAACAATCACATAAGTAGAATCATCATAATAAAACTATTCTGATTAAAATAAGAGTTATCTAATCATTAAGAAATCAAAGTGAATTACACCCATGTACCAAAGATGTTTAAGCTTTCATGGAACAAGAAATACAATGAATCATAGTCTTAGAGTAATAAGAAAACCAAGAGAAAGCAGAAACAACGTTACGATGAACAGTGCCCATGCCCTTCATTCATCGATTCCTCCTCCAATTGATCTCCTTTTGCTCTAAAACATCTGATGTGTCCTTCCCTCCTCCAAACGAAGCTTCTGTGTGAAAATCATGGCCTGAGGTGTCCTCTACACCGCTCGGCATGAGGCCAAACCCTAACCGCCTCTCTATCAATTTCTCTCTCAATACTCGATAAACATTCATTTCTTCCACTTCGTATGTCTTCTCCTCTTAAAGATGAGTCCGTAGCATCTTTTGGATCCCAATTTGGAGGTCTGGATCAAAAGATATGGTCCGCGCAAGATTCGGACCCGTAAAAATCATGTTTTTGAATGAAATTACGGTACCGTAATGAATATTAAGGCAGTACCGTAATTTTGGCTATGTGAAGCATTTGTCAAGATTATGGCCCATAAAAATTATTATGCCGGTGCCATAATTTCTTCTGTATGTTTCTGGACCAAAATATGGCCCGTAAAGATCATTACGGTAGTGCCGTAATCTCTGAAATCTCTCGGGTGAAAAATCATCTAGCATTACGGCACTGTAAAGATTGTTATGGCGGTGCCATAATCTCACGAAATTCTCTGGTCAAAATCTTCCCAAATTACGGCACCTCTCTGGGATTACGGCTGTACTGTAATTCTGTGGTGTAATTACGGTACCGTAAAATCCATTACGGGCGTGCTGTAATTTGCTCTAAAGCTCTGATTCTTCTGAAATTTAACGTGTGATATCCTCTTGATGTTGTGAATTCAATTATACATTTGGTGTGCTCGAAATTGACTAAAAACATGCCTTTTTGCCTGAAAATCATAAAAAATAGAAAAGAGTGTGGATTCCGCAAAATATTGATAAAAAAAGGCATAAAAATAAGTAAAGTCTATGAATATGACACAAAAATACCAATGAAATGGTACATAATTTACTATAAATTTCGGTGTCATCAAATACATAAGGCTCAAACTTTGTTTATCCTCAAGCAAAAACCAAAAATTGATCATAGGCATAGACTTTCTTATGAAGAATAAATTTCTAAAATACAATCCGTAATGAAAAATCTCACTAATTGCTTCATAAAATTTCAAATAAACACATCACTCTTTGAATTCAATTCTCGAGATCCACAACTTAATCAAATAAAATTTTGTAACATGTACAATAAGTAGAATATCAATCTCAAGATTTCATCCAGTTTCAATTCATAACTATCAACTTTTGTTAACAGGAATAGGATTTTCAAGATCTTTTTCCACTCACAATTTTTTTTATTCCCTTTTTTGTTTCTATTTTTGTATCGTCCACATTCTCTAATTTGATTACCACCATTTTTCTGGTGATGAAGTTAGGGTACACTGATCACATAATCAATATAATATAACTCATATCTTTTTAGTAGGAAGATTTTTACCAAAGGTAGCGGAGTTAATGTGGATCGATCCCTCTCATGACATGCACCCACATAGACACATGCTTTTTCTTTTTCTCTTTTCTCTCTTTCCTTTTTTTTTTACTTCAACCCATGTCCTTCGGTACCACTGTCAATTTTACACAGTGCCAAGTAGGGGAGTCCTCACTTTATTTGGATCAAGGAATCTTTCTTCCCAACAAATAGCAAATAGCATGAATATCAACTAAATTGATCAATCAACTTCAATTCAAAAAACATACTCATATGCTAGTGTTATTCAAAGAAATAGCTTCACTTTTAAACTAAATTCATCAAATAATACATCTACCGAAAATCTCATTCATCAATCAATGAAAAATTTCAAAAGCAGATATATATTAGAGAAATAAATTTAACTTAATAGGTCTATCTCCATTCATAGGCATGCATGCATGAACATTCATCATCATAGAAAAATCTAACCATCTCTCATCACATGAATTCAAGTCATAAAATTTTTAAACATCAAAATACGTCAATATCAATGCAAAAGGTGTGAAGCATGAAACTCAAACAATCATAATCAAAAGTGAAACATGATAGATTCAAGAGACCATATCGAATAGAAATCTCAGTGAGTGATACATCTAAAGTAAATCAAAGATTCATCCATATGAAATAATCATGAACACAAGATAGTACAAACGATACTCACAAAACTATATAGCAAGCTTTGACCAAAAATACATAAGGCTTAGATCAAAAATATTGTCGGGGCAGATGCTGCTAGGTCCAAAGATGTGCCTTTTGAAAATTTTACCTGCACAATTTAAGGTACATAAGGCTCAATCTGAAAATAGTCTCAAAAAATAATAATGATAAAAATAATTCTCTCAAGGGAGAATCAAAGATGTCGCCAAAGGTATGAAGAGGATGCCGGTGGAAAGTGTCGAGCAGGCAAGAAGCAAAAGTGGAACATAGGCTAGCTGAAAAGCTGTTAACAATGATGGTGATGGTGCCGACAGTAGAGTGTGTAATCTCTAGTGGCCTGCTAGAGAATATAGTCGTGGAGGTGAGATCGTCGACAGATGGATGTGAGAGATATCACTGTAAAAATAAAAAAACTAGTCACTAATAAAGAGTCTGCTGCATAAATAAATAAAATCAATAGAATAAGAGGCAGTAGAAGAAGTAAGAGTCTGCAGATGGTATAATTGTTGGGAAACCCCGGGGACATTTTACAATTTTTCAGAGTTGTAAACATTCATTGCACAGTGGAAGAATATCCCCGAAACAGGCCGGTCCCAAAAACCCAGTGAAGATCGCATGCAAGTGGGTCGACATGATGAGTTAGAAAATACCTTAGAGCAATTTGGAGTGATGTCGATGTAGTCGCCCAAGTGTGCGCCCTCTGCAGTCTCACACACACGGATCTCTTGAGTTCTCTTCTTCCTCGCCCGGTGCTAGCCTCGGGAAGAAGATCCTGGCCTTAGGGAGATGCTCCAACCACCTTGCGCCACCAAGAGAAAAAGATGCGCCAAGAGGAAAGGAAGGAGAAGCTTGCGGCCACTTGATAGAAGAGGAAGAGATTGCGCCCTTTGCTCCTAACTCTCGCCCCTCTTCTTGTGTTCACGCCTTCAAGGATTGATCACTTACAAGAGGGGGCGACTAGGGTCACATTTATAGGGCAAGAGGCGGTTAGGGCAAGGGCTAGGATTATGACAAGTGTAGGGCTAGGATGAGGAGGTTTGAGATAAGGAAAGTCTCCAAGACATTTC
>CM050441.1:32838227-32854623 GCA_027562315.1 Costus pulverulentus | reverse complement strand
TATAGAACATCACACTCCAAACAAGGAGACGGCAATCCTATATCTATTACTAGTGCCCTAACATGACTCATGCTCATTATCCAAGATAGTCTATAACCATTATATTTCAAATGATATTGAACTACCTCAAAACAGTGCCAATCATTATTTAGAAACACAAGTGATCTCAAGTCAGAGGAAATATGCCACTTGTTTGCATATAAGGATTATTCAGATTGTGACAAGCAATTGAATATCCTAAGTAGGGTCTGTCCAGTACATCCAATGTACCCATGAGTCTACATCTTATTCCATGCTCGAAGCATCCTATAAGATTAGAACACATATTAGTCTCAATCATATCAAGGCTGTCTCATGTTCACCAAGATATCTCGACTAAGGACAAAACTGCATGTCAGGCAAGCTGAACAGCATTGAGACATTATTCAGAAGTATACATATTGCAGCAGATGATGTAACAACCTGAATAACAACCATTGCCTTTATAAACATAGAGTTTATACATGATACTGAAATAATCCCAAGGCCTCAAACATTAGCCTTAAGGGCATACCCCAACAAAATAAACTTCTAAAATATAATCACCTATGAAAAACTCCACCAAATGCAACATAAAATTTCAAACAAATATGTCGTCCTCCGAATTTAAGCTTTAAGATCCACAACTTAGTCATATAAAACTTACCAACTTGTATAATAAGCAGAATTACAATCACATGAGTTCACCCAGTTTTAATTCAGATTCATAATATTTTGTTTATAGGAATAGGATCTCCAAAATTTTTTTCCACTCAAATTTTCTCTCTTTCTCTCTTTTGACATTCTCTAAATCGATTATCACCCCTTTTCCAATGACGAATTTAGAGTACATTGCTCATATAACCAATGTAATATAACTCATATTTCTTTAGTAGGAAGAATCTTACCTGAGACAATGGAGTCAATGTCAAACGATATCTCTCCATGGCATGTACCTACATAGATACTTACTTTTTATTTAGACTTCAACTCTTAACTTTGGTACCACCGCAAATTAATACAGTGCCATGTAGAGGAGTCATTCTCTTGTTATTGGATCTTGGAAATCTTTCTTCCCAACAAATAGCAAAATAAATTAAATATGAACTAGGTTAATTAATTGACGTCAATTCAAAAAAATCATACTCATATACTCATTTTATTCAAGAAAGTAATTTCACTTTTAGATTGCATTCATCAAACAATATACTGATCCAAAACATCATGCATCAATCAATGAAAAATTTCATTAGGTGGATATATATTGAAGAAATAAATTCAATACAATAGGTCTATCTCCAATAACAGGCATTGACATAGACACTCATCATCAAGAAAATAATCACAATGGCGATAGTAGGAATTTCACAAAAATAGACCACACATCATAGGGATATCATTTCAGCAATATATATATCAATCAAGATTTCGCAAAATGTAAGCATCATAGATATCATCAAAGGAAAATAGTGCTCATATCAAGAACAGGTCCATCATCCAAGTTATACAATGCCAAATATTAGAATGAACCTACACATGGTGCTAAATCATATCATGAACACAAATCATAATATCAAAATACAACCATATCGAATCAGTAGCAAAAACACAAGTATCATGATATTGTAGTACAACCAGATTGAATTAACACAAAACATCAAAACGAGGAACAACAAGCACCGGAAACAAGAAGTATGACTAGGTCATCCTTCCCTGTTAAAACATGAATGATCAATAGGGTATAAAGATGAATGAAACATAAATAGGAGAAGGAATACTCACCAAGCTCTAATTGTCTCCATTGGAATCTATCTCCTTAGTTGCTTCATCGGCAGGGGCAACATCCATGGGATCATCCTGATCACCCCCATCACCATCATCACTGCCATCATCTCCATACCCAAATCTATCATAGAGAGAGTTTCCCATCTCATCTATATAATTCCCAAGTTCCTCAACATCTTCATGTAAATGCCCAACGGCATCAAGCATCTTCTCCGTGAGGCGTCCCTGACGGTACACCTCTGCAGAAAGGCCCTGAAAAACAGGGTCATGTGCACTCGCCCATCCCCTCTAAGTGGGGGCTGCTCTATGTGAAGAAGACCATGCAGCTCTATTTGAGTGCGAATCAGTAGCTGATGACACCAAAATATATAGTATATTTTGTATCATTTTATATATCTTTTCATGCTAAATTGGAGATCTTTTGCTTGTTTTTATGCCGAATTTATCAAATATTATAAAATCTACTTCTATTTTAGTTTTTGATGATTTTCAGGTAAAAAGGCACTATTTTAAAATGTTTTCAAGCAAAATCAAATACATGGAACTACCATCATCAAGAGGAGTTCACATGACATATTTCACGCAAAACGGAGCAACAAAGCAAAATACGGCAAGGCCATAATCTATATTACGGTACCGTATTTCCATACGATACCGTAATATTGGAGCACCGGCCGTAATTTGGGAAAACTTCAGATCAGAAGATTGTGCAAAAAATACGGCACTGTTGTAATTTTTTACACAGCCGTATTTTGGAGCACTTTCGGAATAGAGACCATTGCTGAAATTATGGCATCGTCGTAAACTATTTCACAGGCCGTATTTTCCAAACGTTTCCGACTAGAGAGTTCAGTTGATTTTACGGCAGTGCCGTGAACCATATTACGGTGTCGTATTTCCCAACACTTTCAGAATAGAACACTCGAGCAATTTTACGGCAATACCGTGAACTATTACACTGTCGTATTTCTGTCTTTGAACGTGACTCCCAGGTTGATTTCGACGCCCGATTTTTGCGAAGATTATTGCGGACGATCCAGAACTCTAAATTGGAGGCCATAAGAGGAAAAAAGAGCTCACGACGGGAGGATCAGGTAGACACCAAAAGCCCCAAATTGCATCCACTATCAAGGGAGAAATCACAGTACACGCTGCCGCTTAGGGTTCCGCCGCCGCGACCAATCAAGAGCACCTCCGGTCGTGATTTTCATACTGAAGCTTCGCCTGGAGAAGGAGACAACGTGCCAGAAGTTTCAGAACGAAAGGAGATCAATTTGAGGAGAAATCAAAGGAAGAAGAAACGCTGCCACTATTCACCACTTTCATTGCAAATTACGATCGTGAAATATTTCACAGCCGTGCTGTATTTTCCTAAAACTCCTTTATTTTGGATTTTTTATCTTCTAAAATTATGGTATTTTGTAATTCCTTCACCATGCTAGCTTAAACTTATTTTGGGACATGGGGGAGTAATTCCCTTTGATTTTCTTAATGACTAAATAATCTTTTACTTTCATCATGATTATTCTACTTTGATAAGTTTACCTATGCGATTATTTCTCTAAGATTCTCCTTAGTTTGCTTTTTGTCATCATGATTTAGAGTTTTCGCAATAAGGACCGAAAGGTGATTTGCTTGAGAACTTGGAACCCTAAAATTGATTAATAGGAACTCACCGTAGGAAACTAGGTTAAGTTCTCATTTCATTATTTTAGTAAGTTAAATTGCCATGATGATATTAATGAACTTAGGATTGAGTTATTGTGTCAAACGTGGAGATCTTGCACGAAAGTGAGGATCAGAACGTTGGAGAACCATAGGTAAAACGTGTTTTAAGTCTCGGATGCACGAAAGTGATCCTAGAGATTCCACTCAAGGCAATCAACTTAGAACTCGGATGCACGAAAGTGATCTTTGAGTTCTTTAATTGATGATTTACTTATCTTCAGCTTGGGATGAATCTTGCACGAAAGTGAAGATTTATCTCTGCATCGTTATCTACACGAAAGTGAGATAATCCCTTTTTTAAGTAAACTGAGTCTTTATCATTTTAGAATTCGATTGATGAACATCTTTATATATCTAGTCATGGAAATACAAGAGAATGAAACCTAGTCCCAATTTCTCTCTGACATTATTCTCCCGCGTGTTTTCGCTCTCTGCTTGCCTTTCTCTTTTTCAATTGCCTAGATAGGAAGAAATCAATTATTCGGTACTTGACCGCATAGGTCTCTCTGGGGATCAATATTTACTTTATTACTTCGAGTGTCCGTGCACTTGAGAACACTACAAGTTAGGGACAACTAGTTTTTGAAGCCGTGCTAGGGAGTGACAATAGCCCTGTACGCCAATACCTTTGGCTACGACACCTGAAACGAGTCTACCTGCTTGTATTTAAAAGTGTGTCCTTTCGGATCACATCAGTAGCTCGGCGTGATGGCGAATCCATACTCATACCAAAGGGGTCGTCACCACCACCCCAGGTGGTGATGGTATAGAATCCAAGGGTGTGGGGGTAGCTTTAGTTGCTGCATTTGGATAGAGTTTCCAATTTACTTGATCTTGGACCATCGTCTTCTCTTTGTTAGGCAGTGGTAGTGTGGAAGCACCTAGTCCAAGAACTAGACAGTAGCTATCACCCTCTCTCACTATCATCCTCATAGCTACACATGACTCAATATCTATTCTTGCATTTCGCTTGGCCACTTCAATCACATATGGCTCAACACTCAAAGAAAGGGCTATTGGAGTAAGGAAACCTCCTATCACAATAGCACCCTTTTTTGCCCTAGCAACCTGGTCCATGTGCTTGATGAAAAAGAAAGCCAAGTCCACAGGGTACCCTTGAAGCATACAACAAAATGTAAAGTTCGGACTGGCAGACTATACCGTGAGTATAAAGATATACAAAGAGAAACTGAGAATAGGGTTTCATCCACCTTAATTTCAATGACTAGATATGAATAAAAAGTCGTCAGTCTAATTTTATTATGATAATGATATAATTTACTTCATAAAAGGATTATCTCACTTTCGTGCAAACAATCATGCAGGGGCCAATCTCACTTTCGCGCAAGATCTATCCCAACGTTGAAAATAAGTAAATCATCAAACAAAGAACTCAAGGATCACTTTCGTGCATCCGAATTCTAAGTTGATTATCTCAAGTGGAATCTCAAGGATCACTTTCGTGCATCCGAGTCTCGACACAAGTTCTACCTATGGTTCTCCAACGTTTCGATCTTCACTTTCGTGCAAGATCTCCACGTTTGACACAATAACTCAATCCTAGGTTAATAATTATCAACATGGCAATTGAACTACTAAAATCAAGAAATAAGAACTTAAACTACTTTCTTACGGTGAGTTCCTATTATTCAATTTTAGGGTTCAAAGTTCTCAAGCAAATCACTTTTTAGTCCTTATTGCGAAAACTCTAGATCATGATGACAATAAGTAAATAAAGGAGAATTTTAGAGCAATAATCACATAGGTAGAATTATTAGAATAGAATTATCATGATGACAGTAAAAAGTATCTAGTCATTAAGAAAATCAAAGGGAATTACTCCCCCATGTCCCATAAAAAGTCTAAGCTAGCATGGTAGAAGAGTTACAATAATCCATGGTTTCAAAAGATCAGAAATCAAAGAGAAAAGAGAGATCAAGAAAACACACCACAGTTGTAATATAAATTACAGCCGTAATTTGCATAAGGGCGTCGATGAACAGTGGCGACGCCTCCCTTTTCTTCGATTTATCCTCCAATTGATTTCCTTTCGCTCTGAAACTTCTGGGGTGTCGTCTCCTCCTCCAGGCAAAGCGTCTGTGTAAAAATCACGCCCTGAGATGCATTCTGTTCTTTCCGGTGGCGAAACCCTATGCGGCGGCTATCAACTCGATTTCTCTCTATACGGTAGATGAAAATTGGGGTTTTCGGTCTCTTCCTCTTCCTCTCGTTCCGACCTTCTTTCCTTCTTCTTACCGCTTCGAATTTGATGACTTGGATCTTCTGCCATCATCTCCGGAAGAATCGGGCTTCAAAATCGAACGTGGAAGTTGCATATAAGATTAGAATTACAGTCGTGTAATATGTTATGGTACTGCCGTAAAATCGGTCGCGTTCTCTGATTCAAAATCTCTGGAAAATATGGCACCGTAAAATGGGTTACGGTGGTGCCGTAAAATTGGCTGAACTCTCTGGTCGAAATTGTATGGAAATCATGGCCTCTAAAATAGTTTACGGCAGTGCGGTAATTTCTGTGAATGTCTCTGGTCTGAAGGCGTTCCAGATTACGACCCGTGTAAATTCTTACGGTAGTGCCGTAATTTTTAGGAAATCTTTTGATGAAAAACTCCCCAAATTATAGTAGTGCTTTGATATTACGGCAGCGTACAAAAATACAGTACCGTAATATAGATTACAGCCCTACCATATTTTGGTTCGTGGCTGCAATTCTTATGAAATTTGACATGTGATCTCCTTTTGATGTTGTGAATTCGTCCATACATTTGGATTCCTTGAAATTGACTGAAAATCATGCCTTTTTGCTAGAAAATCATTAAAAACCAAAAAGAGTGTAGATTCCACAAATATTGATAAAAAAGGCATAAAAATAAGCAAAGTCTGAATATGACACAAAAACACGAATGAAATGGCACTAAAATTGCTATAAATTTCGGTGTCATCAATGGCAAACGCTTGGGCGCCTACCTCGACATCGGCTTCTGTCATTACTTTAGGGTACTTTCTATCACATCGTGTCGATCCCCTCGCTTGACGATCTTCACTGGGTTTTTGGGATTGGTCTATTTCGGGGATATTCTTCCGTTGTGCAATGTAATATGTAAAGTCTATCTCTGAAAAATTGTAAAATATCCTTGGGGTTTCCCAATAAACTTAAGTCTCGATGGTCCCCCTTTGTATATCTTTATTCTCAGTTTCTCTTTGTATATCTTTATACTCTTCCTATCATTTATTTGCATTATAATCGATTGCTTAGCTAGTAAGAATACAATTATTTGGTACTTAACAATAAGGTCTATGTGGTTCGATATCTTTCTTTATTACTTCGAGTATCCGTGCACTTGCAGAATACAACAAGTTTTTGGCGCCGTTACCGGGGACCTTAGTTTTTGTCAATATTGAAGATATTGAAAGTATTGCTAGTCTATGTTTTATTTATGTTCTATCTTTCTATTATTTTATGTTTATTTGAGTTATTTGATACATCTACTTTAGTGTGCATAGAAAATTTAGATCTGATGGCGGATCAGAGATCACTGAGGGACTATATAGCGCCTAAGCCACGAGAAATGCATTTTAGCATTGTCAGACCAACTTTTGAAGCAAATAATTTCGAGATTAATCCCACTTTCTTGACCATGATTCAGCAGAACCAATTTGGAGGAACTCCAATTGAAGATCCCTATCAACATTTACATATTTTTATTGAATATTGCGATATCGTTAAAATTTATGGAGTTTCTGATGACGCACTAAAACTAAGGCTGTTTCCCTTTTGTCTCAGGGACCGAGTGCAATTTTGGCTACATTCTTGACCTACTGGTACTTTCACTACATGGGAACAACTGTTAAATGCTTTCGTAATGAAGTATTTGCCACCAAGTAAAACCATCCAACTGAGAAATCAGATCACAAGCTTTACACAGAAGGATGGAGAATCATTAAGCAAGGCATGAGAGCGATTCAATGATTTACAACGGAAGTGCCCTCACCATGGCCTTGAAAATTGGGTTTTAATTCATACATTTTATAATGGTCTACTTTATAATACCTGTCTAATTGTTGATGCTGCTGCAGGAGGAGCCCTCATGAGCAAGACCATTGAAGAAGCCTTTACCCTATTTGAAGAAATGTCATTGAACCATAACCAATGAGATCCTAAAGAAGGACTGCTATACTGTCATTATCAAGGTAAGAATGAAAGTGAAGAATGCCAGCCCCTAACTGAAGAGGTATACTCTTTTCATATAGAATCTTTTCTTGACAAGTTTATGGTTAATCAAAATCAACTCATGCAAAATGAAATCAAAGAAATTGAAGATCTTTTGGGAACGGTTAGTCAACTTGCCTCTCAAGTAGAATTCTTAGCTACTCATAATAAAACTCTAGAAAATCAAATGCCTGATGAACACTGTAATGCAATCATCACTAGAAGTGGAAACAAATTAGAGGAACCAAAAGGGAAAGTTGAGAATAACAAAAAGGGCTTGATGATGAACATGACCATGAATTAGAGTTAGAAAAATCTTCTGTGTATGAGCCATCCCAAACTAGTTTGCCACCTCACTAGGGTGATGAACCTAAAGGTGATGTGCCGTGTCAGGAAGATCTTTCTAAACCTAATTCTCTTACACTCTATAGGCCACCTATACCCTTTCTCCAAAGGTTAGTGCAAGAAAAATTAGACAAACAATTTGGGCAATTTTAGATGTTTTGAAAAAGCTTTACATTAATATTTCATTTACTGAAGTTTTATCTCAAATGCCCACATATGCTAAATTTTTGAAAGAAATATTTTCTAATACGAGAAAAATAGAAGACTATGATATTGTGGCTTTAACGGAGGAATGTAGTGCTATTATCCAAAACAAAGTGCCACCCAAACTGAAGGATCCAGGTAGTTTCTCTATCCGTTGTTTTATTGGCAGTATGGCTTTTGACCGAGCCTTATGTGATTTGGGTGCTAGTGTGAGCCTAATGCCATTGTCAATCTGCAGAAAATTGGATATGAGGGAACTCAAGCCAACTTCTATATCTTTGCAGCTCGCCAATCGTTCAATAAAATATCCCATCAGAATTCTTGAAGATGTGTCTATCCAAGTAAGTAAATATTTCATTCCCGCAGATTTTGTAGTTCTTGAGATGGAAGAAGATGCAAAAAATTCCCATCGTACTTGATGACCGTTTTTAGCCACTGTAGGAGCACTTATTGATGTAAAGAATGGTAAGCTTTCACTTAATATTGGGGATGAAAGAATTGAGTATGACTTGCATGAAGCCATGAAAAACCCTTCAAATTCTGAATCTTGTTGTACTATACATGATATAGATGACATTGTCTATAATCTTAATGATTTATTTGAAACCAATGAATATGACACTGATTTAGACTTTGCTTTTGGAAAAACAAACTCTATGACCAATGAATTATCAAATTGCAATGCTTGTGACAATGAAAAGAGTGAAGAAAGAAAGACTCCAAAAATAGAACTTAAGGCTTTACCTGATAAGCTTCGTTATGAATTTCTTGGTCCTAATTCTACTTACCCTGTTATTGTTGATGCACAATTAGGGAGAAGGGAGACAGATTTGCTTCTCAAGGAATTAAGAATTCATAGCAAGGGAATTGGGTACTCAATTGATTACTTGAAAGGAATTAACCCCTCTTTTTGTATGCATAGGATCTTGATGGAAGAGGGGCACAAGCCACATGCAGATTTCCAAAGAAGTCTTAACCCCTCCATGAAAGAAGTTGTAAAGAAATAGGTTCTGAAACTACTAGATGCAGGTATTATCTATTCCATATCTGATAGCAAATGGGTAAGTCCTGTACATTGTGTTCCTAAGAAAGGAGGGGTAACTGTCATGAAAAACAAAGATAATGAATTCATTCTTGTTAGAACTGTTACTAGTTGGCGCATGAACATAGACTATAGAAAACTGAATGCTGCCACTAGGAATGACCATTTCCCTTTACCTTTCATTGATCAGATAGTTCAAAGATTGGCAAACCATTCTCACTTTTGCTTTTTAGATGGATATTCTAGTTATTTTCAAATTCCTATACATCTTGATGATCAAGATAAAATCACTTTCACATGCCCATATGGAACATTTGCATACAGGAGAATGTCATTTGGTTTATGTAATGCACCTGCTACATTTCAGAGATGCATGATGGCTATCTTTTCTGATTTCATTGAAGACTTTATGGATGTATTTATGGATGATTTCTCCATATACGGTTCCTCTTTTGATGTTTGTTTGGCTAAATTATCTATGGTTTTACAGAGGTGTGAAGAAACTAACCTTGTGCTTAATTGGGAGAAATGTCACTTCATGGTTAGGCAAGGGATAGTTTTGGGGCACTTGATTTCAGAGAGAGGAATTGAAGTTGATAAAACCAAAGTTGAAGTAATAGAGAAATTGGAACCACCCACCACAGTGAAGGAGGTCCGAAGCTTTCTAGGACATGTAGGATTCTACCGGCGATTCATCAAGGATTTCTCTAAACTTGCTAGACCTCTTACAAATTTACTTGTTAAAGATGTAAAATTTTATTTTGATGAAGATTTTTTATCTTCTTTTCAGGAACTAAAGAAGTCTTTGGTTTCAACACCTATCATTCAGCCTCTAGATTGGGATTTACGCTTTGAACTCATGTGTGATGCCAGTGATTATGCAATTGGAGCAGTTCTAGGACAAAGGAAAAACAAAAATGCTTATGTTATTCATTATGCCAGTAGGACTTTGGATGAAACACAGAGGAATTACACTTCCACTGAGAAGGAACGTTTAGCTATAGTATTTGCCTTTGATAAATTTAGATCATACTTGATTAACTCGAAAGTGGTAGTGTACATTGACCATGTAGCTGTTAGGTACTTAATGGAGAAAAAGGATACTAAACCATGATTACTCAGATGGATTTGACTTTGCAAGAATTTGATTTGGAAATTAAAGACAAAAAGGTTTGAGAAAACCTTGTTGCATATCATCTTTCAAGGATAATGGTAGATATTGAAAAGAATGATGAGATCAATGATTCCTTCCCTGAAGAATAGCTCTTAGCCATTGAACAACTCAGAGCCCCCTGGTATGCTGAAATAGTGAATTATCTTGTAGCTAATATTTTTCCTCCTGACTTGATCTACCAAAAAAGGAAGAGATTTTTGGCTGAGGTTAAACACTATTTTTGGGATGAGCCTTATGTGTTTAGAAGATGTGCAGATTGCATTTTTAAAAGATGTGTACCTGATGAAGAAGTTGCAGATATATTACTTCAATACCATGGATCCTCTTATGGTTGTCATGCCGGTACTGAGAAGACTGCTTTTAAGGTGTTACAATCAGGATTTTATTGGCCCACAATGTTCAAAGATGCTAGAAATTTTGTATTATCTTATGATAGATGTCAAAAGACAGGGAACATTAATAGAAGACATAAGATGCCACTGTCCAATATTCTTGAAGTTGAGATATTTGATGTTTGGGGAATTGACTTCATGAGACCTTTCCCATCGTCTGGAGGTAACAAGTACATTCTTGTAGCAGTAGATTATGTCTAAAAATGGGTCGAAGCTCTTGCATCCCCTACAAATGATTCCAGAGTTCTAGTTAAATTGTTCAAAAAAATTATCTTTCTACGGTACGGGACACCACGAGCAGTGATCAGGGATGGAGGCTCGCATTTCATAGAACACAAGTTCTCATCCAAGCTCAGGAAGTATGGGGTAAATCATAGAGTTGCAACACCTTATGACCCCCAAACGAGTGGTCAAGTTGAGGTATCAAATAGAGAAATTAAAGGAATTTTGGAAAAGACAGTGTCACACACTAGAAAAAACTAGGCATTCAAACTTGATGATGCATTGTGGGCATACAGGACTGCTTTCAGGACACCCATAGGTATGTCTCCTTTTCAACTGATTTATGGAAAATCCTGTCACCTTCCTGTAGAGCTCGAGCATAAGGCGTTCTGGGCAATCAAGAAGCTGAATTTTGACTTGAAAAACAAGGGTGAAAATGGAGGTTACAATTAAACAAGCTAGATGAGATCAGACTCTTTGCATAAGAAAATGCAAGAATTTACAAAAAGAGGACTAAAAGATGGCATGATCGACATATTTTCAGAAAAGACTTCCAACTAGGTGACTTAGTTCTTTTCTTCAATTCTAGATTCAGACTTTTCCCTATAAAGCTTAAGTCTCGATGGTCTGGTCCTTTTCAGGTAAAGAAAGCCTATCCTTACGGGGCTGTAGACATATGGAGAGAGGAAACAGGATAATTTAAAGTTAATGGTCAAAGATTGAAGCATTATTATCAAGAAGAGCAGATTAGAGAAAAGGAAAGTTTTTACCTTGATGAGCCACGATCAAATCTGAGTACCGAACAGTCAAGTTGATGACCTTTAAACTAGTGCTTCTTGGGAGGCAACCCACGCACTCTTGCTTAGTTTAGTTACTTTTTTTTAGTTTATTTCAGAATTAAAGTTTCCTCTCTTTTTGGTAGGAAAATTGAATTTTGCGCAAAATACGGCACCACCGCAATCGTCTTTACGGTTAAATCTACTGACGATGGTGAAAAATAAAACTTTGTGAGTATCACGTCCCCTACTACTTTGCATTCTATTTTCCTCATCTGATCAATACTCCATAATCTTTTGGGAAAGATGATTTCTTCAAACCTTTGTGTCCGACATTGCTACATCGTATTATGAATAATTCGTGGCTTTGATCTTTTTTGAAAATAATATTGATGACTTGTTTGATCCTTATTGATGATGAAGGAATCCAAACTTGTGAATAAGTCTAGACCTATCATGCCGAATTTATTTCTCTTACGCAAATCTACTTTTGAAGTTTTTCATTGGTTGATGAGTGAAATTTTAGGGAGATATGTTATTCGGGAAATTTATTTTGAAAGTAAAGCTACTTTTTGAATAAAATCAGCATATGAGTATGATTCTTGAATTGATATCACTTGATCAATCTAATTGATGTTTGATCTATTTTTGCTATTTGTTGGGAAGAAAGAATGCAAAGTCCAAAAATAGTGAGTGACTCCCCTACTTGGCACTGTGTAAAATTGACAGTGCTACCAAAGGACATGGGTTGAAGTCTGAAAAAGAAAAAAAAAATGATGAGAGGAATCAATTCACATTAACTCCGCTGTCATTGGTAAAATTCCTTCTACTGAAAAGACATGAGTTCTATTAGACTGACTATGTGGTCAAGTGTACTCTAATTTCGTCACCAGAAAAAAAAAAAGGGTGGTAATCGAATTACAGAATGTGAATGATGCGAAAAGAATAAAAAGGGGATATCTAGGTAGGTACATGGCATTAAAAAAAAAGAAAAAAAAAAGAAAATTTGAGTAGAAAAAGATTTTGGATATCCTATTCCTGTAAACAAAAGCATAATAGATTTAAATTGAAAATTAGGGAAAGTCATGAGATTGAGATTCTATGTTTTGTACAAGTTGCAAAATTTTATTTGATGAAGTTGTGGATCTTGATAATTGAATTCAAAAGATGATATGTCTATTTAAAATTTTACAAGTCAATTGATGAAAATTTTTCATTAGTGATTGTATGTTAGAAATTTATTTTTCATGAGAAAGTCTATGCCTATGAATAAATTTTGAAAAATTTTTATTTTTGCTTGAGGACAAGCAAAGTTTGAGCCTTATGTGTTTGATGACAACGAAATTTATAGCAATTATAGTGTCATTTCATTAGTGTTTTGTGTCATATTCATAGATTTTGCTTATTTTTATGCCTTTTTATCAATATTTGCGTAATCAACACTTTTTTTGGTTTTTAATGATTTTCTGGCAAAAAGGCATGGATTTCAGTCGATTTCAAGCAATCCAAATGCATGGATGAATTCACAACATCAAGAGGAGATCACACGTCAAATTTCATAAGAATTGGAGCCACAAACCAAAATACAGTAGGGCCGTAATCTATATTACGGTATCGTATTTTCGTATGCTGCCGTAATATCAGAGCACTGCTGTAATTTGGGGAGTTTTTCATTAGAAGATTTCCTGAAAATTATGGCACTACTGTAAGAATTTACACGGGCCGTAATCTAGAACGCATTCAGACCAGAGACATTCACTGAAATTACGGCACTACTGTAAACTATTTTACAGGCTGTAATTTCTAGACGTTTTTGACCAGAGAGTTCAGCCAATTTTACGGCACCGCCATAACCCATTTTACAGTGCCGTATTTTCCATAAATTTTGAATAAGAGAACGCGACCGATTTTACTATAGTACCAAAACATATTACACGGCCGTAATTCTAATCTTAAACACGACTTCCACGTTCGATTTTGAAGCCCGATTCTTTAGGAGATGATGGCGGATGATCTAGGTCATCAAATTTGAAGTCGTAAGAAGAAAAAAAGAAGATCGTGTTGGTGTATATGCCCTGGGACCTAGTTTTGGTCCATTATTGTACTACTTGACTTTGATATTTATATATATCATTCTGGCATTGTCATTATCAATGTTTGTCTACATTTGTGATTATGTACTTACATGATAATGTCCCTGGAGACAGATTGGATATGTGCTCAAATGATCATCCCCAGTCGATGTACCAGAGTGGATATGGGACAACTCTGGTACTTGTGAGACTGGTATATGGGCTGGTTAGGCACGAGGTGCTAACGCAGACAAATGGGTATATCAGTGGTGGATATACTGGACCGACCCATTGTGAGGCAATGACTTGGTGTCATGAGTTATCCTGATAAGCTATAGGATATGCATTGATCCCTTGACTTGAGGTCTGTTGTATCCCAAGTTATTTAGCGTGTACCCAGGACTAATCCCCGGTAACGGCGCCAAAAACTTGTTGTATCCCAAGTTGTTTGGCGTGTACCTAGCACTAATCCCCGGCAATGGCGCCAAAAACTTATTGTGATCCGCAAGTGCAAGAATACTTCAAAGTAATAAAAATATCTAACCACATAGACCTTATTGTTAAGTACCAAATAGATGTTTTCTCACTAGCTAAGCAAGCCGAATATGATGGAAGTAAACTATGCAGAAAAGTATGCTAAAGAGAAAATTAGAGAGAAATAACTGGGACTAGGGTTTCATCCTCCTTGATTCTAATGACTAGACATAAATAAAAGGTCGCCAAACTAATCTTATCATGATAAAGACTTAATTTACTTCATAAAGGGATCATCTCACTTTCGTGCAGACAATCATGCAGGGACCAATCCTCGCTTTCGCGCAAGATCTATCCCAGGCTAATGATAAGTAAAAGATCAATCAAAGAATTCAAAGATCACTTTCATGCATCTGAATTCTAAGTTGATTGTCTCAAGTGGAATCTCAAGATCACTTTCGTGCATCCGAGTCTCAACACAAGTTCTACATATGGTTCTCGAACCTTTCAATCCTCACTTTCGTGCAAGATCTCCACGTTTGACACACTAACTTAATCCTAGGTTCATAATTATCAACATGGCAATCACGTCATTAAAATAAAGAAATAAGAACTTTAACCGAATCTCTCATGGTGAGTTCCTATTTATCAATTCTAGGGTTCCAATTCACAAGAAAGTCAACTTTTGGTCCTTATTGCGAGAACTCTAAACACGATGACAAGAAGTAAACTAAGGAGAAATTTAGAACAATAATCACATAGGTAAAATTATCATAACAAAATTATCTTGACGAAATAAAAAGTTATCTAATAATATAAAATCAAGGGGATAACACCCATGTCCCAAATATGTTTAAGCTTGCATGGAGAAAGAAATACAATCAACCATAGTTTGAAAGTATTAGAAATTGAATAGAAGGAAGAAATAAACCTTACAACGCGGCTGTAATAGAAATTACAGCCGTAATCACGCGTATGTATAGTGCTAGCAGCGTTCTTTCCTTGATTCCTCCTCCAATCGAACTCCTTTTATTTTGAAACCTCTGGTGCATCATCCTCTCCTCCAGGCTAAGCTTCTGAGTGAAAATCACGGTGAGAGGTGCCCTCTACGCCTCTCAGCATGAGGCCAAACCCTAACCATCTCTCTGTCAATTGCTCTCTCAATACTAGATACAAATTCAGGCTTCCACATTGTGCATCTTCGCCTCTTAAAGCCGAGTCTGTAACACCTTTCGAATATTGATTTGGAGCTCTGGATCAAAAGTTATGGTCCGCGCAAGTTTCAGACCCGTAAAAATCACGTTTTTGACTGGAAATTGCGGCCGTAACAATCTTTACGGCAGTGTCGTAATGTCTGAAATTTCTCGGCTGAATTCTGGGTCCAAATTATGGTACCTTAAAGATGGTACATTGAAGTTCTTTACACCCGGGGTTGTAATTTTCGAACTTGCTCTGATTTACATGAAAATTGGTGGGCGGCTTCGTTTCGACCTCCTGAATCCATTCGTGCATTCAAATCCTTCAAAATCCATCAAAATATAGCACTTTTTACCTGAAATTCATGAAAAACAAGAAATTCTGTAGATTTCATAATATTTGATAAATAAGGCTTAAACACAAGCAAAAGAGCATAAATATGACACAAAAAGACACACGAAATGACACAAAATATATTATGAATTTTCGTATCATCAAACACATAAGGCTCAAACCTTGCTTGTCCTCAAGCAAAAACCAAAAATTTATCATAGGCATAGACTTTCTCATGAGGAATAAATTTCTAAAATACAATCACCAACAAAAAATTTCCACCAATTGTTTCACAAAATTTCAAATAAACACATCATTCTTTGAACTCAACCTTCTAGATCTACATCTCAATCAAATAAAACTTTGCAACTTGTATAATAAATAGAATTTTCAATCTCATGATTTC
>CM050441.1:32816523-32829513 GCA_027562315.1 Costus pulverulentus | reverse complement strand
GAAATACATTGTCAAATGCTTGATGCTGTAAATTCCTATCGCAAGAGTGCTAACAAGAAACGCCGAGAAAGGAAATTCTCTGTAGGTGAACAGGTTATACTGCGGGTCCGGGAGGAGCGCATCCATGGATCTGGCCGCAAGTTGGACGCCAAAGGACTCGGACCATTCACCATTTCATCCCTCTCAGCCTGTGTGGTGAGACACTAGCACTTTGAGAGAGTAAGGCCATGTCTTATTGGAAGGTATCATCGTTTGGATTCCTCCATATAGAACCTCTCCAAGACCTTATCAATGTAGGTACTTTGACTAAGGGCAAGGAGCATCTCGGATCTATCACGGTAGATCTTTATGCCTAGGATATAGGCGGCCTCCCCTAAGTATTTCATCTCGAAATACTTCCCCAACCATGTCTTCACTGACTGAAGACTAGGGATCTCATTTCCGATAAGCAGTATGTCATCGACATACAAGACCAGAAAAGTCACCAAGCTCCCACTGAATTTTCTGTATACACAGGCGTCATCTTCACTCTTAACAAAACCATAATCTCTCACAGCTTCATCAAATCAAAGATTCCAACTTCGAGATGCTTGCTTCAATCCATTAATGGATTTCTTTAGCTTGCAGACCTTACTTGTATTTGCAAGATGGATGAAGCCATCAGGTTTTGTCATGTACACATCCTCAGTTAGCTTCCCATTAAGGAATGCTATATTCACATCCATCTGTCATATCTCATAGTCATAATATGCAACAATAGCAAGCAGAATCCGAATGGATTTGATCATGGCAACTGGCGAAAAGGTTTCATCATAGTCCACCCTGTGGACCTGTCTGAATCCCTTAGCCACTAGTCTACCTTTGTAGGTAACTAAGTTCCCATCCATGTCAGTCTTCCTCTTGAAGACCCATTTACGCACTATAGGTTTTATCCCATTAGGCAGCTCAACCAAATCCATTTTGGATCGCATGGCCTCAAGCCATCTCTCAGAGTCCGGTCCACTAACTGCCTCATCATAGGTTATGGGTTCATCCTCAATGATGACGATCACATCGTGTTGGGTCGGTATCGACCCATACCTCTCAGGTGCACGACGAATCCTCCCAGATCTACATGGGACCTGTGTCTGAGCCTCGGGTTGCCCAGCAACCAGTGCAGGTGGCTCAGGTTCCATCTCTCTATCTTATGGTTGCATTTGGACCTCGTCCAAGTCAAACTTGCTCTCACTGACTTCTTTCATGAGAAAGACAGCACCCCAAGCAACAAAAACTTTATTCTCGGTGGGAACATAGAAGTAGTATCCTTTAGTTTCCTTAGAATACCGCACAATGATACATTTAACAGATCTAGGTTCTAACTTACTAGAATCTTGATGTTTGACATAAGCCTCACATCCCAAGATCCTGATAAAAGAGAGGTTAGGGTGTCTCCCACTCCATACCTCGTATGGTATCTTGGAGACACTCTTAGATGGAACGATATTCAGTATTAGAGAAGCTGTCTCAAGTGCATGACCCCAGAATGAGGGTTGTAGAGTTGCATGACTCATTATAGACCGAACCATGTCCAACAAAGTTCGATTTCTCCTCTCAGACACACCATTCCATTGAGGTGTTTCAGGAGGAGTGAGTTGAGTTATTATCCCACACTCCCTAAGATAGTCAAAGAACTCACCGCTTGGGTACTCTCCACCTCGATCAAATCAAAGAGCTTTGATGGATCTTCCAAGCTGGTTCTCTACTTCATTTTTGAACTCCTTGAATTTCTCAAAGGATTCAGATTTATGTCTCATTAGGTAGACATAACCATACCTACTGAAATCATCAGTAAAGGTAAAGAAGTAGTTGTGTCCTCCTCTGGCTTGTTTATTGAATGGCCCACACGCATCAGTATGTATGAGATCCAATAAACCTCCTGCCCTCTCACCTGTCTTGGTGAAGGGCGCCTTTGTCATTTTCCCTAATAAACAAGGTTCACATGTGTTAAATTCCTCCAAGGAACTTGAATCTAACAATCCATTTGCATGGAGTTGTTGGATGTGATTCTTGTTTATATGGGCTAATCGACAATGACATAGGATGACACTAATCGAACCATTCAGTTCGGTCCTCTTACTATTTATGTTACAAATAAAACTATTTATGTCCAAGACATAGAAGTCATTGCATAATGTACCCTTCCTATAAAACATATTTGGAAATGAAAAAGAACAGGAGTTCTCCTTTATTTCAAATATGAAACCTTTCCTTGCTAAGCAAGGAATAGATATAATGTTTTTGGTTAATGAAGGTACATAATAGCATTTGTCAAGTTCTAATTGACGTCAGAAAGCAGGGAGAGTGTCAAAATTCCTACGGTTAGGGAATACCGGGTGTAATTTAAAATTTTACAGTCCCAGGATGTAACAGAAGAGTCATTACACCCGAAACATATTCCTTTCCCAAGGATCCATGCGAGAGAGAAGACACAAGGATGTGTTAGAGATATACCTCTTTTGCTTGCTTAGTCATTGAAGCCATGTTGAAGGCGCCCAAGTGTTCGCCCTCTACAAGTATCCACGCGTCGACTGTCTTTACGTTGCTCCCTTCCAAGTTTGGTGCTAGCCTTGGGAAGAGAATCAAGCCTTTGTCACCCTCTTCTTGTCTTGTGCCACCTCCAAGGTAGAAGCGCCAAGAAGAGGTGAGGATGAAGAAGATGCGCCAAGTACTTCATTCTTCTTCTATGCTTGCGCCACCTTCAAGCAAGGTGCGCCTATGGCCAATGAAGTAAGGGGGGCTTGTGGCAAGGAGATGCCACCAAGCACCGAGACTCCTTGCGCCAAGAAGAGAGGGAGAAGAAGAAGAACATGCACCTTTGATGGAACAAGGAGAGCTCCAAGCTTTCAAGTTGTCGTCCCTTATGTCTTCACGCCTCCAATAGAATAGATAGATAAGAGGGGGCGACAAGGGCTTGTTTTATAGAGATCAAGGGCGGTTAGGGTCAATTGGAAGGTCAATGCGATTTGGGCATAAATCAAGGAATTTGAACAATTAATTATCTTGATTGAATTCTCAATCATAATCAATAAATCCTTGATTACATATGTGCCAAGCAATGCCATGCAAAGCATCGCCATATGCACCCAAACACATGCCTAAAGAGGCATCAATCTCATTTATGCACCAAGGCATGAAGATAGCTTGCCTATTTAGGTATAGGCGCAAATCCTAATTGAGTTAGGGTTCTAATTATACAAATAATCAGCCCCATATGCGCCTAATACTTTCCAATTAATTATTTTAAGTGATAAAATTCAAATCCAATTTGAATCAATCACCTCGGAGAAACCAAATATAGCATTAGCGCAAATCCTAGTCCAACTAGGAATCCATAAGCGCCTATCCTATTATTTCATCCCCATTATACCCTTTTAGCCTATTGGCTTCTCATTACAACTTATTAGCGAGCCCCATTAAGCAATGGGCTTGGCCCAAGGTCGATTATGCATGCTAACCATGTAACTGGATCCAATCCAATTTAACCCAAGGTCAAATAAAGCTAACCATGGTTAATTTGCTCAATATGCAAAAAATGGAAGTTGGCCCTAATAAGTTTCTTCCATCTCATCAGGTCCATTGGCGTTGATGAAATCTTCCAAACTGATCCAAGTTATCCAATAACTTGATCCTAATGCTTCTGATTAAAGCAACGTCAAGAGTCTATTGCGTGTGACCCCGTAGGATCCATATGACGATGGCAGTTATATAAATATCATAAGTAGTGAGGGGTATCTAGCAACACATCACTACTACCCATGTCATAGGACTTAAGTTATAAGGCAACAACTCCTAAACAAGCAATGAGGATTCCCATGCATTATATATATATCCCTTTGCCATAACTGATATCCTACCATTGGATTAGTCTCATGTTTATCAATTCAATCTATTGGTCATGACTCAATTAGTGTGGCCACACATTCCTGTCAAGCACCAATGAGGTGGGGCACCCCTTATGTGGATATCATGCTTCCCCTGAAGGAAGGGGCAAATCCTACTATTGGTCATCCATGTCTCTACATGACTTATGACATGCCCAGTGACAATCGTTTTGGTCTCCCAATTACGGAGAGACGTAAGACTGTGTCAAAGCATATCCATCATCAAATCTAGACATGAATAGCTCAAGCCTAAGGATCAATGCAAATTGATGACACCAAAAAAGTTTCAGAGCGTTTGGAATCTGATCAGAGGAGAAATCAATAAAACAGCGGTGACAGCGCTGTTCAAAGGCAATTACGGTGTTGTAATTTCATTACAACACCTATTTTGTAACTTTTCTTTCTTTTTTTCGATTTCTAATCCTCTGAAATTATGGTTTATAGTAATCCTTTCACCATACAAGCTTAGATCTTTTTATGGGACATGGGGTGTAATCCCCTTGGTTTGTTAATGACTAGAAAACATTAATTTTTGTCAAGATAATTTTATTTTGATAATTTTACTTTTGTGATTGATTGTTCTTTGATTCTCCGTACTTTTATAAATATCATTATGTTTTAGAATTTGGCAAAATAGACCGAGAGGTTGATTGTGAAATTTGGAACCCTAAGAATTGTTGAGTTTGGAACTATCGTAAGAGATTAGGTAGTTCTTCGAATTCTGATTTTTAGTGATTTTATTGCCATGTTGAGTTTCTGATTGTTTGGATTGAGTTAATGTGTTAGACGTGAAGATCCTGCATGAGAGTGAGGATTGAAACATTGGAAAACCTTAAGTAGAACCTATGTTGAGATTCGGATGCACGAGAGTGATCCTTGAGTTCTTTGTTCAATGATTTACGTATTTTCAACATTGGATAGATCTTGCACGAGAGTGAGGATTGGTCCTTTGTATGATTGACTGCGCGAGAGCGCGTTAATCCTTTTGTGAAGTAAATTACATCTTTATTATAATGAAATTTGATTGACAACCTTTATTTCTTTCTAGTCATTAGAATCATGGTGGATGAACCCCTAATCCCAGTTTTCTTCTTTGATATTTTCCCGTGCATTTTTTGATCGTTTACTTTCATCATATTCGGTTCACTTAGCTAGCGAGAAAACGATTATTTGGTACTTAACACGTAGGTCTCTGTGGTTCGATATTTTTATTACATCGAAGTATTCGTGCACTTGTGGACACAACAAGTTTTTGGTGCCGTTGCCGAGGACCTTAGTTTTCTTAATATCAAAATAATTGTTAGTATTGCTAGACTAAGTTTTATTTGTTTTAGATTTAACTTTGTTTTTTGTTTTTGCAGGTTTTGGATTTTCTCAAGTTGTGACATAACTGTGATTTCTGAAATTTGTGAATTTGCTTGTGTTTTATCTTTTTCTATTTTTTTTATATTTTGAAAAAAATAATAATTTGATTGATTGGTCTTATATAATCTTTCTGTTTCTATTTTAATTGTCTATACACAGGACTCTTAGATCTTGATATATTTTATTTCCTGTGAATTTTGAGATAACAATTTTTAGTTGTGTAGAAAAGCTTTGATTTGAAGATATGTCTTTTAATCACAACTCATGGGCAACTGAAAGAGGTGAGGTATACATGCCACAAGGTAAGTATGAAAATAATTCATTGAGCACACTTGAAGATACGTTTAACTCTTATATGCACTCTCTTTCTTCTCCTGTTAGATATGATATTTGTGGATATTTTAATCATTGTTCCTCTGATTGCCCAATTTTAATTTTTTCATATTCCAATTCACCATGGCATCAAGATGATCAATATGATTCTAGATCTTTTTATGATGATTGCTCAAACTATATTTCTGAACCATTCTTTGAGGATACTGAAAAACCTAACTTAGAGATAATATTTGAAAAGTTCATGAGTACCCAAGCGAAACAAAATGAAGATTTGAATGAGACCTTCAAACAAATCAATTCTAGTTTGGATGACATCGTTGCACACAATGAAATGCTAGAAACCCAGATAGGACAACAAGATTGTTTATTTCAGTTTGATTTGAAAACTGAGAAAATTGATTTAGAAAATTTCCCCTCTGATTATGATTGTTTTGAGATTGAGCCTTATGTGAATATTAATGCTTCTCACTATGATTTTGATGATTGTAAAATTGATTCATGTGATAATTTATTTGAGGAAAAGGTTGAGGAAATTGAAATTGAAAAAACCTCTTTTGATGATATTGATTCTTTTGATGATACATTATTCATGGTTAATTCTGATGAGTTTGAAAATAGTGATATTCATGTACCTCAATTTGATTTGGGCGAAAATTTTGAAATTGATGATGAGCTATTTATTGATAGATATGAGGAAATTGATTCTCAAATTAATTCTTTTGTGAAATTTGATGAATTTGACTCTGATTCTAATGATGAATTATTTGTTGAAAAGCATGAGGGAATTGATTTAGAAAAGTCTTACTTTGATCTTGATGATAATTTTGAAATTGACAAATTATTTGATGATGTGCATGAGGAACTTGGCAAGGATTTGAATGTTGCAAAAATTGATGAATCTCACCATGATGATACTTTGCCCATATCTATTGTTTACTCTTGTGATTTATTTGAAAAATTATATTTTGTTGAGGAATCTAATGAAAGACATAAACATTATTTTGATGATCCAATGCTTGAATATTTTGATAAGAGTCCTATTGCAATTGAAGATAAAAATTTGAAGAAAGTTATGATTTTGCTCTCTGACAAACATAGGAAAATCATTGAAAATTTTGATTTTGATTTATGCATATTTAAGAAAGCCACTTTGAATGTGATTTATATGCAATTTTGGATATTTGGATTAGTGGCTAAACTTTTTGGACAAAGAAAATGCAGAAAATTATTTGCTCTTTACTTTGGAACTGATTCACCTGCTTCACCATGAGATTTGATTTTTGGTCAAGCTATGGACCAAAAATTAGCGCTTCTTGGGAGGCAACCCAAGTACTCTTCTTTAGTTTTGTTTCTTTTATTTTAGTTTATTTTTAGAACTAATTTTTAATCTCTTTTTGTAGGTGAAAACAAGTTTTGGCGTATAATACGGCACCGCCGTAATTAGTTTTACGGTACCGTATTTTTGGCCACTAGAGATTACTCGCTCTACTGTCGGCACCATCATCATTGCTAGCAGCTCTTCAGCTAGCCTCTGTTCACCCTCTATTTCTGAGCTGCATCAGCTCTTTTCACCAGCACTCTTATGGACCATCGATGATATCTCTGATTATTCTATGAGAAAATCATTTCTACCATTATTATTTTAGAGACTATTTTTGAAACTGAGCCTTATGCATCTTAAATTGTGTAGGTAAAATTTTCAAAAGGCACATCCTTGGACCTTGTAGCATCTACCCCGATACTATTTTTGATATGAGCCTTATGTATTTCCAGTCAGAGCTTGTTATATAGTTTTGTGAGTATTGTTTGCACTTTCCTGTGATTATTTAATATGATTATCTACACTTTTCTTCTCTTAGATCTATCACTTTACACCCTTTGCATTGTTTGAGCCTTATGTGATTATATGGATATATCACTTTACATCTCATGATTGTTGAGTATATTCTTGTTTTATATTGTTGATGACTTGAGTCCATGTGATCATACTTGTGTTCATACTTGTGATGTATGAATTTTTCTATGATGATGAATGTGTTCATACTTGTGATTAGGGAGAAACCTATCATGTTAGATTTATTTCTTCAATGCATATGAATCTTTGAAATTTAACATTGGTTGATGCATGAAATTTTGGGTAGATGTGTTATTTGAGGAATAAGATCTAAAGGTGAAACTACTCTTTTAAATCAAATGAGCATATGAGTATGATTTGTGAATTGATATCAATTGATCAACTTATAAGATGTTTAGTCTATTTTGCTATTTGTTGGGAAATAAGAATCCAAGATCCATAAAAAGAATAAGACTCATCTACTTGGCACTATGTAAAATTGATAGTGGTACCTAAGACATGGGTTGAAGTCTATGCATGAAAAATAATGAGAGATAAAAAGAATAAGACTCCTTTACTTGGCACTATGCAAAATTGATAGTGGTACCGAAGATAAGAGTTGAAGTCAAAAATAAAAAGTGTGTATCTAAGTGGGTACATGCCATCTTTACAAAAACAAAGAAAATGCATAAAAAAAGGAAAAAAAATATGTGTGGAAAAAGATCTTGGAAACCTAATTCCTGTAAACAAAAGCATGATAGATTTGAATTGAAAACTGAGTGAAATCATGAGATTGAAAATTATCTTTATTATACAAGTTGCCAAGTTTTATTTGATTGAGTTGTCGATCTAGAGGGTTGAGTTCTAAGAATGGTATGTTTATTTGAAGTTTTGTAAAACAATTGATGAAATTTTTCATTGATGGATTGTATTTTAGAAATTTATTGAGCATGAAGAGGTTATTCTTTTAATCAAGTTTTGATTTTTGCTTGAGGGCAAGCAAAGTTTGAGCCTTATGTATTTTGATGACACCAAAATATATAGTATATTTTGAATCATTTTAGATATTTTTTCATGCTAAATTGATGATCTTTTACTTGTTTTTATGCTGAATTCATCAAATATTGCAAAGTCTACTTCTATTTTAGTTTTTCATGATTTTCAGGTAAAAAGGCACTATTTCGAGGACTTTTCGAGCAAAATCAAAGACATGAAAGAGTTACCATCATCAAGAGGAGATCACCTAGCAAATTTCATGCAAATCGGAGCAACTCAACAAAATCCGGTAGTGCCGTATTCTATTTTACGGTATCGTATTTTCGTACGCTACCGTAAAATCAAGAGCACTGTCGTAATTTGGTGGATTTTTGGAACAAAATATTTTGTGTAAAATACGGCACTACCGTAAACCATTCCACGGGCCGTATTTTGGAGCTCTTCAGACCAGAGACTTTTGTAGAAATTATGGCACAGTCGTAAACTATTTTACAGTGCCGTATTTCCCAAGCGATTCAGACGAGAGAACTCATCCGATTTTTTGGCACGGTCTAGAAGCATTTTACGGGCCATAAATTTGATTCAGGGTTCACAGAACCAAAATACGGCACTGCCGTAAAATATAACACGGCCATATTTTTATCCTGGATACGCGACACTTTCGGGCCCGAAACTTGTGCAAGCCATAACTTTTGATCTAGCATTCCAAATTGAGATCCGAAAGTTGCTGCGAACTCATCGTTAAGAGTAGAAGAAACACGAAGTGAAAGCCCTAATTTTTATCAAGCATTGAAGGAGCAATTGACAGAGAGGTGCTTAGGGTTCGGCCTCTCGCCGAGAGGCATAGAGACCTCCTCAGGCCGTGAAATTTACAACGAAGCTTCAACTGGAGTAGGAGAGCACACACCAGAAGTTTTAGAGGGTATAGAGTTGATCGGAGGAGAAATCAACAAAACAGCAGTGACAGCGCTCTTCAAAGGCAATTACGGTGATGTAATTTCATTACAGCACCTATTTTGTAACTTTTCTTTCTTTTTTTCGATTTCTAATCCTCTAAAATTATGGTTTATTGTAATGCTTTCACCATGCAAGCTTAGATCTTTTTATGGGACATGGGGTGTAATCTCTTTGGTTTGTTAATGACTATAAAACATTAATTTTTGTCATGATAATTTTATTATGATAATTTTACTTTTGTGATTGATTGTTCTTTGATTCTCTTTACTTTTATAAATATTAGCATATTTTAGAATTTTGTGAAATAGACCGAGAGGTTGATTGTGAAATTTGGAACCCTAAGAATTGTTGAGTTTGGAATTATCGTAAGAGATTAGGTAGTTATTAGAATTCTGATTTTTAGTGATTTTATTGCCATGTTGAGTTTTTGATTGTTTGGATTGAGTTAATGTGTTAGATGTGAAGATCCTGCACAAGTGTGAGGATCGGAATGTTAGAATACCTTAAGTAGAACCTATGTTGAGATTCGGATGCACGAGAGTGATCCTTGAGTTTCCACTTGAAATGTTTGACTTTGAATTCGGATGCACGAGAGTGATCCTTGAGTTCTTTGTTAAATGATTTACTTATTTTCAGCATTGAATAGATCTTGCACGAGAGTGAGGATTGGTCCTTTGTATGATTGACTGCGTGAGAGCGAGTTGATCCTTTTATGAAGTAATTACATATTATTATAATGAAATTTGATTGATAGCCTTTATTTCTTTCTAGTCATTAGAATCAAGGTGGATGAACCCCTAGTCCCAGTTTTCTTCTCTAATATTTTCCCGTGTACTTTTCGATCGTTTACTTTCATCATATTCGGTTCACTTAGCTAGCGAGAAAATGATTATTTGGTACGTAACACGTAGGTCTCTGTGGTTCGATATTTTTATTACTTCGAAGTATCCGTGCACTTGCGGACACAACACAAACCTCTCGCATGTGAGATTGACTTGTTGACTAGACAAGTCAATCCTCACGGTGGGTTACTCTAGTGCATCCAATGCACCTATATGTCTACATTACTATGCGCCGCACCTAACCAGCCCATACACCAGTCTCACATGTACCAAAGCTGTCTCATATCTACTAAGGTACCTTGACTGGGGATAGCTTATGAGAATGGATCCAACCAAACTCCTGGGACATTATTCATGCAACTCTATACATCAACGAAGGTAGAAAAGTTTGCATAATAACGACAATGCCTTTATAAAGAATAATAGTTCTATCAAAGTATATTCAAATAATGTTTGACCATGTCCATACATTGGTCTGTAGGGCATATACACCAACAATCTCCCACTTGCACTAAGACCAAGGGCAACTAATGTTTAATCAGTTCCTATGTCTCTAGTTTGACTTATTTAGCTTCCGCTGCGCTAGAGGCTATGTTAGTGGGTTTTTCTAGATTGTTATCTATGTTTATTTTAACAAATTTGAATCATCATCTTTATCCATGATCTCTAAGATCAGACGATATTGCTACAATACATACTTGAGTCCTAAGTTCCATGCTATGGCCCCAATAAGAATTATATTGGGCCATCGAGCACCAGTAACTAAATCAAGTTCAAGTAAATAATGCTGCTTCCATGGCTGCTACAAGTAGCTGCAATGTACTCAGTCTTAATTGTAGAATTTGCCACTATGGTTTGTCTAATGCTCTTCTAGCACACAACACCACAACAAGGCAAAACGCAAATCCTGGCTGTGATCAGTAGTCATTAGACTGGAACGAAGTGTCAGTGTACCCCCTGTACACAAAATTCTTCCTACCTATCACAGACTACAGCTCAATCCTTTCTACTTTCCAAGTATATATAAGGATTGCTTTCACAGCTATCCAGTGTAAACACTGGGATCTGATTTAAACTTGCTGGCTATGCTCCAAGCATCTGCCACAAATGGTCTTGTGTACATTACACAAAACTTGATCTATCATATACCCAATGTATCAGGATTTTAGACCCATGTCACTACTCCCCAGCTGTGTCATAGGACATAGCATCTTTGTGAGAATCAGACCATATCTTCCTGGAAGGTATTATTATTTGGATTCACCCAATATGAACCTCTCTAGAAACTACTGGATGAACATAGATTGACTAAAGGGCAATGAGGTCTCCGCGACTTACGAGGGTGAGTTGGGATGCACAGAGTGATCGCATGCTCCTTAGGTAGGCATGCCAGCCAATTGTGCCGTGCACAACTCCTCTTAGTTAAGACAGACTAGGCGCCCTGTGTCCAATGAGGGCTGGATATAACACAGAACCCTATCCTCTCAACAACTGCCTCTAGTAATTCATCATGTCAGTGACATATGAAAAACTAGTCAAGTCTGATCCTAACCATTATGCCCAGGGTCAATGAGTTTCCTTGCGAAAGCGTGCCTAGTTAAAACAGACTGGGAAACTATTGCCACCACACACCTCCTAAAGATAAGTGGGTGTGTCCCACGAGGGTGGGAACTAGTTTACAACACCACTGATCGATAGTTTGATGAGGGCTACACGTTAGAAGGGTACCGACTTGATATTTCAATGAGAGTTTTGCATGTTTATTTTATTCTTTTCTAGCATGCAATTTTCCTATGGATATGGCAGCAAAGGAAAAACATCATAGGCATGCTATGGACAGAATAATAAACCAACACAGGCATGCTAATATCGTCGATATGGTCATAGCCCCTTTTCATACACATAACTTGTCACGAGCCATGTGACATGTTATAGTGCATCCAAGGGTTGCGAGTCCCTTTAGCAGATCAGCCCATGCCAGATGCCGAAAGCATGTGTCCTTCCTTAGGCCGCAAGTCCATCACCACGCTTCCAAAGCTGGCGCCACTAGTGACTTCAATTGAAGAAGACTCCTTGTTGTCAAGATGAAGTCTTAACCGATCTTTTAATCTATTCTCAAACAAGATGAAAACCTTTACATCAAGATAGGGATATAACCACACGCAGGTGGAAGGAGATTTTACAAGCATTCATCACAAGTGGAAACATGCTTCCACGTCACAATACAGGAGGACACTCACTATGACCATATCAACCCAATCAAGTGGCGCATGTAAAATATGAAAAGCTGGGAAAGATCAAATTTTAGCCCCTTATGCACCATCATCATGCAAAGCACTCTCTTAACCAAATTTATGCTAAAATTTAGACCAAGATCCATGATGATTTCATAGACCCTATCGGCTGGCAGTTATTGTTAGATCAAGAGACCCGGCTAGTCCGAAGACATAATGCCCGTCCTACTGGACAAAACCACGTGCGCCTTTGACCTTAAATCAATCATAAAACACAATCAAATTTCGGCAATAAAATTGAAAGGAGAAGATTGGATGAAAAATGCTTTCTACGTGGAACACGCATGGATGAAAGAAAAATTTTCCAAATTTTTTTTTACACAAGCAATAGTACACCTTGTGATGGGGGTAGAGACCATGACCCAAGAAAATATAAATGGAGCTTAAGGCTACCCTAGTTTATGGGTACCCTAAGGCACCTTTGCATTGCATGCATCATGTAGCTA
>CM050441.1:32778603-32792267 GCA_027562315.1 Costus pulverulentus | reverse complement strand
AGAAGGACTTGGACTTGGCGACTACTTCTGCTCTCCTTCATCTTGGCACATACACCTTGGAGGTAGTGCAGAGTTGAAGAGGGAGAACATAAGGCTTGAATCTTCTTCTCGAGGCTAGCACCAAGCGCGGAAGAAGAGAGCTCGAGGAGTCCGTGTGTGTGAGACTGCAGAGTGCGAACACGTGGGCGCCTATCTCAATATTGACATCTCTTTGCTCGCTTAAGGTACTTTCTATCACATCGTGTCGATCCCCTCGCTTGACGATCCGCACTGGGTTTTTGGGACTGGCCTGTTTCGGGGACATTGATTCTGCTGCGTATGTATTGTCTTAATGCCAAAAATTTGTAAAATGTCCCCGGGGTTTCCCAACACGTATTTTGCTGAGTTGCTCCATTTTGCGTGAAATTTCTTGGGTGACTTCCTCTTGTTGATGGTAACTCTTTTATGTGTTTGATTTTGCTTGAAAACGCCTTAAAATATTGCCCTTTTACTTGAAAAACGTGAAAAAACAAAATAGAAGTAGACTTTGCAATATTTGATGAATTTTGCATAAAAATAAGCAAAAAGATCCTCAATTTAGCATGAAAAGATACATAGAATGATACAGAATATACTATATATTTTGGTGTCATCATAAGTTAGCTAGACAATCATCAAAAGAAGAACCATATACAGAGAAATCATCCATAAAAACCTCCATAAAGTCCTCAATAAAATCAAAAAAAATAGCCACCATACATATCTAAAAAGTAGCAGGAGCATTGCATAGACCAAAAGGCATTCTCCTATATGCAAAGATACCATACGGGCAAGTGAAAGTGGTCTTATCTTGGTCATCAGGATGTATAGGAATTTGAAAAAATCTAGAGTATCCATCTAAGAAACAAAAGTGAGAATGGTTCGCAAGCCTTTCAACCACATGATCAATAAAAGGTAAAGGAAAACGGTCCTTCCTAGTAGCAGCATTCAATGTTCTATAATCTATGCACATGCGCCAACTAGTTGCAGTTCTAACAGGAATTAATTCATTGTCTTTATCTTTCATCACAGTTACCCCTCCTTTCTTAGGAACACAATGTACAGGACTTACCCATTTACTATCAGAGATAGGATAGATAATACCTGCATCAAGTAATTTCAAAACCTCCTTCTTCACAACTTCTTTCATAGAGGGGTTAAGTCTCCTTCGAAAATCTGCATGTGGCTTGTGTTCCTCTTCCATCAAGATCCTGTGCATACAAAAGGAGGGGTTAATTCCCTTTAAGTCATCAATTGAGTACCCAATTACCTTTCTATGAATCCTTAATTCTTTGAGAACCAAATCTGTTTCCCTTTTTCCAAGCTGTGCATCAACAATAACAGGATAAGTAGAATCAAGACCAAGAAATTCATAACGAAGGTTATCAGGTAAAGCTTTAAGTTCTACTTTTGGGGCTTTCCTTTCTTCACTCTTTTCATTATCACAAGCACTGCAATCTAAAAATTCATCTATTTCAAAATTGGTCTCTACCTTAGAATCAAGAGCAGAATCTAAATAAGAATAAACTGTAGAGGTTTCAATAAATAAATCACTAAAATCATAGACAATGTCATCTACAGCATGTATACTATAGCAAGATCCAGAATTTGATGGGTTTTCATGGATTCATTCAAGTCATACTCAATGCTTTCATCCTCAATGTTAAGTGTAAGCTTACCATTCTTTACATCAATAAGTGCTCCTACTGTGGCTAAGAACGGTCTACCAAGTATGATGGGGATTCTTGCATCTTCTTCCATTTCAAGAATTACAAAATCTGCTGGGATAAAATATTTACCTATTTGGATAGGCACATCTTCAAGAATTCCTACAAGGTATTTAACAGAACGATTGGCGAGCTGCAAAGTTATAGAAGTCGGTTTAGGCTCTCCCATGTCCAATTTCCTGCAAATAGACAATGGCATTAGACTCACACTAGCACCTAAATCACATAAGGCTCGGTCAAAAGCCATGCCCCCAATAAAGCAAGGTATAGAGAAACTACCAGGATTTTTTTATTTCGGTGGCAACTTGTTTTGGATAATAGCACTACATTCTTCAGTAAGAGACATAGTACCATAGTCCTCTATTTTTCATTTTTTAGACAAAATTTCTTTCAAAAATTTAGTATATGTGGGCATTTGAGATAAAGCATCAGTAAATGGAATATTGATGTAAAGCTTTTTCAAATTACCAAGAAATCTCCCAAACTGTTTGTCTAATTTCGCTTGCACTAGTCTCTGGGGGAGGGGTATAGGTGGCCTATGTGGTGTAGTGGAATTGGGCTTAGAAACATCATTATGACATGACACATCACCTTTTGGTTCATCACCCTTTTGAGGTGGCAAACTAGCTTGGGCTTGCTCATGTACAGAAGAATTTTCTAAGTCTAATTCTTCATCATGATCATCATTAGGCTCTTTTTCATGGTTCACAACTTTCCCTCTGGGTTCCTCTAATTGTCTCACACTTCTAGTGATGATAGCATTACAGTGCTCCCTAGGACCCAATTCATTATTTCATCTTCTAGAGTTTTTTTCTAAGCAGCTAAGGATCCTATTTGAGAGGTAAGATAACTGACCAATCCCTTAAGATCTTCAATCTCTTTATTTTGATTTGTCATTAATTGATTTTGATTAGCCATAAACTTCTCAAGCATGGACTTTACACTAAAAGAATTTACCTCTTCAGTCAAGGTTCGCCATCCCTCATTCTCATTCTTACCATGTTGATGACAATATAGCATTCCTTTCTCAGGAGCCCACTGGTTAAGATTCAGGGCCATCTCCTCAAGTAGGGTAGAAGCATCTTCGATTGTTTTACTCATGAGGGCTCCTCCTGCAGCAGCATCAATAATCAGACGGGTACTATAAAGTAGGCCATTATAAAATGTATGAATTAAAATCCAATTTTCAAGGCCATGGTGAGGACACTTCTGTTGTAATTCATTGAACCGCTCCCATGCCTCACTGATAGTCTCGCCATCCTGCTGTGCAAAGCTTGTAATTTGGTTTCTCAACTGGATGGTTTTGCCGGGTGGAAAGTACTTCATCAAGAAAGCATTTGATACTAGTTCCCATGTGGTGAAGGTACCGATAGGTCGAGAATGTAGCCAAGAACGCGCTCGGTCCCTGAGAGAAAAAGGAAACAATCTTAGTTTTAATGCATCATCAGAAACTCAATTAATTTTATTGGTATTAGAATATTCAAGAAAAAAATATAAATATTGATAAGGATCTTCAATAGGTGATCCTCCAAACTGATTCTGCTGGATCATAGACAAGAAAGTAGGATTGATTTCGGAATTATCAGCATCAATAGCTGGTCTGGCGATGCTAAAGTGTATCTCCTGTGGTTTAGGGGCTGCATAGTCCCTAAGTGTTTTCTGGTTCGCCATCAGATCTAATTTTCCTGTGTAGTCTAAAGCAGATAGGTTAAATAACTCAAGTAAATAGAGAAGAATAGCAAGATAGAACATAAATAAGAAATAAACAAAACCTAGTATAGCAATACTTTCAATGTCTTCAATATTAAAACTATGGTCCCCGGCAACGGCGCCAATTTGTTGTGTCCGCAAGTGCACGTATACTCAAAGTAATAAAGAAAGATATCGAACCATAGAGACCACGTTTGTTAAATACAGAATAATCGATTTCTTACTATCTAGGCAATGAAAACTATGCAAGTGAACTAAAGAAGGCTAACGAAAATACCAGAGAGAGAATCTGGGACTAGTGTTTCATTCATTTTAATTTCCATGACTATATATGAAAAGATGTTCGTCGAGTCTAATTTTATCATGATAAAGGTGTGATTTACTTCATAAAGAGATAGTCTCACTTTCGTGCAGACAAACATACAGGGGACCAATCCTCACTTTCGCATAGGATCTATCCCATGCTGAAAATAAGTAAATCATCAATCAAAGAACCCAATGATCACTTTCGTACATCTGAATTCTAAGTTAATTATTTCAAGTGGAGTCTCAAGGGTTACTTTCGTGCTTCCTAGTCTCAACACAGGTTCTACTTAAGGTACTCCAACGTTCCGATCCTCACTTTCGCGCAAGATCTTCACATTTAACAAAATAACTCAATCCTAAATTCAAATAATCAAACATGACAATTATTCTTCTAAAATCAAGAAATAATAACTAACCTAACCTCTTATGGTGAGTTCATAATATTCAATTTCAGGGTTCCAAGTTCTCAATCAAATCACTTTTCAGTCCATAGTGTGAAAAATCTAAAAACATGCATGATAATAAGAAAACTATGGAGAATTATAGATAATTGTCACATAAGTAGAATTATCACACAAAAATTATACTCGACGAAGTAATGGAAAATTTATCTAGTCATTAAGAAATCAAAGGGAATTACTCCCCCATGTCCCATAAAAGGTTTAAGCTAGCATGGATGAAAGGTTACAATAATCCATAGTATCAAAGTGTAGGAAACCAAGAAAGAGGGAAAAAACAAACAAGCACACGGCTATAATGGAAATTACAGCCATAATTTCCACGCATGAATAGTGCCAGCGGAAAGCTTTTGCAGATTTCTCCTCCGATCGAGATCCTTTCTCTCTGAAACTTCTGGGGTATGTGCTGATTTCACAGCCGGAGATGTGTTGTACGCTTCCCGGTAGCGAAACCTATGACTGCAGCGTGAAACTTGATTTCTCTCCCGACACTGCCATATGGCAGCAAGCTTTTTGTACCTGTCCCTTCTTCCCGCAAAAAGCTCCCCTTTTGCTTCTTACAGATCTTCGAATTATGGCCTGGATCGTCCGCAATTGATCACGCAAAAATCGGGCATCAAAAAGTCCGTGAAAATAGCATGTTCAGAACAGAATTACAGACGTGGTTTATGTTACAACACTGCTGTATTTTCTTTAAGTTTTTCTGTACAGGATTCGACCAGAATTACAGTACTGTAAAATTACATATGGTAATACCGTACTTTCTCCAAATCTCTCGGGTCGGAAAATGCACCAAAATACGACACTGTGAAAATGATTATGGCCCTGCCGTAAAATCTGGAAATCTCTCGGGTGAAAAATAGATTGAAATTACGGCCCGTGAAATTCCTTACGGTTGTGCTGTAATTTTTGAAAAACTTTCGGGATCAAAAATTCTCAAATTTACGGCAGTGCTCTGATATTGCGGTAGCTGGTGAAAATACGGTACCGTAATATAGATTATGGCCCTGCCGTAATTTGGTCTGAAGCTCCAATCTTCATGAAATTTGACATGTTGTCTCCTCTCGATGGTGGGAATTCATTAATGCATTTGGAATTGCATGAAAGCGCCTAAAAATCTTGCCTTTTTACCTGAAAATCATCAAAAACCAAAAAGAGTGTACATTCTGTAATATTTGATAAAAAAAAAAGGCATAAAAATAAGCAAAGGTTCATGAATTTGACACAAAAAGATATATGAAATAGTACAATATTTACTATAAATTTCGGTGTCATTAGTTCTTCAAGTCAAAATTTAGTGCTTTGATTGCCCATAATGCTTTGTGCTCGAGTTCTATAGGCAGATGACATGATTTACCATAAACCAACTAAGAAGGAGACGTACCTATTGGTGTTTTGAATGCAGTCCGGTATGCCCAAAGTGCATCGTCAAGCTTAGAAGCCCAATCTTTTCTCGTGCATGACACTATTTTCTCTAAAATCCCTTTGATCTCTTTGTTCGATATCTCAATTTGTCCCCTTGTTTGGGGATGGTAAGGTGTTGCAAATCTATGTTAACCCCATACTTTCTAGGCAAGGCTGAAAATTTATGTTTTATAAAGTGTGAGCCTCTATCACTAATAACAACTTGTGGCATCCCAAATCATGGAAATATGATCTTCTTAAATAGTTTCACAACAACCCTATAATCATTAGTAGGAGAAGCAAGGGCCTCAACCCACTAGGAAACATAATCTACTGCCACAAGTATGTATTTGTTACCTCCAGGTGATGGGAACGGTCCCAAGAAATCTATTCCCCAAACATCAAATATTTCGACCTCAAATATAGTAGACAGTGGTATCTCATTTCTTCTGTTAATATTCTCTGTCTTTTGGCATCTATCACAAGATAATATGAAATTTCTAGCATCCTTAAAAATTGAGAGCCAATAAAATCTAGATTGTAAAACTTTAAAAGTAGTAGTCTTCTGAGTACTAGCATGCCCTCCATATAAAGATCCATGACACTGAAATAATATATCCATGATTTCCTCCTTAGGTACACATCTCCTAAAAATTCCATCTGCACATCTTCTAAATACATAAGGCTCATTCCAAAAATAGTTCTTTACTTCGACTAGGAATTTCTTCTTTCCTTGATAACTCAAATAAAGAGGAAAAACATTAGCAACTAAGTAATTTACTATATCAGCATACCGTGGAGCCTTAATTTATTCAATCACTAAGAGTTGTTCATTAGGAAATGAATCATTGATTGTATCACCTTTATCAGTATCTACTCATATCCTCGAAAGGTGATCTACAACAAAGTTCTCTAGCCCCTTCTTATCTTTGACCTCCAAATCAAACTCTTGCAAAAGCAATATCCATCTAAGAAGGCGCGATTTACTATCCTTCTTCTACATAAAGTACTTTACTGCTGCATGATCAATGTATACTACAACCTTAAAATTAATCAAGTATGATCTAAATTTATCAAAAGCAAAAACAATAGCCAAAAGTTCTTTCTCAGTGATAGTGTAATTTCTCTGTGTCTCATCTAAGGTCCTACTAGCATAATAAATAACATAGGGATTTTTCTCCTTTCTTTAGCCGAGGACTGCTCCTACTGCATAATCACTAGCATCACACATAAGCTGAAAGGGTAAACTCCAATCCAGTGGCTGAATGATGGGCGCTGAAGTCAGAGCCTTCTTAAACTTCTGAAAAGCAGACAAACAACTTTCATCAAAAGAAAATTTACATCTTTATAAAGTAAATTTGTAAATGGTCTTGCAAGTTTAGAGAAATCCTTAATGAATCGCCAGTAAAATCCTGCATGTCCCAAGAAACTCCTGATCTCCTTGACTGAAGTGGGCGGCTCCAACTTCTCAATCACTTCAACTTTGGCTTTACCTCTATCCCTTTTTCTGAAATTAAGTGTCACAAAACTATCCCCTGCCTAACCATGAAATGACACTTTTCTCAGTTAAGCACAAGATTAGTTTCTTCACACCTCTGCAAAACTTGAGATAAGTTAGCCAAATAGTCATCAAAAGAAAAACCATATACAGAAAAGTCATACATGAAAATATCCATAAAATCTTCAATAAAGTCTGAAAATATAGCCATCATACACCTCTGAAAAGTGGCAGGTGCATTACAAAAACCAAAAGGCATTCTCCTATAGGCAAAGGTACCATATGGGGAAGTGAAAGTTGTCTTGGTCATCGGGAGGTTGAGAATTTGGAGAAATCCATAATACCCATCTATGAAATAGAATTAAGAATGATTAGCAAGTCTCTTAACCATCTGATCAACAAAGGGTAAGGGAATATGGTCTTTCCTAGTGGCCGTATTCAATTTCCTGTAATCTATGCACATGCGCCAACTAGTTACTGTCCTAACATGAATCAATTCATTATCTTTATTTTTCATAATAGTTACACCCCCTTTCTTAGGAACACAATGAACAGGACTTACCCATTTACTATCGGAGATTGGATATATAATACCTGCATCAAGTAATTTCAGAACCTCCTTCTTCACTACTTCTTTCATAGAGGGGTTAAGTCTTATTTTAAAATCAACTTGTGGTTTGTGTTCCTCTTCCATAAGAATTCTGTGCATACAAAAAGAGGGGTTAATTCCCTTCAAGTCATCAATAGAATACCCAATTACCTTCCAATGAATCCTCAACCCCCTTAAAAGTAACTTTGTCTCCCTTTCATTAAGCTGTGCATCAACAATAACTAGGTAAGTAGAATTAGATCTAAGAAATTCATAGCAAAGATTATTAGGTAATGATTTCAGTTCAACATTTGGGATTTTCTCTTCCTGATTTTCTTGATCATCACAAACAGTGCAGTCCAATAAATCATGAATCTCAACATCAAAATTAAAATCAGAATCACAACTAGAATCAAGATTAGAATTAGCATCCAAATCAGAATCAGAAGGCTCCTCAAACAAAGCATTAAGATCATAAGCATGGTCATCCACAACATGAATACTACAACAAGATCCAGTATAAGATGGTTTCTTCATGGATTCATTCAAATTAAACTCAATTTTGTTATCACCAATGTTATGAGTGAGTTTACCATTCCTTACATGAATAATAGCTCCTACTGTAGCAAAGAAAGGTCTACCAAGTATGATAGAAATTTTAGCATCTTCTTCCATCTCCAAAACTACAAAATCTGCTGGAACAAAATTGTCACACCCCTAGATGGTAATCAATTATTCAAATATGATATCATAAAAAATTTTGGCATGATGTATCCAGGATCCATAAGTGATAATCTGTTCAACCATCATTTATATAGGAGGTAACAACAACTCAATAACTTAAATCACATGTCAAAATTCAAATTCCATCCTAGTAAGCACAATACTTAGAGATCAAGAAACCATACATCTTAGATCATAAAATCCATGCATCATGTATCCAAAACCATACTTTCATTCAATACATGTCATTCCATTACAATCACTAACACAACATCATATATGAGTCTTTCAAACACAAAGTATCTTTATCATATATAAGTTATGGATCTTCTCATACTCAGCTTACAAACACTTCAACTACATGGATCACACAGGTGTACAAGTGCAACACAAAACTATAACTCATGTGATTCATTGAAACCTTCCAAATAGCTCATAGCCCAAAGCTAACCTATAAAGAGGTTAGAAATGCAAGGATTGAGCAAGAATGCTCAGCAAGTACATAACATGCCAAATAAGATAAGTCTCCAGAAGGTTCCATAAGTAAGATCAAATGGAAACATATTAGTGCCATGGTAAGCAATAGTGATATGGTAAGCATAATGACATAGTAGGAAATAGTGACATGATAAGCATAATACCATGGTAAGCATATCAAAGAGGCATATAATTCCATGGTAAGCAATAGTGACAACAAATATAACTCAACTCAAAGTATCATAGAGTCACATAGCACCTAGCATAGTGGGAGATCACATATAACATAATATTCCACGTCTGGAAGCATATTCCACCCTCGTTAGGGTGAAACCAAACATATATGCCGACTGGAGCAATAATGGCTCCCCAAATTAGAGATAGTGGGATTCAAGAGGAGGTTCCCATGGATTCAAGAGGTGGCCCCCATTATTGCTAATGTGGCACTTTGTTCCATATAGCACTTTGTTCCACAACTATCAATCTCTTCCCATTTCTGGGCTCATAATGGAGTTGTCATGACTCCTTATATTAGAGATAGTGGGATTCAAGAGGTGGCCCCCATTATTTCTAATGTGGCTCTTTGTTCCACAACTATCAATCTCTTCCCATTTCTGGGCTCATAATATCATTCGCACTAGCATGCATATACATAAACAACAGAAGGCATACCAAAAGGGTTTATAGATGTGTATCAAACCCTCAAAGGTGTGAACCTGCATATGAACTTCCTACAAAGCCTAAGATGTTCAATTCTAAATGGAAGAGACATCTAGAGCAAAGTATACATAGGTATGGTCATGAAACCCAAAATTAGAAATCAGAAGCTTGATTACCATGAACTTTTCATTATCCATAAGATATCATTTGGTGTGATATTGATTCCAAAACAAAGGCTTTCGAGTCTACGTTACAAAACAACAGATTTGACGCAATTTCGATCTCAATACAAAAAGTTATGAGCTATAGAGTAGCAAGAGGTCAAAATCTGGACAAGTAGAGTTCTGGATTTCTAGGGTTAGGTAGAAATTCGATGATAAATTCATTTTTGATCCAAATCATACAAATAAAGGCTCCAGGTGTAGATTATGAAGTGTACTAGATATAAAAATAAGAATTTGATATCACTCATATTACAAAAGTTGGACATATAAAGCACTTACTAGATAAAGGTCCAACTATAAAAACAGAGTTACTGGGTCGGATTCAACTGAAGTTACAGAGTCGATACTCTTATCTCATGTATTCAATATCTGATGCCAAAGAGCGATAATGGAGTATTCTTTACAAGAAATCTGATTTCAGGCAATTTGGATCAGCGAGTCAAAAGTTATACTAATTTGAACGCAGAAAGGTCGGATTGACTGCACATAAGGATGCATAGCCATTGAACATAGAATTGATTCCTCTTCCAAAGGCCAACTTTACCAAAATTAATAGAAATCAGAACCAAACTGAAGTCATTCATGAAGAGAAAGATCATATCACATAAAATTGAAGTCAAAGGCAAGCAAGTACAAAGGAAGAATAAGAACTTGCCTAATATGCCCAAAATGAAGTTCTCTTTGAGTTCTCCCTTTTTCTTCCTCTTCCTTGCCGTATACTTCCTTTCTCCCAAACTTGGAACGAAGCAAAAAAGAAGGAATGGCAAAATTTTCCATCTTTATCTCCTCATACACGAGGAGATGAGGTGGAGGCATAAGGCAAAGTCAAGGATAATGAGGTGGCAAGGTAAGTTCACTTAAGCCCTCCTAGTTGAGTTAAATTTCTCTTATGCCATTATGTTATCTTTTCCATTTCTCCTCTTAGTACAAGTAGAATTTCTTCACCTCTTCCTCTCCACTTCACTTCTTAAAGCTCTTTCAAGGTAAGCATCAATTAGGAAAACACTACAACAAGAAGACAATCTTACATGACATTTGCTACAAAAAGCATAATGACCATTGTAGATTGGATTTTGTTTTGAGGGTATTATATTCCTACTCCCTTAAAAAAAACTTTAGTCCTCTAAAATTGTAATACCCTAAAATTTATGAAACCCCCCTTATGATATTATGCAAATAATAAGTTTGGTAAATAATATTACTTGGTCAATTATGCATGCTTGAAACCTTGTTATTTTCTAGGGTGATAATGGTATCTTGGTACTATGGGCTTAAATGTCCTTATTGGAGTCTTAAAAGGGGCATTTTTGGAAAAGCTTGCCACATAATCCTTGAGGGTTAGTAATGTGAGAGGAAAAATCGTGATAGGAAGGGGAGAAGGCTGGTCACGTTGGTTTGGAAAGAACACTAGGAGGGAGCTGCCACCTAAGAGGAAGGATTGGGAGAAGAACTTCATCATCTTAAGGCAAGTAAATCTTATTCTTGTTTTCGTTAATCTGGTTCCTCCTCCATGCCTCACCTAATTTTGATTTCTCTTGTGTCTTCTATGCTTGATTTGGGTTTTGAATCTCATGATATTCGTTTCTATGGGGTCGGATTCAAATATTTATAGGGTTTTAAAATCCTGTTCTGCTGAAATCTGCATTCTCTAATCTGACCTTTGTGTGCTTTAACCCCAATATCTCATGGCCTCTAGATCCAAATCGCACGAAATAAATTTTGTATGAAACTAGATTCATTCCAATTTAATTTGAATGTGATATCGTCCATATCCGAGCTGTATTCGTATTTCAATCTGTATTGCAATCTAGCTATACAAAATCAGTTTCTGGAAATCTGGATTTTCAACCTTTATGCGTTCGAAGCGTCATATCTCCCTAGGTATGTTCGAAATCTTGTGAAACTAGACTCATTGGAAAGTACACTCGTAGTGCTACATTTTGAATATCATTTTGCCTAATTTCGGTTGGGTATTCATTCTGAAACGTATGTCACATTCCTTACATACAAAGCTGTTTTCTGGAAATCTGGAATTCTGACCCTGCTATGATCGACTGCTCATATCTCTCTGACTATAACTCCAAATCCGATGAATTCAGTTCTATTGGAAAGTAGATGCAAATAGATTCATTGTGAATATCATATTGCCTATTTTAGGTTAATTACTCAGTCTGAAATATCTGTTGCAAGCATGATATATGAATCTGTTTTCTGAAAATCTAACATTCAGACCTTCCTATGTTCGACTGCCCATATCTCCATGCCTACAAGTCAAAATATTGTGAAAGCTATTTTAGTGCAAACTAAACTCAGAGAGCTTCATTTTGAATATAATATTGACTATTTTTGATTAAGTATTCGACCTAAAATATATGTCGAAATCTGATATGATGAATCTGCCCTGTTTTGGTTACATGCTTAACATCAAAGTGGATTTTGTGTTTTGAGCTTGAAATTATTCTAGAAGCAACAAGATCATTATGAATCTATTTCCTATGCATTAATTCATGACTGTGAACTCATGGTATGCCCTATGACAAATATTGTGTTCAATGACTTATGTTATATCTTATCTTCATTGTGATGCTCAACCTCATTGTCTTAGTGCTCTTGTTATGAAAGATATATTGTGGGGAGAATTTGTATGAACCCAAATGAGAGATTTGTGGATGGATGTGGAGCAAAGTGCCAAACCCCAAAAAAGGTGTGGGCCACCTCTTGAATCCCTCCATTCAAAAGAGTTGTGAGAGCAAAGTGCCACACCCCTAAAAAGGTGGGGGCCACCTCTTGAATCTCACTTCTGATATGGTAGTTGTGGAGCAAAGTGCCACACCCCTAAAAAGGTGGGGGCCAGCTCTTGAATCCCACAACATCATGATAGATGTGGAGCAAAGTGCTACATGGAGCAAAGTGCCACACCCCTAAAAAAGGTGGGGGCCACCTCTTGAATTCGTGGGAGCCACCGCTTGAATCCCTCTATCTATTTGTACGAAGATCCTTAAGATGCTCTAGCTAGCTTTTGTTTGCTCTCTCTCCTGATGAGGATGGGTTCAACTTCTAGACGTGGAAGGAATTTTGAATTATGATTATTTCCCCCATATCTATGATCCATGACTACTCATGATATGAATGCACAACAATGATCAATGATTACTGTGATATGAATGCTCAATGATGATTAATGACTACTTGTGACCCAAATGCCTTATCTAAGGAATGTATGGCTATCTTGTTTTCCCTATCCAATTCATGTGCTCAAGGGGAAATTATGTTATCTTTCATTATGTCTTTATTGTGTTGACTATTTTGTTGATATGTTTATCCTCCTTAGTTCGTTTTCCCTTAGCCTTTGGGATTACTTGCTGGGCAATTTATGCTCATTCTTGCTTGCACTAACCCTTATTGCAGAATAGCTTGGCTACGCATTGTGGGCAGAAGTTTGAAAGTTTTGGAAGCTCATTTTGGAATTTTGGCTAAATCATGAGACTTTGTAATCTTGGAAAACATTGTATGCTCCATAAAAGACTTGTATTAAGAGTTGTCATGAGACTTGTTTTGAGGAGTATGTTACTAGTTTTGATTATTGATTGCAATGGCTTATGTTGATAGCAAGTTTTAGTTCTCAGATTTTCGAATTGTATGACTCTACTCTACTTGCGTAAAAGTTTTTGATGGAATGGATATTTTTCTGTTGCAACTTGGATAATGACATTATATCACTTATTTTATTGTTCAAGGCATTGAACTTGATATTGATTGTCAATCTTGCGAAAAATTATGTCATATGATTATCTTTTATGGATTGTTGTTATCTAAGGGTGTGACAGCAGTGGTATCAGATGATTGATTTGAGGAGTTAGTCTTGATTTG
>CM050441.1:32750703-32774854 GCA_027562315.1 Costus pulverulentus | reverse complement strand
ATTGTATGACTCTACTCTGCTTGGGTAAAAGTTTTTGATGGAATGGATATTTTTCTATTGCAACTTGGATAATGACATTATATCACTTATTTTATTGTTCAAGGCATTAAACTTGATATTGATTGTCGATCTTGCGAAAAATTATGTCATATGATTATCTTTTATGGATTGTTGTTATCTAAGGGTGTGACAGCAGTGGTATCAGATGATTGATTTGAGGAGTTAGTCTTGATTTGATTATGATGATAATTATGATTGACGATCCCTTAATTGATGTTTATATAGGTTGATACAATGGGAAGATCAAATCAGCCCTCGAGTGATTCAGTTGATCAAATGGCTGGAGTTTTAAAGGCTTTGCAGACTATGTCTAGTTTGATGCAACAACAAGTAGCAAGAGATGAAAATCTTAACAATTCAATTGCATCTAGTCAACAAAATCATGATCAATTGGGAATTGAGAGGTTTAAGAGACTGAATCCTCCACCATTTTCAGGCAATCCAGATCCCTTGATGGCTGAAAGATGGATTATGCAGCTAGCAAAGATCTTTGGTGTACTCAATAGTTCAGATAGCCAAAAGGTGTTATTTGCATCATTTATGCTAGAGGGTGAAGCTGAGCATTTGTGGAGAATGATTTAGAGAGTTGCTGATTCTAAGGAAGAAACAATTACCTAGGCTTATTTTCTTGAAAAGTTTAATGAGAAGTTCTTCCCGGAATGCCTTAGGGATCAAAATGAAAAAAGAATTCATAAATTTAACTCAAGGGAATCTTACAGTGGCACAATATGAAGCTAAATTCACTGAATTATCTAGATTTGCACCACATTTGGTTTCAGATGAAGCACGAAGGGCAAAGAGATTTGAAGGTGGTTTGAGACACAACATAAGGACAAGACTTTCAGCCTTAAAATTGAGATGCTAGGGTGACTTAGTTGATCGGGCAACTATTGTTGAGAGGGATGTGGACGAGATGCTTGAGGTGAGAAACAAAAGAGGAAAGGAAAGGACAATTGGCTACAAAGATAAAAGGACAAAAAAAATGAAGGGTCCTTCAAAAAGTTTAAACGATCCAACGAAGAGTCAAGAATGACCAAGAATGTTCAATCTTGTGCAAATTATGGGGGAAATCATGAATCAAAAGCTTGTTATAGAGTTACTGCAGCATGCTTTGATTGTGGAAAGTTTGGCCATCGGATAAAAGATTGTAAATTTAACAAGGCAAAGGAATCAATGCCCACAAAGCCTGTAGCCCATGCTATAGTCTATGTCATTGCCGAACGTGATTCCAAAGCTTCAAAGTCGGTAGTGGAAGGTACTCTTTGTATTTCTAATAAAGTTGCAAGAGTTTTGTTTGATCCTGGCTCTAATTTATCTTTTGTTGCACGTCACTTTGCACTTCATTTGGAAAAGGAACCCAAACAACTCGATCTTATGATATTAGTCTCTACAGCTATTGGTGACTCTCTAACTGCTAATCTTGTCTATCCTTCTTGCTTTTTTATGGTGGGAGAACATGAACTTTTAGCTGATTTAATCCTTCTAGATCTCCAAGATTATGATATCATACTCGGTATGGATTGGCTTTCATCTTATCATGCTACTATTGATTCTTATCAAAAGGTAGTTACCTTAAATCTTTCGAATGAAATCCAATTGCAAATCAAGGGTCTTTCTCATGATCAATATCCAAACCTTATATCATTTATGCATACTTCTAAGCTCCTTCAGAATGGTTGTGTATGTTATTTAGCTTATGTCAAGGAATGTCAAGAACTTGAACCTAGCTTAGATGAAATACCTGTGGCTAGAGATTTTTCAGATGACCTGCCTGGCTTGCCCCCAGAAAGAGAAGTGGATTTTGGTATTGATCTTGTTCCAAACACTGCACCAATATCTAAAGCCCCTTACAGAATGGCAGCAACAGAGCTAGCTGAGTTGAAAAAGTAATTGCAAGAGCTTTTCAACAAGGGCTTTATTACACCCAGCTTTACTACTTAAGGGTGTGACAAAAGTTGTGATACCTTAAGTAGTAAAAAGATGTGGGTGGACTTTTCTCATTTCTTCCTCTAATTCCCATGTTGGTTCCTCAAAAGCATGATGCTGCCAAAGAATTTTGACCAATGGTGTGGCTCAATTCCTTAAGATCTTCTCTTTTTGATCCAAAATTTTTATAGGCTTTTCGAGATAGGCTAAGTCTTGATCAATCTGGATGGGCTCAAAATCAAGTATGTGAGATGGATCATGATGGTACTTTCTCAACATGGAAACATGAAATACATTATGAACATTGGCTAAAGAGGGTGGTAAGGCAATCCTGTAAGCAGCAGAACCAATCCTTTCAAGAATCTCAAAAGGACTGATAAATCTTGGACTTAGTTTGCCTTTCTTTCCAAATCGTATCACACCTTTAGAAGGAGAAATATTTAAGAAAACATGATCTCCAACTTGAAATTCTATGTCTTTTCTTTGCTGATCAGCATAACTTTTTTGGCAACTCTGTGCAACTTTTAATTTGTTTTTGATCACATGTATCTTATCTGTTGTTTCTTGCACTTTGTCAAGGTTTAAGATATTTCTGTCACCAACCTCTTCCCAGCATAATGGTGTTCTACACTTCCTTCCATATAAGGCTTCATATGGTGCCACTTGAATACTTGAGTGATAACTATTATTATAGGTGAATTCAATGAGAGCAAGATCATTATCTCATTCACCTTTCCACTCCATAACATAAGCTCTAAGCAAGTCTTCAAGTGTTTGTATGGTTCTTTCAGATTACCCATCAGTTTGAGGATGGTGAGCTGTGCTAAACTTTAGCTTGGTCCCCAAACCCTCATGTAATCTTTGTTAAAATCTAGAAAGAAATCTTGGGTCTCTATCATATACTATCTCAATGGGAATACCATGAAGTCTTACTATTTCAGCAATATACAAACTGGTATGCTTATCAAGGGAATATGTCATCCTAATTGGCAAAAAATGTGCAACTTTAGTCAACCTATCAACAATGACCTAAATGGCATCATGTTTCCTCGATGTCAATGGAAAACCAGCAACAAATTCCATAGCAATGCTTTCCCACTTCCATTCAGGCACTTCTAATGGTTGCAGTAGTCCTCCAGGCTTTTGATGTTCAGCTTTGATCAATTGACAGGTTAAGCACTTGGAAACATATTTTGCGATATCTTTCTTCATACCATCCCACCAAAAACATTTCTTTACATCATTATACATTTTAGTGCTACCTGGGTGTATAGAATATTTGGACTTGTGTCCCTCTTCCAATATTTTCTCTTTACTTTCTGAACCACATGGAATACAAATCCTATCCCTGAACATTAATATGCCATCAGTCCTAATATGAAAATCCTGTCCAAGACCTTTCTCTACTTTCTCTCTAAGGTTCTTTAGTTGCATATCTTGAAGTTGTTCTTCTTTGATCTGTTGAAGAAAATCATATTGCACTTTGAGAGATGCAATTAGAACATTTGGCTTTTGAATGTCTATCTTGATATTCAAACCACAAAATTCTTCACATAATTGCCACTGCTTTACCATTAAGCTTGCCACCAAGTTAGAAGACTTTCTACTAAGTGCATCAGTTACCATATTTGCTTTACAAGATTGATAATGAATAGTACAATCATAGTCTTTCAGTAATTCTATCCATCTCCTTTGTCTCATATTCAATTCTTTCTAGGTGAAGATGTATTTCAAGCTTTTATGATCAATGTATATCTCAAAGTTCTAGCTATACAAATAATGTCTCCATATTTTTAAGGCAAAACAGCTAACTCCAAGTCATGTGTTGGATAGTTTTGCTCATACACTTTCAATTGCCTAGAAGCATAAGCAATTACATGACCATTTTGTATCAAAACACAACCAAGCCCTTTTCTTGAAGCATCAGTGTACACTACAAATCCATCGTTACCTTGAGGTATAGTGAGGATTGGTGCACTAGTTAATCTTCTTTTTAACTCTTGGAAACTTTCTTCACATTCATCACTCCAAGCAAACTTTACATTCTTTCGAATCAATTTCATGAGAGGATTTGCAATTTGTGAAAAACCTGCTACAAACCGTCTATAATAACCTGCCATGCCCAGAAAACTTCTGATTTCTACTACATTTGTTGGCCTTTCCCACTTTACCACTGCTTCTACTTTTTTTGGATCAACTGATATCCCTTCTCCTGAAATGACATGACCTAGGAAGTTAATTGTCTTTAACAAAAATTCACATGTACTCAACTTGGCAAACAACTTCTTTTCCCTCAATATTTGTAACACACATCTTAAATGTTCTTCGTGCTCTTGATGACTTTTTGAGTATACTAAGATTTCATCGATGAAGACAATCACACATGCATCCAAAAGTGAGTGAAATACCCGGTTCATTAGATCCATGAAGACTGCAGGAGCATTAGTTAAACCAAAGGGCATAACGAGGAATTCATAATGACCATATCTGGTTCTGAATGCTGTTTTTGGGATGTCCTCAGTCCTGATCTTTACTTGATAATAACCAGATCTCAAATCAATTTTTGAAAATACTTGTGCTCCTTGTAATTGGTCAAACAAATCATTAATTCTAGGTAAGGGATACTTGTTCTTGATTGTTACCAGATTCAATTGCCTATAATCAATACAAAGTCGTAAAGTACCATCGTTCTTTTTAACAAACAGTACTGGTACACCCCATGGTGAGACACTAGGTCTGATGAACCCTTTATCTAACAACTCTTGTAATTGCTTTTTTAACTCTAATGATTATAGTGGTGCCATTCTATATGGAGTCTTTGAGATGGGCATAGTAATAGGAATGAGATCAATAGTAAACTCAACTTCTCTATCAGGGGGTAAACCAGGCAAGTCATCAGTAAAGACATCTGGAAATTCTTTCACAATGGGTATCATCTCCAAATCAAGTGTAGGTTCTTGGCATTCCTTCACATAGGCTAAATAACATTCACACCCATTGTTGAGAAGTTTGGAAGCATGCATAAAGGAAATGAGAGATACACTAGACTCATGTTCAACACCCTTAAATTGAAATGGGATCTCATTAGGAAGGTTCGAAGTGACAATCTTCCCATAACAATCTACAAAAGCATGATATGAAGAAAGCCAATCCATACCAAGGATAATATCATAATCATGAACATTTAATAGGATCAAATTTGTTGGAAGTTCATGTGTCCCCATAGGAATTAAACAAGAAGGATAAACAAGATTCGTAGTCAAGGATTCACCAACCGGTGTAGAGACATGCAACAAGCAATCAAGTTGTTTAGGTTCCTTTCCCAAATGAGATGCAAAATGAGGGGAAACAAATGATAAGTTTGAGCCAGGATCAAATAAGACCTTTGCAACATTATTTGAAAAATGAATAATACCTTCAACTACTGATTTTGAAGCCTTAGCATCTGGTTCAGCAATAGCATACACCTTAGCATGGGCTACTGGCTTTGTGGATGGTAACTCTCTCATTCTATTATGTGGACAATCTCTTGATAAATGTCCATGCTTACCACAAGCAAAACATGCACCAGTAAGTCTATAACATTGACTGGTCTCATGCTTCCCTCCACAATTAGCACATGAATGAAGTCTTTGTGGTGGCCTTGTCATATTACTTGCCATTGGTCTCATTTTCTTATAATTGGCACTAGCTTCATTTACTCTTTTTCTCTTGATGATCATTTCTCTTGCTTTGCCCTTTTTGTTTCTCATATCTAGCATCTCTTCAACATCTCTTTCAACAATTGAGGCTCGATCAACTAAGTCACCATCATTTCTAAGTTTCAATGCGGAAAGCCTTGTTCTTATCGAACCACAGAGACCTTGTTTGCCAAGTACCAAATAATCAATTTCTTACAAGCTAGGCAACCGAAAATATGAAAGTAAACTATCGAAAGCTACACGAAAATATCACAGAGAGAAACTGGGACTAGGGTTTCATCCACCATAATTTTCATGACTAGATATGAATAGATGCTCGTCAGTCAAATTTTATTATGATAAAGATATAAATAACTTAATAAAGAAATAATCTCACTTTCGTTCAGACAAATTACAAAGAACAAATCCTCACTTTCATGCAAAATTTATTCATTGCTAAAGATAAGTAAATCATTGATAAAGAACTTGAGGATCACTTTCATGCATCTGGATTCTAAATCAATCATCTCAAGTGAAAATTACATACTTTCATACTATAATTTTCACAAGTTCTACTTAAGGTTCTCCAACAATCCAATACTTGATTTCTCACAGTATCGTCATGCTTATCACAATAACTCAATCCTAGATTCAGATTATTAACATGACATTATACTTCGAAAATCGATAAATATGAACAAACCTAATTATTTACGATGAGTTCCTAACATTCAATTTTAGGGCTCCAAGTTCTTAGCAAATCACTTTTCAGTACATATTGCGGCTGGGGTTTGATGGGAGAGATCACTTGCGCCAAGATCCTTGCTCTCGCCTCTCTCTATGTTCTCACGCCTCCAAGGAGTAGAATACCTGAGAGGGGGCATCTAGGGCCACTTATATAGAGAAAGGGGCGGTTAGGGTTAGGGCTAGGCGCAATTTGCCTCCATAACGAAGTAAATTTGCCCACTTCACCCCATTATACCCCTTAGGCGCCAATGGGGTTGGTTCTCTCCCCATTATACCCCTTAGGCAATTTCCTCTTCATGACAGCTTATTAGTGAGCCCAACTAAGCAATGGGCCTAGCCCAAAGATCATTACCCATGTTAACCAAGCTATTGGATCCAATCCAATGTGACCCAAGGTCAAATGAGGTTAACCATGGTTAATTCGGCCAGTTCGCCAAAATTGGAAGTTGGCTCCAATAAGTTGCTTCCAACTCATCAGGCCCATTGGCACTAATGAAATCTCCAGAATAGATTCGAGTTATCCAAAAACTCGATCATAAGGCTTCCCGATCAATACGAGAACTCAAGTATCAAGGTGTGTGACCCTGTAGGTTCCTCTAACGCTGGTATTGCTGACCAAATGTCACCACAAGCATTGAGTGGCACCTAGCAGCGCATCGCTGCTACCCAGGTCATTGGAATGGATATCGACATCGACATCCCCATCATCGCAATTAGGTACAGATGCATTACAGTCTGTTTGCCGAACTGATATCCGATTGGACAAGTGTGTCACCACTTGTTTTTATCGAATCTCATGGTATGACTGAATCAGGTCTCACCTGGGTATGGTCATACACTTTTAGTCATAGAACCATAGAGGAGCTCCATGGATATCAAGCTTCCTTTAGGAAGAGGCAAATCCTCTGTCTCTCTATTGACCTTCTCCTATGGGTCGTGACATGCTCAATGACAACCGTTATTACCCCCCAACTATGGTGAGGTGTTCGATTGTATCAAAGCATCTCACTGACCATATAGAATGGCCAATGACCTCAAGTCAAGGGATCAATGCATCTCCTATCACTTGTGAGGATAACTTGTGACACCATGTCATTGCCTCATAGCGGGTCGATCTAGTATATCCACCACTGATATACCCATATGTCTACATTAGCACCTCGTGCCTAAGAAGCCCATATACCAGTCTCACAAGTACCAAAGCTGTCCTATATCCACTCAGGTACATCGATTGGGGACTATCATTTGAGCATAGATCCAATCTATCTCCAGGGACATTATCATATAAGTATATAATCACATATGTAAACAAATATAAATAATGATAATACCAGAATGATATATATAAAATATGAACGTCAAGTATTATAATAATGGACCAAAACTAGGTCATAGGGCATATACACCAACAATCTCCCACTTGCACTAAGACCTAGAGGTTGAGGAATCTCAACCCCATATCTCTAGCATGACAGTCATGCTTTTGCTGCGCCAAAGCCTTGATCAATGGGTATGCCAGATTGTTCTCTGTGTCAACTCTGCTAATCTTGACATCACCTCTATCTATGACTCTCTGATCAGGTGAAATCTTATGAGTATGTGTTTGGATCTTTGATGAGACCGTGGTTCCTTGACTTGTGCAATTGCTCCATTGTTATCATAGTAGATTTCAATGGGATCCACTGCACTGGGAACCACCTGAAGTTAAAAAATGAACTTCCTTATTCAAACAGCTTCTTTGGCTGCCTCAGAAGCAGCCACATACTCAGTTTCGATTGTAGAATATGCAATTGTGGATTGCTTGAAGCTCTTCCAGCTAACAGCACCTCCATTTATCTTAAACACATAGCCAGCCTGCGATCTAAAGTCATCAGGGTCAGACTGGAATGACGCATTATTGTAGCCTGCATATTGAGTTCTTCCTATCCCCCATAGACTAGGAACAAATCCTTAGTTCTTCTCAGATACTTCAAGATGTTCTATACAGCCACCCAGTGCTGTAAACCAGGATTGGATTGGTATCGGCTGGTTATGCTCATAGCATAAGCCACATCTGGTCTAGTACACAACATAAGGCACTCGACTCTTGTCATCCCTCTCAGCCTGTGTGGTGGGACACTGGCTCTTTGAGAGAGTAAGGTCATGTCTCACTGGAAGGTACCCTTTCTTGGATTGCTCCAAGTTGAACCTCTCCAGGACCTTATCAATGTAGGTACTCTAACTAAGGGCTAGGAGCCTCTTAGATCTATCCCAGTAGATCCTCACGCCTAGAATATAGGCGGCCTCCCCTAAGTCCTTCATCTCGAAACACCTCCCTAACCATGTCTTCACAGCTTGAAGATTAGGGATGTTGTTCCCGATGAGCAGTATGTTATTGACATACAAGACCAGAGTCACCAAGCTCCCACTGAATTTTCTACATACATAGGCGTCATCTTCGCTTTTGATAAAGCCATAGTCTCTCACAACTTCATTGAATCGAAGATTCCAACTTCGAGATGCTTGCTTTAATCCATAAATGGATCTCTTCAGCCTGCAGACTGTACTGGCTTCTGCAGGATGGATGAAGCCATCAGGTTCTGTCATATACACATCCTCAATCAACTTCCCGTTAAGGAACGTTGTCTTTACATCCATCTGTCATATCTCATATTCATGATATGCAGCTATAGCAAGCAGAATCTGAATGGATTTGATCATGGCAACTGGCGAAAAGGTTTCATCATAGTCCACCCCGTGGATTTGTTTGAATCCCTAAGCCACTAGTCTACCTATATAGGTAACTATGTTTCCATCCATGTCTGTCTTCCTCTTGAAGACCCATTTACACTCTATGGGTTTTACCCCATCAGATAGCTCAACCAAATCCTAGACTTGGTTAGCTGACATGGAATCCATCTCGGATCGCCTAGCCTTAAGCCATCTCTCAGAGTCCAGTCCACTAACCGCCTCTTCATAGGTATTGGGTTCATCCTCAATGATGAATATTCCATCGTGTTGGGTCGGCAGCGACCCATACCTTTTAGGTACACAAGGAATCCTCCCAAACCTATGTGGGGCTTGTGTCTGAGCCTCAGGTTGCCCATCAACCGGTGCAGGTGGCTCAGGTTCCATCTCTGTCTCTTGTGGTTGCTCTTGGAACTCATCCAAGTCAAACTTCCTCTCACTAACTTCTTTCATGAGAAATTCTTTCTCTAGAAAGACAGCACCCCGAGCAACAAAAACTTTGTTCTCAGTGGGAACATAGAAGTAGTAACCCTCAGTTTCCGTAGGTAACCCACAAACACGCATTTATCAAATCTAGGTTCTACCTTGCTAGAATCCTGACGTTTGACATAAGCCTCACATCCCCAGATCCTGATAAAAGTGAGATTAGGGCGTCTCCCACTCCGTACCTCGTATGGAATCTTTGAGACACTCTTAGATGAAACATTATTCAGTATTAGAGAAGTTGTTTCAAGTGCATGCCCCCAGAATGAGGGAGGTAGAGTTGCATGACTCATCATACATCGAACCATGTCCAACAAAGTTCGATTTCTCCTTTCAGACACACCATTCCATTGGGGTGTTCCAGGAGGAGTGAGTTGGGATAGAATCCCACACTCTTTTAGATAGTCAAGAAACTCACCACTCAGGTACTCTCCACCACGATCTGATCGAAGAGTCTTAATGGATCTACCAAGCTGGTTCTCTACTTCATGTCTGAACTCTTTGAATTTCTCAAACGATTCAGACTTATGTCTCATTAGGTAGACATAACCATATATACTGAAATTATCAGTAAATGTGATGAAGTAGTTGTGGCCTCCTCTGGCTTGCTTATTGAATGGGCCACACACATCGCTATGTATGAGATCCAACAAACCTCCTGCCCTTTCACCAATCTTGGTGAAAGGCGCCTTTGTCATTTTCCCTAATAAACAAGGCTCACATGTATCAAATTCCTCCAAGGAACTTGAATATAACAACCCATTTGCATGGAGTTGTTGAATACGATTTTTGTTTATATGGGCTAATCGACAATGCCATAGGAAAGCACCAACTAAACCACTCAGTTTGGTCCTTTTATTATTTATGTTACAAATAGAGTTATCCATGTCTAACACATATAGACCATTGCACAAAATACCCTTCCCATAGTACATGTTTGCAAATGAAAAAGAACAAGAGTTCTTATTTATTTCAAACTTAAATACCTTCTTTGCCAATCAAGGAATGGATACAATGTTCTTAGTAAGTGAAGGTACATATAGCAATTATCTAACTCTAACTGAAGTCCAGATGGCAGGGAGAGAGTCAAAATTCCTACAGCAACAACAGCAACCTGTGCCCTGTTTCCAACCCGTAGGTCAATCTCTCCAAGCCAAACCGATCTACTTTTCCTGAGCCCCTGCATATTTGTACAAATATGAGCTCCACATGCGGTATCCAATACCCATGACATAGAAGTAGAAAGGTTGACTTCTGTAACATAAATACCTGAGTATGAAGACGAAGTCTTGCCTCTCTTCTTCTCATTCTGAAGTCGCACTATGTCGTTCAACATGTGAGGTGGCCCTCCACATGAACAAAATTTATTGTTCTTGATCCATTCCATCTTTAATTTCAGTTCCTTGGTCAAACCTTTTGGCTCAATGATGCATGAGCATATTTAGGACTTAATTATGTGTTTATTTTCCTTTTATTTTTTTGCAATTAGGATTAGTTTAGGTTTTATTTCCTTTTATAAGCACTTTAAAATTCTAGTTAATGTATTAGGCTGCAGTTAGTTTAGGTATTCTAAATTCCCCTTATTTTGTAGGATTATCTAAGACAACAACAAAGTCAATATCTCAAAGAAGGTCAAAGCTCAAATCCAATACCAGTCAACATCAAGCTTCAAAGACAAAATCAAGTCAACCTCAATCAACTTGTAACATCCATCTCAACATTACAAGTCAACAATCTCAGTCAACGGCAAGCCTCAAGGTCAACAAAGCCAGAATGAAGTTCAAATCTGTAAAGTCAAGCTCAAATCCAATCTCTAGTCAACATGCTTTCAATCAGCCAACTCCAAACCAGCGTCCACAAGGTCAAAAATCAAATAGCACCAAATCACTCAGCTGCGATGTTACCACCCCAGCTGAAGGCAAACAATATGAAGCAATTTGTCCACGCCAGTTCCCAGCCTACGCATCTAACGCCATGCCCAGTAATCTATTTTGCATGCGCAATTATCTCCACCGCATACAGCAGCCAATCAAAGCCTGCGGTGCATTTCTAGCGCCTGCAACCTTCGGCTAAAACCAAATCTTATCAATCTAAGAAGGAATTCCAAGAGCCAGCTTTCTCGTTTCACAAGGAGAAAGGCTTTTAAAAACTCATGTAATCTTATGTTTGGATTCAGTGAAAACGAATATTTTTGGAAACCTGTTTGGTTGGTGTGGTGTGTCTTCCTCCTTGTGAGGTTAGGGTTACTCATGTAGCCTCTTCTCTTCCCCCTTAGCTTGCTAAGCTAAGGGTTTCTCTTCTCTTCTTCTCTTCTTCTTCCTTTTCTCTTCTCTTCTCCAGCAACCCAAACTTCCGCCCTGCGTTAGTGGTATCAGAGGAAACCATGAGAAACTCTTGTCTTCTCACACTGATCCATCATTGCCCACCATTTATCATTGTCATGTTTGCACGTTCATCGCCAGAGCTGGTCGCCTGGTTCTTTTCAGAATCCACGGCCGGCGATGATGGGAGTTGGAGTCGTACGCATCGCCTTCCACTTGCATCAACATCAGCTTCCAGTCCTCTCGCACCATCCACCTCGCCAGCAGCACTCAAGCCATCGCCGTCTTGCCTGCATCTCTTGTTCGTTGTCACCGGAGTTGGCCACTTGGTTCTCTTCAGAACCCACGGCTAGCAATGATGGAAGCCAGAAAGTACACGTCATCTTCCACGCTGACCTTCCAGGTTTATTCGCAATCCAGATGTTCGATCGCTAACGCTCAGCCCGCTTCCGAAGTACAAGACCCTTCCACCAGCTCTGACCACCCAGCACGGCGACATTCCTCTCTTAATCTCTGGCTTTCATGGTCACCCATCTTCTACGGCATCCACCGGAGCTGGTTGTCTAGTTCTTTTCAGAACTCACGACCAGCGATGAAGGTCTCGCCAGGCAATCACACATCTCCAATTGCCGTTAAACAGCTCCAAGTTCTCCGTCCCTTGCTGCAACGAGACAACCTCCCGGCGACTCCTTCGCTGTGCCTGCGTTTACACATCCACCACCGGAGTTGACCGCCTGGTTCTCTTCAGAACCCACAGTCGGCAATGAAGGGCCGCCGCCACTGCCACCACGTGTTCTCGTCATCATCTCACCAACGAGCAACAGGCTACGACATCACCGCCATCCACCTTCCCAGTCCACTTCCGAAGCTCATCGCCACAAGGTCCAAGCTCTCCGCCTCTTGCTACAACGAAACCATCTCTTCCCGAGAACGAGCTCGCCGGTGTTCACCTCTCCCACTGGCAACTGAACTACCGGCACTGGCGTCATCATCTCAAACTGTCGACTGCTTGGTTCTTTTCAGAACCCGCGGTCGACAGAGCTTATAACCAGCGTCAATCCACGAAGTACAACTCCTAATCCAAACGACGGATCGAGCTAAAAATCCAGCCACACCATCTCCTCAACCAGTCGAATCTCCTGAAGGACGGATCATGCCATCCGGCCACTGGATGGCCGGAATCGGGAGTTCATGTGCGCGGCTCTGTTTCCATTTCAAGCGTCCCCTGTTTCTGCCTCAACGTGCCTGTGCTGGGTCACCATCTCTGATCAAGGATTAGCTAACCCTCGCCGATTCCATCCTCCGCCAGCTGCTCCAACGACGGCCGCCGGTGACCACCGCTGTTCAACCGCCGCTTATGCCTCTGACAATCTCCAGCGCTGGACGCACGCGAGGCGAAGCATCGTGTGTGGACGCGTCCAATTGTTTTTCCTTTTCTGAAAAAATAAATTCAGAAAAAAAAATCTGGAGAAAAAAAATGTTGAGAAAAATCGAAAAAAAAAGCTTTTAGAGAAAAAAAATCTAAAAAAAACAGCTAAGCAAAAAAATAAAAAAAATGCTTTGACTATTTTGACCATTTTGACATGCAGGTTCCAATTTATTTCACCCGGAGGTGAAAATTTCAAAGAGGGAAAATCTGATGCAGGAGTATATTTAGGACTTAATTATGTGTTTATTTTCCTTTTATTTTGTTGCAATTAGGATTAGTTTAGGTTCTATTTCCTTTTATAAGCACTTTAAAATTCTAGTTAATGTATTAGGTTGTAGTTAGTTTAGGTACTCTAAATTCCCCTTATTTTGTAGGATTAGTTAAGACAACATCAAAGTCAATATGTCAAAGAAGGTCAAAGCTCAAATCCAATACCAGTCAACATCAAGCTTTAAACACAAAATCAAGTCAACCTCAGTCAACTTGTAACATCCTTCTCAACATTACACATCAACAATCTTAGTCAACGGCAAGCCTCAAGGTCAACAAAGCCAGAATGAAGTTCAAATTTGTAAAGTCAAGCTCAAATCCAATCTCTAGTCAACATGCTTTCAATCAGCCAACTCCAAACCAGCTTCCACAAGGTCAAAAATCAAATAGCACCAAATCACTCGGCTGCGATGTTACCACCCCAGCTGAAGGGAAACAATCTGAAGCAATTTGTCCACGCCAGTTCCCAGCCTGCGCATCTAATGCCATGCCCAGTAATCTATTTTGCATGCGCAATTATCTCCACCGCATGCAGCAGCCAATCAAAGCCTACGCTGCATTTCCAGCGCCTGCAACCTTCGGCTAAAACCAAATGTTATCCATCTAAGAAGGAATTCCAAGAGAGAGCTTTCTCGTTTCACAAGGAGGATCTTTGCCATGCACGAATTGATGAGAGAATATTTCTGTTGAGGGAGAAAGGCTTTAAAAACTCATGTAATCATTTGTTTGTATTAAGTGAAAACGAATATTTTTGGAAACCTATTTGGTTGGTGAGGTGTGTTTTCCTCCTTGTGAGGTTAGGGTTGCTCATGTAGCCTCTTCTCTTCCCCCATAGCTTGCTAAGCTAAGGGTTTCTCTTCTCTTCTTCTCTTCTTCTTCCTTTTCTCTTCTCTTCTCTAGCAACCCAAACTTCCGCCCTGCGTCACTCAACACACTGAATATTAACTTTAGGAGGATTGATCCTAACTAATTCATTAAAGAGCTGTCTTAGATTAGTAATAATCTGAGAGGTACTCTTTAATTCATATTGCACTTGAAGCTCGGGCGACATGTTAGTTTGCATCAATTGTGCAACCTCCAAAGTATCACTCTGATGCTTATCATAAGCATCCCTCTCAACCGTTGAGGCCGAGCATGGAAGTGGTTCAGGAATGGGCTGCTCAAGGACATAGAGCTTTCTCTCAAGCTTGAGCACAATTCTCAAGTTCATATACCAATCCATCAAGTTGGATCCAACCAACTTGTCCTTCTCAAGGATAGATCGCAGTGACCAACCGCTATTGTTCGTTACCATTGTTCTACAATAGTCAAGAAACAGCAGATTAGTACTACTTCAAATTATTTAAACTGGACTTGTTTTAAATGATTATTGCTCTCACTAATTTGATCGAATTGACAACCCACAAAGTCAATCGGGAAGTTTAAGACTTCCTAGTAAGATGGGATCTTTATTCCACATGAGGGTTCGCGTCCCACGAGGGTGGGATGAAATGCACAAAGTAACTCATGCTTCCTAAGGTGGGCACACCGGCTGATTGCTCCAAGCAATTCCCCTTATTGAGATAGTCTAGGCATTTCATGTCCAGCGAGGGCTGGATACAACATGAAGCCCTAACCTCTCAACGATGCCTCTAGTGTTCCACCATATGCCCAGCACATGTGAAAATCTAGTCAAGTCCATTCCTAACCGTTATGCCCAGGGCGAACGAGTTTCCTTCCGAAGGCACGCCCGATTAAAACGGACTGGGGAAACCGTTGCCACCACGCACTTTCTAAAGTTAAGTGGGTGTGTCCCACGAGGGTGGGAAACAGTTCACAACACCACTGATCGATAGCTTAGTGAGGGCTACGCGTTCGAAGGCTACTAGACTTGATATTTATTTATGAGGGTTTTTGAGGTCTCATCAGTTTTATCTTATGTCTAACATTACAGGCATGCAATCCTATAGTGATAACATAACGATTAAACATGCATGCTTTAGCAGATATCGAAAGCAATAAATGAATGATGTGATCATAGCCTATTAAAGACATTGAACCAACCCATGCCAAAAGGAGGTTCAACTCTTGACCTAGGATTCAAGCCCCAAAGACAAGACCTAACCTAGCCGACCTCTAGCTCTATCTTCAAGGTTGGCTCCAAGGTCCTTCTCTCATGGTTTAGCACCCAAACCCTAGGGGTACACCCCCAAGGTTCGGCCAATTCTAGGGTCTTCCTCCAAGGGTGATGCGCCACCATGTAAAGGCCAAGAGACATAGCACACAAGCCCTAAGGCTCGGCCAAGTCAAACTTGCACCACTCACCATGCGCCATCAATGAAAGGTGCTTCTTGCGCCACCAAGCAAGGTGCGCAAACAAGCATTCATGCGCCAATTTTTCAAGTGATATGCGCCACCCTAATCTTTATCTTAGTTAAAATCAAAAAGAAAAGCGGCACGCAGGCCTCACAAGAATATATCACAGGCATGCAAAGGGGCTTGACTCATGATCACAACATTATGCACAAGTAAGGTATCTACACATGCAATTCTACATGCTCATGAAAAACATAAAATCTGAAATTTTACTTTTTCATAAAACCAGTCTCTTTTCCACATCTTCTTATCACAAATCTTTTGGTTATTTGCGATTAAACTTTCATGATGATTTCAAATATCCTTTTGGCTGGCAATTTTGTCAGATCAAGAGACCCGGCCAGTCTGAAGACACAATGCCCGTCCTACTTGACAAAACCACATGCGCCTTTGATCCTTAAATCATGCAAGAAAAATAACCCAAAAATCCAAAAGAGATTGAAATGACGATAGAAACAAGAAACCCTAATTTTTCCTACTTAGAAAAATCGTTTACCATGTGATCATGCAATTTGTGAAAATTGAGATAGAGCATGGAAAAGCATGAAATTACATCGTTCGAGTCTCACAAGTCCCTCTGATACCACTGTTGGGAAACCCCAGGGATATTTTACAATTTTCAGAGATAGAGATTACACAAAACATTGCACAGTGAAAGCAATATTCCCGAAACGAGCCGGTCCCAAAAACCCAGTGAAGATCTCATGCGAGGGAGTCGACACGATGATATAGAATATACCTTACAGCAAGATGAGGCCGATGTCTAGGTAGGTGCCCAAGCGTGCACCCTCTGCAGTCTCACACACATAAATTCCTTTAGTCCTCTTCTTCCACGCCCGGTGCTAGCCTCTGGAAGAAGATCTAAGCCTTTTGTCCACTTCCTTCACAACTTGCACCACCTCCAAGGTATATGCGCCAAGGATGAAGAAGGATGAAGAAGAGGGAAGCCGCTAAGCACCAAATTCCTTGCGCCAAGAGGAATGGAATATCAAGGCTTGCACCAAATTCCTTGCGGCCGTATTTTCGCACATATGAAGTTTTCCCAAATTATGGCAAGTGCTCTGATATTACGGTATCGTATGGAAATACGGTACCGTAATATAGGTTACAACACTACCGTATTTTGGTGAGTTGCTCCATTTTGCGTGAAATTTGTCATGTACCTTCTTCTTGATGATGATAATTCTTCTATGTGTTTGATTTTGCTCGAAAACACTCTAAAATGATGCCTTTTTGCTTGAAAATCATGAAAAACCAAAATAGAAGTAGACTTAGCAATATTTGATGGATTCAGCATAAAAACAAGTAAAAGATCCTCAATTTAGCATGAAAAGGTATCTAAATATATACAAAATATACTATATATTTTGGTGTCATCAAAATACATAAGGCTCAAACTTTGCTTGTCCTCAAGCAAAAATCAAAATTTGAAATCAAAATTTTGATTAAAAGAATAACCTTTTCATGCTCAATAAATTTCTAAAATACAACCCATCGATGAAAAATTCTATCAATTGATTAACAAAACATTAAATAAACATATCATTCTTAGAACTCAATCCTCTAGATCTACAACTCAATCAAATAAAACTTCGCAACCGTATAATAAATAGAATTTTCAATCTCAAGACTTCAACTAATTTTAGTTCAAATCTGTTATGCTTTTGTTTATAGGAAGCAGGTTTCCAAGATCTTTTTCCACACATATTTTTTTTTCTTTTTCATGTATTTTGTCATTTTTGCGTAGATGGCATGTACCCGCATAGACACATACTTTTTATTTTTGACTTCAACTCTTTTCTTCGGTACCACTGTCAATTTTACATAGTGCCTAGTAGAGGAGTCTTATTATCATTTTCTCTCATTATCGTTTTGTCATAGACTTCAACCCATGTCTTAGGTACCACTATCAATTTTACATAGTGCCAAGTAGGGGAGTCTCTCACTATTTTTATAGATATCGGATTCTTATTTCCCAACAAATAGCATAAATAGACTAAACATCTACTAGGTTGATCAATTGATCTCAATTCACAAATCATACTAATATACTCAATTTATTCAAAAGAGAAGTTTCACCTTTAAATTTTATTCTGCAAATAATACATCTACCTAAAATCTTATGCATCAATGAACGTCATATTTCAATAGACAAATATGTATTGAAGAAATAAATTTAACATGATAGGGTCATATCTTCAATCATGAATTTGCGTTCATTTATCATCAATCAAATCACTTATCATCATCATCAATGAAAGTCTCTCAAGATAGAAGCAACAAGCAAAGTAAATCACATGCATCCAACAATCTCAAGAAAAATAATATCATCATCGCATGGTACAACCATATCGAAAAGTAAATCATTAGTGTAATCATTATTATTGTACAACCACATCGAAAATATAAGCATGTCAAGAATATAAGTGATGGCGGTCGTAAAGCATCATCCTTCCCTTCATCATATGAAACAATAGTAAGATATAGAAAAATATAGCATAGCAAAGAAATAAAGGAAGTTAATACTCACAAAGCATCTACTCATCGCCATCTGATCGTGTGGCCTCAGAGTCCCTTGCAGCAGTCTCCATGGGATCATAGTATGGCGTTCCTCCTTGATCATCTTGATATCCATAGTCTCTGTTATCTGCATAACCAAAACGGTCATAAAGGAAGTTGCCCATGTCTTCCATATGATTACACAATCTCTCCATATCCCTGTGGATGTATCCTAGAGTCTCTTGCATCCCATCCAGGCGACATTCTTGGTTGTACATCTGTGCTGTGAGCGCCTGAAAACCTGGATCGTGATGGCTAACAAAACCACCCCTCATCCCATGTGAGGAAGTACCAGCGGGCTGTGAAGAATCATGAGGAGGTGATCCATCCCATAGGGATCATTCCTTCCACCCCAGGTGGGTGGCGGTGGAACTGTATCAAGCGGTGGAGTAAAAGCTGCCTCAGCTGCACTAGGGGATAATTTTCAGTTGGTTCTTTCTCTGACCGTGCTCTTCTCAATGTGAGGTAAGGGTAGAGGAGGGACATTTGGGCCAAGGACCAAACAAAAAATGTCACCTTCTCTAATAATCATCTTCATTGCTATGCAAGACTCAATGTCTAGTCTTGCATTCCCTTTTGCCAACTCAATTCCATAGGGCTCTATCCCAAAATATCTAGTTATAGGAGTAATCAAACCTCCTATTACCACATATCCTCTGCTCGCTCTGGCAACCTTGTCCATGTGTTTGATCATGAAATAAGCAACATCAACAGCAAATCCATTGAGCATCCCCCAAAGAAAATAGAGCTCTTGTTGACGGACCATGTCGTCATTGTCTCCTCTCCCAAACACAGTGTGCGCTAGAACCCTGTGAGCATACTTAATACAAGGGTTCTTGATCTTGCTAGCTCTAGCAGAAACAGCATAGAAATGACTCTCATCTGTAATTTGGTTCCAGAAGACGCCTTCCATGAATCCAAGAGGCATTTCAGTATACCCTCCTATGCTCAACTCAAAGATATCTCGGACTTCTTGCAATGTAAGCTTCCTCCCCTCATTGGCTAATCTGAAAGTAATTTCCCCCTCTATAGGTCCATTTGAAAATTCTTTCAAGTCAATTATTAAGCTGCTCAAGAACTCCAGAACAAGTGGTAGATAAGTGTGCGGAGTCATCTGGAAGAACTGCTTAGCCTTGATCCTCTCAAACATCCAAAGCACATTCTCATAAAGCCCCAAGGCTTCCAATGTTCTTTGATCAGCATACTTGGTGTTGATGATTTTTCTTTCTAAAATTTTGTTGTATCTGGATTTCTTCATTTCATTTCTGAAGATGATCCCATGGGGGTTCTGTGGTCGTGATGATTCAGCAGGGGCTTTCCCTTTTCTTCTTGGACAAATTGACTTTGTTCTCGGTGCCATGAGTATGAACTCAAGCTGCAAACTTATAATTCAATGCATAACAATATGACAGTTTAAATCTAGTCATTGGCATCCTATCAGCATGTTCTACAAGAATTATTAGCTAAAAATAGAGTAAATGTCGATGAACAGTGATTTCAAATTCGTTCAACATGTTTTGGCTCAAATTGGTGACGGAAATCGGTCTGAATCCAGCAAAGGATCGATAGTGTGTCCTCTAACGAGTAAATGAAAACAAGAATCACTCAAAATGGATGAGAAACGAGTGAAAATGAGTGAAAGGGGCGAAACTTGATAAACACTTTGTCAAATCAGTAAAATCGGTGAAATGAGTACCAAATCGACGACGAAAGCTGAACGGGAATGGTCGCCGGCGTCCCCAGGTGGTCAGAGATGATGAGAAATCCAAGAACAGCTCAAAAACGAGTGAGAACGAGGGTAAAAACCCTAAAAACGGTCCGGTCAAAACCCTAAATACGGCACAGAGCTCGCGTGTCAGAAAACATAATACGGTAGTGTAATGCCTTATGGCACTACCGTAAAATTGCGACTGCTCTCGGGTCAAAATTGGATCAGAAATACGGTACCGTAATATAACTTACGGTACTGCCATAAAATCTCGAGACTCCTCTGTATGAAAATGACTCAAAAATATGGTACCGTGAAGTAGTTTACGGTACCGACGTAAAAATCAAGCAGTGAATTTTTTTTTTGATGAAAAAAATTAAAAAAAAAATAAAAATAAAAAAATAAAATTTCATGAAAATACGGCACTGTAAAACAACTTACGGTGGTGCCGTAAAAACGAAGAGACTCTCGGGTTGATTTTGACAACAAAATATGGTACCGTGTAAGTATTTACGACAATGTCGTAATATCATAACAACTCTCTGGTTGAAAGTGAACTGAAAATACGGTACCATAACAGACTTTACGGTAGTGCCATAATTTGCATCAAATCACGATTTTCCTACAAAAATAAAAGAAAAATTAGTCCTAAGCAAAAATTAAGTAAAATAAAACAAATAATGGTTAGAAAACTTGGGTTGCCTCCCAAGAAGCGCTAATTTAAAGCTCATTAGCTTGACCCTTTTGCACTCGGGTGTGATCGTGAATTCCTCGATTGCCCCTCTGATCTTTCTTTGGGTTGGGCATCACATTGAACCACATAAGGCTCGGACTTGAAACAATCTCCAAATTTGCTCCAAATTTTCTTTCCTTTGTCAAACAATCTAGATCTTCTTCTTCTTTTTCTCCTTCTTCTTGAAGTTTTGTCTTTCTTTTCCTGTAACACTTTATCAACTTCCTCAGAAGATTTGTCAGTTTCAATATTTGAGGATTTATCAAATAATTTACAAACATCATAAACAATATCATCAATCACCTCAACACTACAACATGATCCTGAGAAGAAAGTTTATTCAAAGAGTCATTAAGGTTAAATTCAATAATGTTTTCACAGATATCAAAAGTGATCTTTCCTTCTTTCACATCTATGTTTGCTTTAGTAGTGGCTAACAGTGGTCTACCTAGAATTATAGGGTTTTTGCAATTTTCTTCCATGTCCAAAACTACAAAATCTGCAGGTATGAAAAACTCACCTATCTTGATTGGAACATTCTCTAAGATACCTACAGGATACTTTGCCGATGAATCCACAAGCTGTAAAGATATGGATGTAGGTTTCAGCTCTCCAATATTCAGTTTCCTGTAAATAGAAAGAGACATTAGACTTACACTTGCACCTAAATCACATAAGGCTCGGTCAATAGCCATAGTGCCAATTGAACAAGGTATAGAAAAACTACCTGGATCCTTCAGTTTTGGTGGCAGTTTATTTTGAATGACCGTACTACAATCTTCAGTCAATGTTACAGTGCAAGTACCATAATCATCTAACTTTCTCTTACTAGACAATATTTCTTTTAAGAACTTTGCATATGAAGGCATTTGAAAAATAGCTTCAGTAAAAGGAATATTAATTTAAAGCTTTTTCAAGATTTCAAGGAATTTGGCAAATTGTTTGTCTAGTTTGTTTTAAACTAGCCTTTGAGGAAAAGGTATTGGTGGTCTGTAGGGTGGAGGTAAATCAGACTTAGAATTATCTTCTTTACATGGCACATCCCCTTTTGGTTCATCACCCTTTTGAGGTGTTAAACTAGGTAGGGTTTGTTCATGTTTAGAGGATTTTTCTAATTCTAATTCCTCATCATGATTATAATAAGACTCTTTTTCCTTAAATTCAACCTCCACTTTAGGCTCTCCTAGTTGTTTCCCACTTCTAGTCATGATGGCATTATAATGCTCCCTAGGATTTATCTCAGGTTTAGCAGGTAATTTCCCAAGGGGTCTATAAGAAGTACTGGCTTGTTGTGCAATTTGGTTTTCTAAAATCTTATTGTGTGCCTCTACTCTTTCCAATCTGGAGTTGATTTGATTAAGACTTTCCTTAACTTCTTCAATTTGTCTATTTTGATTTGTCATGATTTGGCTTTGATTATACATAAACTGATTTTGATTTGCCATAATTTTTTCAAACATGGATTCTACACTAGAATTCTGATTTAAGTTTTTGTTTTGGGTTGGATTTGTCCTTTGGAATCCTCTATTCTCAGTTTGTCCTTTTTCATTTTTATTGTTTCTCCGTGAAAGGTTGGGGTGATTTCTCCATCCAGGATTATAAGTACTAGAGTAGGGACCATTGGTTTTACTTTGATTATAAGTCCCTAAAGCATTGACATGTTCATTCCCTTGATCTACAACAACTCTACAGTTTTCAAATGAGTGACCGATGTTACCACAAATTTCGCAAGTGATAGAGGAAACAACAGCAGCTTGCATTTTGAATGAATCGAATCTACTACATAAACAATCTACCTTTTCTGCTAAGGATCGCCATCCATCACTCTCTCTCTTACCTTGAGATGGTTTGTAGAATACTCCTCTCTCAGAAGTCCATTGATTGTGATTGAGAGCCATCTCCTCCAGCAGTTTAAAGGCAGCATCCACAGTTTTGCTCATAAGAGCTCCTCCTGCAGCAGCATCCACAGTTAGTTTGGTGTTATAGAGTATCCATTATAAAAAGTATGCAATAAAACCCAATCTTCAATGCCATGGTGAGGGCACTTCCGTTGTAATTCATTAAATCTCTCCCATGCCTCACTAAAAGATTCTCCATCTTTTTGTTGAAAACTTATTATTTGGTTTCTCAGCTGAATTGTTTTGCTTGGAGGGAAGTATTTCAACAAGAAGGAATTTGACAGTTGATCCCAAGTTGTGAAGGTTCCGGTTGGTTGTGCTTGAAGCCGTATTCTTGCCCAGTCCCTAACAGAAAAAGGAAATAATCTCAATCTCAGTGCATCGTTAGAAACTCCATTAATTTTTATGGTATCACAAAGTTCTAAAAATAAAGCCAAGTGTTGGTTTGGATCTTCTAATGGAGATCCACCAAACTGATTTTGTTGTATCGTTGAAATAAAAGCAAGCTTAATCTCGAAGTTATTAGCCTCTATCGCTGGTCTAGCAATGCTTGAGTGAATTTCTTGTGGATTAGGGGCTGCATAGTCCCTCAATGTTCTTTGATTGTTAGCCATATCTACAATTTCTTCTTGTATCTCCTATGATGTTTCTTGTAAATCTTCTTACAGTCTTAACTTCCTGTGCACTCTAAGTGTTTTGTTTATTTCAGGAACAAATGGAACAAGTGGTCCTAACCTAAGACTCCTGCGCATGCAAAATAGATAGATCAAGTGATTTCAACAAAAAAAAATAGTAAATAAAGAAAATAAAGCCTAGTCTAGTAATACTCTCAAAATCTTCAATATTGACAAAACTAAGGTGTCCCCGGCAATAGCGCCAAAAACATGACGTGATCCGAAAAGACACGCTTTTAAATACAAGCAGATAGACTCGTTTCAGGTGTCACAGCCAAAGGTATTGGCGTAAAGGGCTATTGTCACTCCCTGGCACGGCTCCAAAAACTTGTTGTCCCTAACTTGTAGTGTCCGCAAGTGCACAGATACTCGAAGTAATAAAGTAAATCTCGATCCTCAGAGAGACCTATGCTGTCAAGTACCGAGTAATTGATTTCTTCCAATCTAGGCAATCGAAAAAGAGAAAGGCAAGTAGAGCAAAAACACACGGGGAAATAATATCAGAGAGAAATTGGGACTAGGGTTTCGTTCTCTTGGATTTTCATGACTAGATATATAAAGATGTTCATCAATCAAATTCT
>CM050441.1:32710048-32734230 GCA_027562315.1 Costus pulverulentus | reverse complement strand
AGCTTACTGAATAACAACCATGCCTTAATAAACATAACAGTTTATTACATGATACTGTTACAATCCCAAGACCTCAAACATTAGTCTTAAGGGCATACCCCAACACCAAGGCCCCAAGCTCAACTGCGCTTTGAGCACCCCCCAAGAGAATTATGATTTCTGTTGTTTTGTCCGAGACACCCCTGCGTGCTTTGCGGGCGGTCTTATCCCGATGCAGTTCCTAGACTGGGTCGCGTCCATAGACACCTACTTTGACTTGAGTGATTGCCCCCCGTACATGTGAGTTCATTCGTAACTTGCTAGAAGGCCTAGCGTGCTTACATGGGCAGAATTTGGAATGCCAAAATGAGTAGCATGCCCTCCCATCGATCACCCGTTGGAAGGAGATGAAATATCACCTCCGTGAGCAATACATCCCTCCTTCGCATAGCTAGCGCCTTCTTGACCAGTATAGTAGCCTACACCAAGAGTTGAGTACCATCGAGGAATATCGCCTAACTTTTGACATGTTGCCACTTCGTTGCAACTTGCAAGAGGACCCTAAGTTAGTCTTGTCCAAGTTTAAGAATGGGCTCCGCGCAGACATTCGGCAAGCCTTACCCACTTATGGTTCGGAGTCACTAGACCAAACCTTTCAACAGGCTTGAGACATCGAGTAGGACCTTCATGCTGTGGCCCATCGCAGTGAGTTTGTTCCCCCACGTCATCCTCACGCTAGCGGACCCCCTCATGTTCACCCTAGGGCTGAGCATCCCGAGCCACGCTGAGACCTGTTTCCCACGCCTAAGGCCCATAGCTCCCGTTGATGACACCAAAATATGTAGTATATTTTGTATCATTTTAGATACCTTTTCATGCTAAATTGAAGATCTTTTGCTTGTTTTTATGCTGAATTCATCAAATATTGCAAAGTCTACTCCTATTTTGGTTTTTCATGATTTTCAGGCAAAAAGGCACTATTTTGGGCCTTTTTAAGCAAAATCAAAGACATGGAAGAATTACCATCATCAAGAGAAGGTCACACAAGAATTTTCACGCAAATCATGGCAAAGAACCAAAATACGGCAGTGCTGTAAGCCATTTTACGGTACCGTATTCCTGTGGCTACTGTATTATCAAGAACACGGTCGTATTTTGGTGATTTTCTGAACAGAAAGATTTTCAGATTTTACGGCACTGCTGTAAGAATTTACATGGCCGTATTTTCCAGTGCTTCATACCAGAGAGTTCACCAGATTTTACGGCACTACCATAAGGGATTTCACGGGTCGTATTTTCCACTCGTTTATGAATAGAGAGTTCAGCCGATTTTACGGCACTGACCGTAAACCATATTACGGTGCCGTAATTCCCAGATGACATCAGATCAGAAGCTTCAACCGATTTTACGGCACCACCGTAACATATTACACGGTCGTAATTTCTAGTCAAAACGTGAGTTTTTCGGCCCGAAACTTGCGAAGGCCATAACATTTGATCCAGAGCTCCAAATTTAGATCCAAAAGTTTTTGTGGCTTCGTATTTAAGAGGAGAAGGTGTACGAAGTGGAAAAGGGAACTTTTATCCAGTATCAAGGGAGAAATCTCTAGAGAGGCGGCTAGGGTTTGTTCTTACGCCGAGAGGCGTAGAGGGCACCTCAGGCCTTGATTTTCATGAAAAAGTTTTGCCTGGAGGAGAAGGCAATAGCCCAGAAGTTTCAGAGGAAAAGGAGTTCAATCAGAGGAGGAATCGACGAAATCGGTGGTGACAGCACTATTCATCGAGTTCTGCTTGCAAAATATGGCTGTGAAATATTTCATAGTCGTACTGTATTTTCTAAAACCTCTTTTCTAGTTGATTTTTGATCTTCTAAATTTATGGATTATTGTATTTTCTTCTCCATGCAAGCTTAATACTGTTTTGGGACATGGGGTTTAATCCCCTTGATTTTTAATGATTAGATAACTCTTTTCTTTCGTCATGATAATCTTTGTTGTGATAATTTTACTCTTGTGATAAATTGTGCTTAGATTCTCTATAATTGCATGTTATTAATTATGTTCTTAGAGTTTTCGCAATGAGACTGAAATGTGATTTGCTTGAGAGCTTGAAACCCTAGAATTACATATTAGGAACCCTTCTTTAGGTAGATCCTATTTGATCTGTTCTAGTAGAATTATTGCCATGATTATAACATGTATCTATAGATCGAGTCTATTTGTCAAACGTGGAGATCTTGCACGAAAGTGAGGATCGGAACGTTGGAGTTCCATGAGTAAAACTAGTATAGAATCTAGATACACGAAAGTGATCCTTGAGACTGCACTAGAGATTATCAACCTAGAATCCGGATGCACGAAAGTGATCCTTGTAATCTTTGATTGATGATTTACTTACCTTCAGCATTGAAAATAGATCTTGCACAAAAGTGAAGATCAGTTATCTGCATGATTGTCTGCACGAAAGTGAGACAATACCTTTATCAAGTAAATTAGGTCTTTATCTTGACAAGATTTGATCGACGACCCTTTATTTATGTCTAATCGTTAGAATCAAGGAGGATGAAACCCTAGTCCCAATATTTCTCTCTGATTATCTATGTTAGTGTGTTTTCCATTAATGCTATGCATCATATATAGTTCGCTTAGCTTGTAAGAATACCACTATTTCGTACTTAACAATAAGGTCCCTATGGATTCGATACTTTTCTTTATTACTTCGATAGTTCCGTGCACTTGCGAAAACCTAACAACAAGTTTTTTTGGTGCCGTTACCAAGGATTAGTCCAAGGTACACGCGTGCCAGACTTGTAGTGTTCCCTTTCGGGCTATCAAGTTTTTGGCGTCGTTGCCGGGGACATAGGGTTTAATCCCTTTGATTTTTAATGATTAGATAACTCTTTTCTTTCGTCATGATAATCTTTGTTGTGATAATTTTACTCTTGTGATAAATTGTGCTTAGATTCTCTATAATTGCATGTTATTAATTATGTTCTTAGAGTTTTCGCAATGAGACTGAAAGGTGATTTGCTTGAAAGCTTGGAACCCTAGAATTACATGTTAGGAACCCTTCTTTAGGTAGATCCTATTTGATCTGTTCTAGTAGAATTATTGCCATGATTATAACATGTATCTATAGATCGAGTCTATTTGTCAAACGTGGAGATCTTGCACGAAAGTGAGGATCGGAACGTTGGAGTTCCATGAGTAAAACTAGTGTAGAATCCGGATGCACGAAAGTGATCCTTGAGACTCCACTAGAGATTATCAACCTAGAATCCGGATGCACGAAAGTGATCCCTATAATCTTTGATTGATGATTTACTTACCTTCAGCATTGAAAATAGATCTTGCATGAAAGTGAAGATCAGTTATCTGCATGATTGTCTGCACGAAAGCGAGACAATACCTTTATCAAGTAAATTAGGTCTTTATCATAACAAGATTTGATTGACGACCCTTTTTATTTATATCTTATCATTAGAATCAAGGAGGATGAAACCCTAGTCCCATGTTTATCTCTCTGATTATCTCTTTAGCATATTCTCTACATAGTTACTTCTGTCAAATTCGGTTTACTTAGCTAGCGAGAAAATGATTATTTGGTAATTAACAATAAGGTCACTATGGATTCGATACTTTTCTTTATTACTTCGATAGTTCCGTGCACTTGCGGAAGCCTATCAACAAGTTTTTCGTGCCGTTACCAAGGATTAGTCCAAGGAACACACGTGCCAGACTTGTAGTGTTCCCTTTCGGGCTATCAAGTTTTTGGCGCCGTTGCTGGGGACCTTAGTTTTGTTAATATCATAATACTTGTTAGTATTTCTAGACTAAGTATTTTTGTTTTAGATTTAACTTTGTTTTTTCTTTGCAGGTTTTGGATTTTCACAGTTGTGACAGAACTGTGATATCTGAAGATTTGTGAATCTACTTGTGTTTTGTGTTTTTTTATTTATTTTGAAAAAAAAATATATTCTCTAATTAATTGGTGTTGGATTATCTTTTTGATAGATTTGAAGATATGTCTTTTTATCATAATTCATGGGCTTTTGAAAGAAGTAAGGAAAACATGCAACAAGGTAAGCATAAAGATTATTCACAGATGACTCTTGGAGAAATATGGGAATTAAACTCTCATATTGTTTCATGTAATATTTGTAAGTCTCTGATCATTTTACTTCTGATTGCAAATTTAATTCTGCAAATCCTAATTCTTCCTGGTATTAAGATGATCATTATGATTCTAGTTGGTAAAATCAAACTTCTTCTTATGATGATTACTCAAATCATGTTTCTGTACCATACTATGAGGATACTAATGATGACTTGAATGAGACCATTAAACGACTCAATTCTAGGTTGGATGACATGATTGCACATGTTGAATTGCTAAAAACCCAGAAAGCACAACAAGCATGTTTATTTGAATTTGAAACTGAAAAGCTAAATTCTTCTTATTCTCCCATTAGATGTGATATTTGTGGATATTTAGTTCATTGTACCTCTGATTGTCCATTTTTAAATCCCAAGTTGTCATATAAAGAATCTTATGAAATGTATGATAGATGGAAAAATCGTCAATCCTTGACTGTTAATACTGAACTGCTAGAAACCCATATTGCACAGCATGATTGCTTATTTGAGTTTGATACTAAAAAACTTAATTTAGAAAATTCCCCCTGTGATCATGATTGTTTTGAGATTGATATGTGGATATTCATGAATCTCACTCTGCTGTTGATAATTTTCATATTGATTCATCTGATAATTTATTTGAGGAAAAAGTTGGGAAAATTGAAATTGAAAACCCTTCTTTTGATGATAATTCTGATTTTGATGTAAATTTATTTATGGTTGAATCTGATGAGTTTGATAAAGGGTTGAAAATTACAGACATTAACGAGCCCCACTGTGATTTTGGTTATATTTTTGAAATTAATGATAAATCTCTTATGGTCAACTCTAATTCTATTAATTCTTTTTCATATGATTCTGATTTTGACTCTTCTGATGATGAATTATTTGTGGGGAAGCATGAGGAAATTAATTTTGAAGAGTCTCATCTTGATTTTGTTGATAATTTTGATATTGAAAAATTATTTGATGATGAACATGAGGAAGTTGAAAAAGATTTGAATGTTACAAACACTAATGAATCTCACTCTGATGTTTTGCCCTTATCTTTTGTTGAATCTTTTGATGAATTTGAAAAATTGATTTTTAATGAGGAGCCTAATGAAAGACATAAACATTATTATGATGATCCAATACTTGACTATTTTGATCAAAGTCCTTTTCTCATTGCCATTGAAAATATTAATTTGAAGAAAGGACTTATGATTTTACTTTTTGACAAACATAGGAAAATCATAAAGATTACCATCAGAGGATTTGAAAATTTTGATTTTGATTTCTACATATTTGAGAAAGCCACTTCGATTTTGATTTATTTGCAATTCTGTATTTTTGAATTAGTGGCTAAAATTTTTGCACAACGGAAGAGGAAGAAATTGCATGCTTTATACTTTGGAACTGATTCACCTGCTTCACCATGATATTGATTTTAGTCAAGCTATGGAACTAAAATTAGCGCTTCTTGGGAGGCAACCCAAGCACTTTTATCTTAGTTTAGTTTCTTTTATTTTAGTTTATTTTTAGAATTAATTTTTCTTTTATTTTTGCAGGGAAAATCAAATTTTGTGCAAAATACAGCACTGCCGTAATCTATTTTACGCCCGTAATTTGCCTCCGAATTTCTCCCGAGAGTTTTCTAGATTTTACGGTGGTACCGTAAACAATTCCATGGTACTGTATTTCCTAATTATTTCTTAACCGAAAGTTCTTTGCAAATTACGGTACTGCCGTAAGAAAGTTTACGGTACCGTATTTTAACACTGCAGTCTGCTTATTGAGTAGGAGTATTCTCGCTGCGATTTTAAGAAACTGGGTTGCGAAAATTTTTTTATCTTTGGCATGACATGGAAGTACTGATCTTTGTCTATTATTTTGATATTTTTGCAGAATTTTAAAGTTCATGGATCATCCTAGAACACATAGCAACTTTTTGATTCTAATTAAATTCTGTGCAGTTTTGCAGTTTTGCAGTTTTGTAATCTGTGTAGCCTTCTTTTTACTAATGCCCTAAATTCATGATAGATTTTTTATCCTTTATTTTTCACATACCTGGAAAGATCAAGTTTTATTCTATTTCATGATTCTGTCTGTCTTCTGTTTAGATCATTAAATCTTATTCTTGGGTATAGCTACTTTTCATAAAAAATTTTAAAAACTGTTTGATTTGCTTTCTATTTGTTATAGCTTCTTCTCCAGATTTGCAGCACCTCTACCACTGCATCTACCTCTGACATCACTGTTTCCAGCCGTCGACACTGGATTATACCATCTACATATTCTTATTTCTTCTACTGCCTCTTATTCCGTGATATTATTTATTTATGCAGTAGACTCTTCATTACTGACTCTGATTTTTTTTTATGTGCAGTATTATCTTCCATAGCCCGACGATCTCACCGCCAAGACTGTGATCTCTAGCAGGCCACTAGAGATTAATCACTCTACTGTCGACACCATCACCACCATTGCTAGGAGCTTTTCAGCTAGCATCTGTTCCACCAGCACTCTTCTAGACCCTCGATGATATCTCTGATTCTTTCATTGAGAAAATTATTTTTATCATTATTTTTTAGACTATTTTTGATCTGAGCCTTATGTATCTTAAATTTTGCAGAAAATTTTCAAAAGGCACATCTTTGGACCCAGCTGCATTGGCCTGACAATGATTGAGCATGATCTATTTAGTTTTGTGAGTATCACTTACACTCTCTTATTAATGACTATTTCTTATAGTGCATCTTTGACTTTATCATATTTGTACTACTTATTGATTTTCTCTTAAAAATGATTTTATGGATATATGGAACTCATTGTTTTGATGATGATTTTATTCAAATTTGTTGATAAAACTGATGAAAGCATATGATCCACTTTCTACTACATGATGGCATGATTTATTGATAAAATGTCTTCCTTGATGATGCTGAATTCTTCTATTTTGGTTTTTCATGATTTTCAGGCAAAAAGGCACTATTTTGGGCATTTTTAAGCAAAATCAAAGACATGGAAGAATTACCATCATCAAGAGAAGGTCACACAAGAATTTTCACGCAAATCGTGGCAAAGAACCAAAATACGGCAGTGCCGTAAGCCATTTTATGGTACCGTATTTCTGCGGCTACCGTATTATCAAGAACAAGGTCGTATTTTGGTGATTTTCCGAACAGAAAGATTTTTGCAATTTACGGCACTGGCGTAAGAATTTACACGGCCGTATTTTCCAGCGCTTCAGACCAGAGAGTTCACCAGATTTTACGGCACTACCGTAAGGGATTTCACGGGCCGTATTTTCCACTCATTTACGAACAAAGAGTTCAGCTGATTTTATGGCACTGACTGTAAACCATATTACAGTGCCATAATTCCCAGACAACATCAGATCAGAAGCTTCAACCGATTTTACGGCACCGCCGTAACATATTACACCGCCGTAATTTCCAGTCAAAACGCAAGTTTTTCGGCCCGAAACTTGCGAAGGCCATAACATTTGATCCAAAGCTCCAAATTTAGATCCGAAAGTTGCTGTGGCTTCATATTTAAGAGGAGAATGCGTACGAAGTGGAAAAGGGAGCTTTTATCTAGTATCAAGGGAGAAATCGCTAGAGAGGTAGCTAGGGTTTGTTCTCACGCCAAGAGGCGTAGAGCGCACCTCAGGCCTTGATTTTCACGCAGAAATTTTGCCTGGAGGAGAAGACAACAGTCCAGAAGTTTCAGTGGAAAACGAGTTCAATTGGAGGAGGAATCGACGAAATCGGTAGTGACAGCACTGTTCATTGAGTTCTGCTTGCAAAATACGGCTGTGAAATATTTCACAGCCGTGCTGTATTTTCTAAAACCTCTTTTCTAGTTGATTTTTGATATTCTGAATTTATGGATTATTATATTTTCTTCTCCATGCAAGCTTAATACTGTTTTGGGACATAGGGTTTAATCCCTTTGATTTTTAATGATTAGATAACTCTTTTCTTTCGTCATGATAATCTTTGTTGTGATAATTTTACTCTTGTGATAATTGTGCTTAGATTCTCTATAATTGCATGTTATTAATTATGTTCTTAGAGTTTTCGCAATGAGACTGAAAGGTGATTTGCTTGAGAGCTTGGAACCCTAGAATTGCATATTAGGAACCATTCTTTAGGTAGATCCTATTTGATCTGTTCTAGTAGAATTATTGCCATGATTATAATATGTATCTATAGATCAAGTCTATTTGTCAAACGTGGAGATCTTGCACGAAAGTGAGGATCGGAACGTTGGAGTTCCATGAGTAAAACTAGTGTAGAATCCGGATGCACGAAATTGATCCTTGAGACTCCACTAGAGATTATCAACCTAGAATCCGGATGCACGAAAGTGGTCCCTGTAATCTTTGATTGATGACTTACTTATCTTCAGCATTGAAAATAGATCTTGCACGAAAGTGAAGATCGGTTATCTGCATGATTGTCTGCACGAAAGTGAGACAATACCTTTATCAAGTAAATTAGGTCTTTATCATAACAAGATTTGATTGACGGCCCTTTTTATTTATATCTTATCATTAGAATCAAGGAGGATGAAACCCTAGTCCCATGTTTATCTCTCTGATTATCTCTTTAGCATATTCTCTACATAGTTACTTCTGTCAAATTCGGTTTACTTAGCTAGCGAGAAAATGATTATTTGGTAATTAACAATAAGGTCCATGTGGATTCGATACTTTTCTTTATTACTTCGATAGTTCTATGCACTTGCGGAAGCCTATCAACAAGTTTTTCGTGCTGTTACCAAAGATTAGTCCAAGGAACACGCGTGCCAGACTTGTAGTGTTCCCTTTCGGGCTATCACCCATCGATGGCCAGCCCTGGAGGCCCCCGCCTCTCACCCCACATGGGAGGAAAAGGGCAAGGTTCCCGTTGTTGGGTCGTCCGAATGATTTCACTATTACAATTGCCTTCAACTGGGTCACTATGATACGTTCCGCAAGTGCACGGAATTATCGAAGTAATAAAAAGATATCGTTCCCAACGAGGATTACGTAGTTAAGTATCAACTCTTTGACTTATTTAAATCTAGACAAAACTAATAAGTAGTTGTATTGAACTTCCAAGAATGAACAATTCAAAAGCAGCGTTAAAGAGGATTCAAATTCTAAAAGATCGGCAAAACTAACAAGTATGAATCATTTAAAGATAACTCAATCAATAGAAAATATCTATCTTGAAAGGAACTTTTCCTAATGTGCATATTACCTCCACCCGAAGTGTAATACGGTATTTAATTAAGTTAACTCCCTACTCTCGTGACAGTTAACCTAACCAAACCCATTAAGTTCTATGAAAAGCTAGTTAAATCATTCAGACGAATCCAATCTACTCCCGTGATTGGATTCGTAGGTTTGATTGAAATAGATCGGACATTGTGATTCACCTCCCAGTACTTCTCGCAATGTCTAATACGCAATTATACATGTCCAAAGTAAATTACGAAGTAAACACAAATCAATCAAATCATGATAATATATTCGTATGGAAAGAGCGTGAATATAGATCAATTCATAATCCCGAAATGAAGATCTACTCACTCATGTTCTTAAATGAAAACATGTTTAAATGATGAACAAGTAGGAATCTCATAAAATTTGCAAAGAAATCACTAAGACAACAATTTAACGTGCTTCCCCTCGATCTGACGATGAAGATGAAGTAATCAAACTGATCTTTTGCGTGAAATCTCGCCGGAATCTGCTAAAAAATTGAATTTCGCCCTTTGTCGCCACCGCCGATGGTGTTCATCCGAAAAAGCCTTTCTAAACCCTCGAAAAAATTAATCTTTTATAGCTAGACCGGTTCGGAACCCCTCAAGGAATGTTTCTGCAAAGTTTGGTTCAAATTTGGTTCAAATTAGTGGAGAATCGAGTAAAAACTCATCAGGCGGCAATATTTACGGCCCGTGATGAGTTTACGGCCAAGGCCGTAAAAGCTTCTGTGTGTACATGCCTTTGTTCACAGAAATTTTCACGGACCGTAATGGATTTACAGCCTCACCCATGAAAGTTTATGTGAACTTCCCATACTTAGCCATTTTCGCCCTTCGCTCAATGCCAAAATTACGGCCGACTCCATAATTACGGCCATGGTCGTAAATGTTGAAATCATCACCATTTTCGCTTCAAATTTGATGTGTAAGCTCGTGATCTTCTCGGGAATTGTATTATGGCTTCAAAACTCTCAAAATCCATCATTTTTACATCGTTTTACCTACATTTTCAATAAAACCAAGAAAAGTGAAGATTTTGTGCCAAATGAAGTAAAAACACCAAAATTAGCACAAAATTATGTAATTAAGCTCAAACTATGATCTAAAATATAGGCAAAAATGTGGTGTAAATACAACGCATCAAAATACCCTAGACTTAGAATTTTGCTTGTCCTCAAGCAATACATCGATATGGATAAAGAATGTGAAGGTAAGGAACACTCATCTGTTCTACCATCAATAAAGTTCTCAGTCTATATTTCAGGCAAGCAATTTTTCAGAACTTAAACAATTTAAGAGAGATCACAGTAAGAACAAACCGTCAATAATTTACAATCCAAGAAAGATAAATTTCACAAGTCATGTTATAATATTCATTCAACACATATCAAGCATCAAATACTTTCAAGCTTAATAAATCTCCTTTAATCAACAGATCGATAATCACTTCAAATTACTTGGTGAAACTATAAATAAGAGATTTTTAATTCAATTTGATCTTCAAACTGTTACGTGTCATAACATTGTTTAAAGTATACTGCATAACAGTATAATTTAACTCATGGTTTCGATCTTAAGTTAGAGGAATTTTCCACTTAGCCTACAGCTTTCTCTTTTTCTCATTATTTATTTATTTTTTTTCATTCAGACTTCAACTCATATCTTTGGTACCACTGCCAATTTTTCGCAATGCTAAGTAGAGGAGTCCCCCATTTTTTTTCAATCATATATATATGTATGGAAAAAGTCGGCCAGTGTTAACTCATAACCACAAATTATGCAACCAAAGGAGTTGGAGCAAATCTCAAGTTAAATATACATGTCACCAAATTTCTATCCATAAAAGTCACTATTAAATCAAAGGAAGATAAATTAAACTTAAAGTACACAGATCACTATGCACATGTTGTTTAAACATACAACAATTCATATATAAACTTTATTAATACCAGAATTGATCTTACTTAACAATTTAAGTCTTCATGAAATCTCAAAAATTCTCTAAGTCATCAAATTAAATGCCCAAAATGCTTCCTAAGTTCAAAATCGAGGATAAAACAAATTTGATTATTCTTAAAAATCATAAACATTCAGAGTTCATACCAATAAAGCTATGAAGGACTAGTAAAACACAAAAAAGGATACCCTAGACTTAAATTGTTGCATATGTATAAACACTTTAAATCAATGAAGGATTTCAGAAAAATTTTGCAAGAGTTCCCTTTGTATTATTGGCGAAACCCTGTACAATTATATCAAAAGTGTAAAATATAACTCAGAAAATTCCAAAAAATATACCATATTGTAGATATTCAACTTTTACATGGTAATCAAGTTTCAAACATCAAATACTGTCATGTTTTATCATCCAAATCACAGTTTACCATACGAAGTTACTATTCACTCTAAATATAAAAGCATATATATCAAAATCAATCTAAAATGCAATAATTTATCAACACAGCATCAAAATCATCATATAGCATCCCAAACACACGATGAATACCAAATATATACAAAACTGTCCTATCCACACCATGTTCAGCATCTCTAGGTCCAATATCGTCATGTATGTACAATATCAAGTCTAATGTCAAAATATCATGTAATATCAGATACAACAAACACACACAAAGAAAACATAAAGATGTTGTGTGTGGCTGTATCAGCATCCAATCTACTAGATCTTGTGCACAAATAGGATATATGTGAGATCTCCTGTATAATAGCAAAGAATAATCTTAAATGCATAAAAATGGAATAAAGATACTCACAAGATCTATCAGTCTGTCTCTGTATGCTCGGAATCCTCCTCCTCGTCTCTAGTATGTCATATCGATGAAGATGGGAGATGACGCTGCAATAGATCCTCTATCGTGCATAAAGACTCGAGTGCCCTCGACTGTCCTTGCTTAAGACGCGATATGTCATCGTGCATCCTCCTCTGCTTGGCTCGCATCTGTAGTCCGTAAAGGCTTTACGGCTTCGGTTGTAACTCTTCTTCAATGCACAGTCTTTGTTATGTTTATAACCACGGCTGCGCGATATTCACGGGTTCGGCCGTAAATCTCACATTTTGACTTTGTACTTCACCGAAAAAATTACTAAAAACTCTGAGAAAATTCTTGCATGAAAAACAATGAATTTATAGTGTTTTTCTTGTAAAGAAGTTCATCACAACATGCTGATAAAATTGATTAAAAAAAATTCGATGCCAGTAAACTAATCACAAAAAATTCAAAACTTAAATTTTAAAAGAAAATTGCTAAAATTAATAAAGTTTAGAGCCTCTAGGTTGCCTCCTAGGTAGCGCTTATTTAAGGTCCTTAGCTTGATTAAAATAATGTTCATCATCCTTCAGGTGGATAGGAGGCGCAGTGGATAATAGGCAATTGTTCATCTCCACGCCTTTCCAAGTCACTACATTGGCTTAACTTTAAAATCTGGGATAATTCCCATGTTCCATGTTTCTTCTTCTTATCCCTCTTATGCTTTGCTAGATATTCTAACGGACATCCTTCAATTTGGAAATTATTTTTATCACCTAATTTGTTCCCTTTCACTTCAAAGGATTGATGAAAACTTGAAAAAAAAAGACTTGTTATCTTTTGAGGAAAAGTCATAAATCAATTTGCTTTCATACATATTCAATGTTAATTTCTCATGCAGTATATCTATCACAGCTCCTGCACTTGCCAAAAATAGTCTACCTAGAATAATAGGTGATTTAGTGTCTTCTTCCATTTTAACAATCATAAAATCAATCAAGATAGAAAACTTATTAACTTTAACAAACACATTCTCTAAAATTCCTAGAGATTGCTGAACATAACCATTAGCGAATTGAAGACAAATTTCATAACGTTTAAATTCTCTACTACCTACTTTCTCAGTCATAAATGAAGGCATCAGACTAACACTTGATCCTAAGTCACATAAAGCATTTTCAACAAAAAAACTTATCAACTTGGCAGGGAATTGAAATGTCTCCAGGATCTCTTACCTTTGTTATTTCTATGTCCATACTTACCTGGTCGCCTTTCACCTCAGACTCTCTGATATTTGATTTTCCCTAATCTGCTCCAAATAGCCTATGGGAAAAGGGAATGGAGGAACGTACACAGGCGGGCCTACATATTTCTCCTCCTCCCCTTTCTCCTCACAGTTTTCTAACTCAACAGTGATGTCCTCAGGTTTGTCCATAGAACCCTCGATAGACTCTCCAGGTGCATCATTATTTTTGCCACCCACAATAGTGACCGCATTACAATGCTCCCTGGGATTCATCTCAAGTTGTCCTAGAAGTTTCCCTATGGACCTACTAGTAGAAGTTGCTTGCTAAGCTATCTGGTTCTCCAGCAACTTGTTGTGCATAGCCAAGGCATCCACTCGAGATGTCAGCTGCTTGATAGCATCACTGAGGTCACCGTTGCATTTCTTCTGTTGCATAACAATTCCTTGTAGCATGGTCTCCATGTTTGACTTCTGGGGCTGTCCATACTATCTTGATTGAAAGCCCAGTGGTGGCCTATTATTCTACTGAGGGTATTGAGAAGGAGCTTGCCCTTGATTGTTCTTGTAGGACAAGTTGGGGTGGTTCCTCCATCCTGGATTGTAGGTTTTAGAAAATAGGTCATTCACTAGTCTCTGATTGAAATTCCCTAAGGCATTAACTTGCTCCTGATTAGAGTCTTCCTGTGATGAAGCTATAAATTGACATTCAGATGAATTATGCCCTGTTACACCACACACTTCACATGAAACTGCATTAACGGCAACCGAGGGAAAGAAAAAAGAATCTAACTTCGGTGCTAGTGAATCTACCTTTGCTGCTAGAGATGTCAAGGAATCGTTATGGTACTTAACAAACCCCGTGGAAGTAATACCTCGCTCAATTGACCAGTGGTTATGGTTCATGGCCATATCCTTAAGTAGAGTGGTCGCCTCTTCCACCATCAACTTGGTATTATAATCCAATCCATTATAAAAGATGTGGATCAGAACCCATGCTTGGAGTCCATGGTGTGGGCACATATGCTGGAGCTCCTTGAAGCGGTCCCAGACGTCATACAGTGATTCTCCCTCTTGTTGTACAAAGCAAGTGATCTTGTTGCGCAGTTGAATAGCTTTACTAGGTGGAAAATATTTGTTCAAAAAGGCTCTGGAAAGCTTATCCTAGGTAGTAATAGATCCTGCTGGTAGCGAATATAGCCGAGCTCTCGCACGGTCCTTGAGAAAAAATGGGAACAATCTTAGTCTTATAGCGTCAGATGAAACTCCATTAACTTTGACAGTATCGTAATATTCTAAAAAGACAACTAGATGTAGATTAGGGTCCTAATTTGGGGATCCCCCAAATTGATTTTGCTGGACCATCATCATCAACGCTGGCACAAGCTCAACATTGTTTGCCTCTACGTTGGGTCGAACTATGCTTGAATTAAAGCCTTGTATATTCGGTACTGCGAAGTCCCTCAAAGATTAGTTGTTTGCCGCCATTACTCCTTCTTTAGAAACCTTTTGAGTGTGAAACTGCAATCTCCTTCGAAGGCGAAATATACGCTCAATTTATAGGTCTGCTGGAACTAGAGTACTTGTTCGATAAATTTTGGGCATACAATGTGTAAGTTGAGATAAAAAGTAAAATAACAATGAAAATGGAAAGAGAATTAAAAACCAATGCTAAAACAAAAGAAGAAAAAGTGCCTAGTCTCCAAACTTATATAGTAAGTCAATATTAACTAGTCGTAATCCCCGGCAATGGTGCCAAAAACTTGATATGTTCCGCAAATGCACGGATTTATCAAAGTAATAAAAAGATATCGTTCCCAACGAGGATTATGTAGTTAACTACCAACTCTTTGGCTTGTTTAAATCTAGGCAAAACTAATAACTAGTTGTGTTGAACTTCTAAGCACGAACAATTCAAAAGCAACGTTAAAGAGGATTTAAATTCTAAAAGATCGGGATGTCATGGGTTCACCACACTGACAAGTATGAATCATTTAAAGATAACTCAATCAATAGAAAATATCTATGATGAAAGGAACTTTTCCTAATGTACATATTACCTCCTCCCGAAGTGTAATACGGTGTTTAATTAAGTTAACTCCGTACTCTCGTGACAGTTAACCTAACCAAACCCATTAAGTTCTATGAAAAGCTGGTTAAATCCTTCAGACAAATCCAATCTACTCCCGTGATTGGATTCGTAGGTTCGATAGAAATAGATCAGACGTTGCAATTCACCTCTCGGTACTTCCTGCAACGTCTAATACTCAATTATACATTGACAAGGTAAATTACGAAGTAAAGACAAATTCAATCAAATCAAGATAATATATTCATATAAAAAGAGCATGAATACAGATCAATTCATAATTGTCAGCGGGCTAAGCCCTTAATCCTGAAATGAAGATCTACTCACTCATGTTCTTAAAGGAAAACATGTTTAAATGATGAACAAGTAGGAATCTCATAAAATTTGCAAAGCAATCACTAAGACAATAATTTAACGAGCTTACCCTCGATCTGACGATGAAGATGAAGTAATCAAACTGATCTTTTGCGAGAAATCTCGCAGGAATCTGCTCAAAAATTGAATTTCATCCTTTATCGCCGCGGGGATGGTGTTCATCTAAAAAATCCTCTCTAAACACTCGAAAAATCTAATCTTTTATAGCTAGACCGGTTCAGAACCCCTCAAGGAATGGTTCTACAAAGTTTGGTTCAAATCCGGTTCGAATCAGTGGAGAATCGAGTGAAAAAAACTCGTCGGGCGGTAATTTTTACGGCCCGTGATGAGTTTACGGCCAAGGCCGTAAAAGCTTTTGTGTGTACCTGCCTTTGTTCACAGAAATTTTCACAAACTGTAATGGATTTACGGCCTCACCCATGAAAGTTTTTGTGAACTACCCATACATAGCCACTTTCGCCCTTCTCTCAATGCCAAAATTACGGCCGACTCCATAATTATGGCCACGGCTGTAAATGTTGAAATCTTCACCATTTTCGCTCCAAATTTTAAGTGTAAGCTCATGATCTCCTCGGGAATCGTATTATGGCTTCAAAACTCTCAAAATCCATCATTTTTACATCATTTTACCTACATTTTAAATAAAACCAAAAAATGTGAAGATTGTGTGCCAAATGAAGTAAAAACACCAAAATTAACACAAAATTATGCAATTAAGCTCAAAATAGGATCTAAAATATAGGCAAAATTGTGGTATAAATACAATGCATCACACTACTCTAGGGACTGTCTGAAGAAGTTCGTCTCTACGGACAAGAGTCACACCCGTGTAGCCAACATTACCCATGACCGCGCAGCGCATGATGTTGAGGTCGGGTGCTACATGAGTGGCGATGATTCGGGTCACCCCACACTTGCGGTTGTGCGGTGGACCCTTGTCCAAACCCCTCCCTCCGATTATTGGAGGCGCATGAGTATTTTCACGACTTACATCTAGTGCAATGTGTACTCGTGTAAGATTTTCATTGACGGGGGAAGTAGCTTGAACATGGTCTCTAGGACCGCGATTACCCATTTGGGTCTCCCACCTGAGCCTCACCCAAAGCTGTACTTGATCGCATGGGTTGAGACATCGAGTGTTCCGGTCACCCACCGATGTCAAGTTTTCATCGCTTTTGGGGACTATTGTGAGAATGTGTGGTGCGACATGGTGGCTATGGATGTCACCCATGTCCTTTTAGGATGCCCTTGGCTTTACGATAAAGACGTGGTCCACTACGGTCGGTCAAACACTTATGTGTTTGACCATAACGACCAGAAAATCCGCTTGATCCCAGATCTGCCTAAGGAGCTACGCGCATCCACCTCTGAGGGTTTGATTGTTTCACGTGTGCCTGCCCCTCCCGCACCAGCCATGGTCTCCCTCATGCGCACCTCCGTGCTTAGGCGTGAGGCCATAGAGTCTAGAGTAGTCTACGCCTTGATGGTGTGCGAGGCACAGGACCCTCGCCTCCCTTGGACTTGACGCCTCCCCCGGCAATGTCCGCTCTTTTGGCTGAGTTGAGTGACATCAGCCCGGAAGACCTACCCCATGGACTCCCTCCGGATAGGGAGATCCAGCACACCATCGACCTTATCTTGAGAGCACCTCTCCCAAACTTGCCCCATCATTGCTTGAACCCCACTAAGTAAACTGAACTGCAGCGTCACGTGGATGAACTCTTCACCAAGGGTTACATCCATGAGAGTTTAAGTCCTTGTGCTATCCCCACCTTGCTCACGCCGAAGAAGGATGAGTCATGGCATATGTGCATTGACAGCCGCGCCATCAATAGGATAACCATCAAGTATAAGTTCCCCATACCTAGACTTGATGACATGTTGGACTTAGTTTCTAGAGCGTCATGGTTTTCCAAGCTTAATCTTTGTAGCGGATATCACCAAGTTCGCATTCGCGAAGGCGATGAATGTAAGACTGCATTCAAGACCAAGGACGGTCTTTACGAGTGGCTCGACATGCCATTCGGGTTGTCAAATGCCTTGTCCACATTCATACGGCTCATGAGCCAAGTCCTCAAGCCCTACATGGGCAAGTTCCTAGTCGTCTATTTTGATGACATTCTGATTTTTAGTCGGACCCGACAGGAGCACTTGGAGCATCTTCACTCCAGCTTTGACCTCCTGCGGAAGGAGTGCCTCTTCCTTAACACGAAGAAGTGTGCCTTCATGACCACCCGAGTTCACTTCCTCAGCTACATCGTGTCCAACGAGGGCCTTTCGGTTGACCTCACCAAGGTTGAGGTCATCTGGCATTGGCTCGAACTTCACATTGTGTCTGAGGTCCGTAGCTTTTTGGGCCTCACGAGCTTTTACCGCCATTTCATTCAGGGTTTCAGTACAATTGCCACCCCGCTGACCTAGCGTCTGTCCAAGGATGACTTTCATTGGACACCCATCACTCAACGTGCCTTCGACGCGCTTAAGGATGCCATTACGACTGCCCCTGTCCTACGACGTCTGGACTACTCAAAAGTCTTTGAGGTTGCTTGTGATGCCATCGGCACTGGGATCGGGGGTTCCCTGAGTCAAGAAGGCCACCCTATTGCCTTCTTCAGTCAGAAACTGAACGCCGGCCCACAGCTTTATTCGATCTACGACAAGGAGTTCTACGCTATCATTCAATCCCTGTGGTAGTGGAGGCACTATCTCCTCCACCGCGAGTTCGTGTTGTACAGTAACCATCAAGCCTTGTCCTTCCTTAGTGCACAAAAGAAATTGGGCACCCGCCTTGCCAAGTGGGTGGAGTACTTACAATAGTACTCCTTTGTGATTAATCACTAGGCGGGCAAGGAGAGCGTCATTGCAGATGCTTTGAGTCGCTTCCAGACTCTCTTGTGTGTGATGTGCACCCATGTCAACACCTTTGACCACATCAAGGAAGAATACACCACGTGTACCAATTTTGGTGCTATTTACACTGCCTCGACTGAGTCTTTTGACCCAGAGTCCCTGTACCAGCTCTGCGAGGGCTACCTCTTCTTGAGAAACTGCTTGTTCATTCCCCACTTGTCATTTCAAGATCATATTTTGCTCAAGCTGCGCACGGGTAGCATTCCTGGCATTCATGGCAACGATAAGACCCTTGAGATGGCGGAGGAATGCTTCTTTTGGCTGTCCCTTGGCAAGGATGTTGAGCGCATTGTGCGCCATTGTGGCACATGCCAATTGGCCAAGCCCCGACCCGCAAACACCGGACTCTACATGATGAAAATTAAATTTTTCCCTATATCTCCTAAGGTATGTGGCTCTATGATGTCAAGAGATTTAGCACAAATATTGGTCACTAGGTGAATATCAGATTCTAACATGCAGCTTTCAGGATGATAATCCATATGAGAATAGAGAACAACAGTATTCAGATTGGAAAAAAGTCACCTGAGGCCCCCTTGTGGGAAGAGGACCGAATCCCTTCTAGGCCTTGACCTGCAAGCTTCAGGAAGCAATCTAAGGTTGAGGTTCTAGTTATATGCACACACTTTTCAACTTCTGCAATCAGCAAGTCCAGGCAGTTCCAAGCTTCCCCAGCTAGGCAAACAGGCTCAGCAAGATTGCAAGGACTTGAGGACGGAAAGGAGGGGCCAACGGCTCATCCTCAAGAGTAGAGGAAGAGGGGCCAATGGCTCACCCTCAAAGACACAAGGGGCCAATGGCTCTCCCACAACAAGCAGCACAATGCTACCTCAGATTGTAGTTTGTTATCAGAAAATGGTCGACTAAGGTGCAGTGTTGAATTACATGAGCTTAAAACCTTTACACCCCAACGTTAACATTATACACAATGTTTCGAATTCCCTTTCTTTGTTAGCTGGCAATTATAAGCTTCCTTGATTGGTGACTACTTGTGGTGGAGATAAGTTGAGAAGTATTATTCTGCATGCTGGTGATATGCTTGAGTAGTGGCCATGGCCGCATGCACATGCATGTGGCTGACAACTAGATTTCATTTGGTTGAACTTGAGTGGAGACATGCTGCTGTCAAACTTGATTTGGACTTTGCTGTTGTTGACTTGGATTCGGTCTTGATGCTTGAGCTGGATGTAGGTTGTGTCGACCTTGAGATTGGATCGTTAACTGTGCTCATGCTATCTTTGAGGTTGAAGTTGACTTGAATTGACTAGGTTGAATCTGCCGAGATTTCCTTGAAACGTGACATGTAGTTGGGTGATCTTGGTGCCAAGTAAGTGCATTACATGTGCTTAAATCCTAGGCTTAAAATCCTACTACAATCACTACAAAGTAAAACAAGGATTTGAAAAGTAAATCCTAGGCTACAACCTAACTACAACATAAAACATTCAAAACAGAAAATTAAACTGTCTTACAAAATTGTTCTACAATCTAGTTTTGCAGCAAACAAGACCAGGTAGAACCGAATGGTGAAATGTTAACAAGTACAAATGCTGAAAGTAACATAATAGCAAAGCATAATTTAATCCCTGGAGATGCTCCTGCATCACTACACCCCTTTGCCGGCTGCTGAAGTTCCTTGGTGCGACCTAAGTATGGACATTGTCCTTGGGTTCCCCCACACTGCTACTTGCTTTGAAGTCGTCTACGTGGTTGTAGACCGGTTCTCCAAGATGGCTCATTACATTCCTTGTTCATGCATTGAGGACGCATCCCACGTGGCACACATTTTCATCCACAGTCTCCCTTTGTCCATTGTGTCTGATCGAGACACAAGGCTTGTGAGCCACTTCTGGCGCTCACTTTAAGCCCTCTTGGGCACCACTCTGAAGTTTTCCACAGCCTACCACCCCCAAACCGATGGGCAAACTGAGGTGGTTAACTGTGGTTTAGGTAACTTGCTCTGTTGCCTCATTGGCGATCATCTAAGGTCTTGGGACACCATTCTCCCTATGGCATAATTTGCGTACAATAGTGCAGCCAATAGGTCTACGTGTCTTAGTCCCTTCCAAGTTGTCTTGGGCCATCAGGTCGCCGCTGCTGTTCATCGAGCAAAATTACGGCTGTAATTTTCATTATAGTTGTACTGTTAGTAGAATTTCCCCTTTCTCTTTGATTTCTAAACTTCAAAATTATGGATTATTGTAATTCTTCAACCATGCTAGCTTAAACACTTTTTGGGACATGGGGGTGTAATTCCCTTAATTTCATAATGACTAGATGATTTATTTCATTAGGGAACTCTTGTTATGATAATTCTGCTTAAGAGATGATTGCCTTTAAATCTTTTTAGTTTCATATTATCAGCATGTTTTAGAATTTTTGCGATATGGACTGAAAAGTGACTTGCAAAACTTGGAACCCTAGAATCATGATTTAGGAACTCATCATAAGAAATTAGGTTTATTCTTATTTCTACATTTTAGAAATATATTGCCTTGTTGATAATATGATCTAGGAAGAATTATTGAATTAAACATGAAGATCTTGTAAGAAATTAAGTATCGAATTGTTGGAAAACCTTAAGTAGAACCTGTGAAACTAAAGTATGAAAGTATTTAGTTTTCACTTGAGAGTAGGCCACACCATTTTCGAGTGGGTGAGTGTTGTGTCCGCAAGTGCACAGATACTTCGAAGTAATAAAAATATCGAACCACAGAGACCTTATTGTTAAGTACCAAATAGTTGTATTCTCACTAGCTAAGCAAACCGAATATGATGAAAAGCAATGATGGAGAACACACGAAAAAGACAATCAGAGAGAAACTGGGACTAGGGTTTCATCCACATTAATTCTAATGACTAGAAGGAAATAAAGATTGTCAGTTTAATTCTATTATGATAAAGACCTAATTCACTTCATAAAGGTATTGTCTCACTCTCGTGTAGACAATCATGCAGATAACCGATCCTCACTCTCGTGCAAGATCTATTCTCAATGCTAAAGATAAGTGAATCATTAAACAAAGAACTCAAGGATCACTCTCGTGCATCCGAATTCTAAGTCAATCATCTCAAGTGGAATCTCAAGGATCACTCTCGTGCATCCTGAAACTCAACACATGTTTTACTTATGGTTTTCCGACGACTCGATCCTCACTCTCATGCAAGATCAAATCAAGTATACACATTAACTCAATCCAAAGTATTAGAAATTCAATATGGCAATATAATCACTAAAAATCAGAATTCGAAGAACTACCTAATATCTTACAATAGTTCCAAACTCAACGATTCCTAGGGTTCCGAATTTTAAACGATCAACCTCTCGGTCTATTTCGCAAAACTCTAAAACATGCTGATATTTATAAAACTAAAGAGAATTAAAGAAAAATCAATCACAAATGTAAAATTATCATATTAAAATTAAACTTGACAAAAATCAATATTTTCTAGTCATTAACAAACTAAGGGGATTACACCCCATGTCCCAAAAGAAGATCTAAGCTAGCATGAAGGAAAGATTACAATCAACCATAGTTTCAAAGTATCAGAAATCAAAGGAGAAGGGTAGAAGTTACAGAACACGGTGCTGTAATCGAAATTACAGCACCGTAATTGCCTTTGAACAGCGCTGTAACCGCTTGTTTTGTTGATTTCTCCTCTGATCGGACTCCAAACGCTCTGAAACTTCTGGTGCATCCTCCTGTCCTCCTGGCAAGGCTTCAATGTAAAAAATCACGGCCCGAGGTGGACTCCACACCTCTCAGCGTGAAGCCAAACCCTAAGCGCTGTTCTATCAATTTCTCTCTCAATACTCGATAAACGTTCTCCCTTCTACTTCGTGCATCTTCCCCTTTTAAAGATGAGTCTAGAACATCTTTCAGATCTTAATTTGGACTTCTGTATCAAATGTTATGGCCCACGCAAGAATTGGACCCGAAAAACTCTCGAAAATCCTCCCAAAATACGGCACCGTGAACGTTGTACCACAAAATACGGTAGTGCCGTATTTTTGCCTCTGGAGTTCTGTAAAGAATTGTCTAGAAATACAGCACCATGATAATTTCTCTCCAAAATACGATAGTGCCGTATTTTCTTCTGTGAATTCTGGGTAGAAAATACGGTGCCGTGACAATGTCGCCCGAATATACGGCAGTGTCGTATTCTTGCTGAAATCTTCTGGTCGAAAATGGTGGAAAATATGGTACCATGAAAGATTCTCTAGAAAATATGGTAGTGTCATATTTTGCCAAAGAATGTCTGCTGAGAAATACGATACCGTGAGAGTTACTCCCAAAAATACGGTAGTGCCGTATTTTTGTAAATTAGCTCCAAATTTAGTGAAAATTGATGGGTAGCTTCGTTTCGACGTCTGGAATCCATTGGTGTGCTCAAATCTTCCAAAATCCATCAAAATATAGCACTTTTAACCTGAAATGATCAAAAACAAGAAATGGTGTAGATTCTGTAATATTTGACAAATAAGGCTTAAAAACAAGCAAAAGAGCATAAATATGACACAAAAAGACACATGAAATGACACAAAATATACTATGAATTTTTGTGTCATGAAACACATAAGGCTCAAACTTTGCTTGTCCTCAAGCAAATAAATAAGAACAATGCTAAGTATGAAAAATATGCTCTTTTATGAAAAATAAATTTCTAAAATATAATCACTCATGAAATATTCCATCAACTTTTTGCACAAAATTTCAGATAAATACATCGTCCTCTAAAATTAATCTTTAAGATCTACAACTTTGATCAAATAAAACTTCGCTACTCGCATAATGAAAAGAATTTCAGTCTCATTAATTCACCCAAGTTTCAGTTTAAATCTATCAAACTTTTGTTTACAGGAATTTGATATCCAAAATCTTTTTCCATACAATTATTTTTTTTATGTGTTTTTGATGGTATGTACCCACATAAATACACACTTTTTATTTGGACTTCAACTCTTATCTTTGGTACCACTGTCAATTTTACACAGTGCCAAGTACATGAGTCATTCTCTCATGCCTACCCAAAATTTTTCTCTCATCAAATTTTTTTATAATTTTTTTTTTGACTTCAACCCATGTCTTAGGTACCACTATCAATTTTGCACAGTGCCAAGTTGGGGAGTCTCTCACTATTTTTGTGGATCATGGATTCTTCCTTCCTAACAAATAGTAAAATAGACCAAACATCAACTAGGCTAATCAATTGACATCACTTCAAAAATTACACTCATATGCTCATTTTATTCAAGAAAGATGCTTCACTCTTAGATTACATTCATCAAATAACATACCTACCCAAAACATATGCATCAATCAATGGATAATTTGAACAAGTAGATATATATTGAAGAAATAAATTCAACATAATAGGTATATCTTCATTCATAGGCATGCATGAATATTCATCATTATAGAAAAATCTACCCATCTAAGAAA
>CM050441.1:32670009-32697941 GCA_027562315.1 Costus pulverulentus | reverse complement strand
ATACTGAATAACAACCATTGCCTTTATAAACATAAGAGTTTATACATGATACCGATACAATCCCAAGGCCTCAAACATTAGCCTTAAGGGCATACCCCAACAATTTGATGTGTGACCTCGTAATTTCCTGGGGAACTATGATATGGCTTCAAAACTCACAAAATCCTTCATTTTCATGCCATTTTGCCTGCATTTTTTAAAAAAACTAAGAAAAATGAAGATTCCATATAAAGTGAAGTAAAAATTCTAAAAATTGATGTAAAATCACAAAATAAGCCCAAAATATCATATAAAATACAAGTAAAAATGTGATGTAAATGCAACTCATCAGCATACCCTATACTTAAAATTGTGTTTGTCCTCAAGCAATACTTTGATATGTAAAGAGAATGTAAAGATAAGGAACACTTGCTTATTCTTTCCCAATCATGTCCTTAGTCCGCAGGTTAAGTAATGAATCTTTTAGAACTTAAGAAATTTAAGAAATAACATGATAGAAATAAATTCTCAAGACTTTACAATCCAAGTTCGATAAAAATCAAGATTCATGTCGTCTCAACCAATCTTTACTTACGAAGCATCAAATACTTTCACTTTAATAAATCTGCCTTACCTGACAAATGAAATTTCTAGTTCTAGAATCTTGTTGATATTTAAGGTAAAGAAACTTTTAAGGCAATTTGGTCATTAAAGTTATATGCCCTTTCTTGTTAGCATCATAACATTATTTAAAGTATACCACATAGTAGTATAATATAACTCATAGTCTCAATCATGAAAGTCAATGGAGTTGTCCACTTGACCTACAACTCTCTCTTTTTCTCCATTTTTGTTCTTTTTTTTTTAAATTTTCATTTCCCTTTTTTACTTCTGGAGAGAGTCATTCAAGGGCATGGTACTTAAATCGCTATCAATCTTTCTGCATGAGGGATAAACATTTACTTTTAAGATTTTCCCTTTGTTAGATTTAAAGAATACAAACTCGTGGTACAATATAACTCATGACTTTAGATCTTTCAACCAATGGAGTTGGAGCAAGCCTCTTTATATTGATGTCACCAATTTTCTATTCATGAAAAGTTCTCCATCAAGCAAAAATAGATAAATTAAGCTTGAGTAATTTTACTTAGCTCGTATCTTAAGGATGCACAATATTTCAAACATGCATTTTATCCATACCAGAATTGAATTTGTTCAATAATTTAAGTCTACATAAAATTTCAAAATTTATTATGTCATCAAATCAATTACTGATGACACCAAAATATATAGTATATTTTGTATCATTTTATATATCTTTTCATGCTAAATTGAACCAAATTACGGCACTGCCGTATTTGCCGTAATTTAAATTACGGCCGTAATTTTATCCTGGACACGTGAGTTTTTCGGGCCCGATTCTTGCATGGACTATATCTTGAGATCTAGACATCCAAAATGAGATCCGAAAGAAGCTACAGACTCATCTCGATGAGAGAAGATAAAGGGACCAAAAGCCCTAGTTTTTATGATCAATCGGGGGAGCCATCAACAGAGTGGTGCTTAGGGTTCTGCCTCGCTCCGAGAGGCGTAGAGACCACCTCAGGCCGTGATTTTTGCACAGAAGCTTCGCCTGGAAGAGAAGACAATACATCAGAAGTTTGAAAGCCAAAAGATCTCAGACGGAGGAGAAATCAACAAAGGAGCGTCGCTGGCACTATTCATCGCGGGTTTACAAGCAATTTATGGCTGTAATTTCTATTACAGCCATATTGTAACGTTAATTCTCCCTCTTTCGTTGATTTCTGACACTTTAATACTATGGTTTATTGTATTTCTTTTTCCATGCAAGCTTAATCTTATTTTGGGATATGGGGTGTAATCCCTTTGATTTTATATGATTAGATAACTTTTATTTCATCAAGATAATTTTGCTATGATAATTCTACCTGTGTGATGACTTGTCTTTAATTCTCCATAGTTTTCATAGTATCATGCATGATTATAGAGTTTTTGCAATATGGACTGAAAAGTGATTTGCTTGAGAACTTGGAACCCTAAAATTGAATAATAGGAACTTACCATAAGAAATTAGGTTAAATTCTTATTTCTTGATTTTAGTAGTTTAATTGTGATGTTAGATAATTCGAATCTAGGATCGAGTTATTGTGTCAAACATGGAGATCTTGCACGAAAGTGATGATCGGAACGTTGGAGAACCTGTGTTGAGACTCGGATGCACAAAAGTGATCCTTGAGATTCCACTTGAGATAATCAACTTAGGATTCGGATGCACGAAAGTGATCCTTGAGTCCTTTCATTGATGATTTACTTATTTTTAGCATTGGGATAGATCTTGTCCGAAAGCGAGGGTTGGTCCCTGTATGATTGTCTGCACGAAAGTGAGACAATACCTTTATAAAGTAAATTATATCTTTATCATGATAAAATTAGACTGATGACCTTTTATTCATATCTAGTCATTGAAATTAAGGTGGATGAAACCCTAGTCACAGTTTTTCTCTGTTTATCTTTATACTCTTCCTATCATTTATTTGCATTATAATCGATTGCTTAGCTAGTAAGAATACAATTATTTGGTACTTAACAATAAGGTCTCTCTGGTTCGATATCTTTCTTTATTACTTCGAGTATCCGTGCACTTGTGGACTACAACAATTACTCAAAATCCTTTCTAATTACAAAATCAAAGATAGAACAAACTCATATATCCTTAAAAATCATAAACATTCAGGATACATATCTATAAAGTTTGAATATAATCAAAATACATGAAGACACCATAGATTTAAATTGTTACATATACTCAATCATTTAATCAATACATGGCAATTTTCAGAAAAATTTTACAAAAGTTCCCATTAAAATGTATAGTGATTCCCTATGCAATTATATCAACACATCAATCCACTTATGAGAAAAGACCAAAAAATTATTCTACATCCTAAATATTATCATTTTACAATGTAATTAAGCTTCAGATAGCATTTACCGTCACATTTCATCGTTCTAATCACATTTACCATCTCTAATATCAAAATTTAGTATAATACCAAAATACATCCCAAATCAACATCATGCATCCAAATCCATCAAAAACCATCATATATGCCAAATAAGTATCACAAACATCAAATAACAACACAGATGTATAGAGTTTTTGCAAAAATCGTGAAGCTATAGTAACTCTAGAAAACTCTCAACCATAATTTTACAGATATCTTACTCAAGAATCGAGTAAATCTAGCTCCAAATCAATGAAAAAAAAATATAAATCGAGTAGAGAAACCAAAATCTATAATTGAGTAAGGATTCCTCACAAATTTGGGAAAAATTTGGCTGGAAACGAGCGTCAGCGGCAAAATGCTTTGATACAACCTAACACCTCACCGTAGTTGGGAGGTCATAACGGTTGTCATTGAGTATGTCATAACCCATATGAGAAGGTCAATGTACAGACAAAGGATTTGCCCCTTCCTGAGGGAAGCTTCATATCCATGGGCCCCCCTATGGTTCTATAACTGAAAATGTATGGCCATACCCAGGTAGAGACCTGATTTAGTCATGACCATAAGATTGGGTAAAAACAAGTGGTGACACACTTGTCCAATCGGATATCAGTTTGGCAAAGAGAATGTAATGCATCTGTACCTAGTTGCAATGATGGGGGTGTCGATATCGATATCCATTATGATGACTTGGGTAGCAGCGATGCACTGCTAGGTGCCACTCACTGCTTGTGGTGACTTTAGGTCATCACTACCAATGTCAGAAGAACCTCCAGGGCCGCACATCTTGATACTCGAGTTCTCGTATTGATCGGGAAGCCTTATGATCGAATTATTAGATGGCTCGAATCTATTTAAGAGATTTCATCAACGCCAATGGGCCTAATGAGATAGAAGAGACTTATTGGAACCAAACTTTATTTTTGGCAGGTTGACCCGAAATTGACCATAGTTGGTCACATTTGAATTAGAGTTGCATTGGATTGGATCCAATGGCTTAATCAACCTAAACAATGAACTTTGGACTAGCTCCTTACCTAAAGAATCCCAATAATAAGTTGTCATGAAGAGATAAGAGGGCACAAGGGTATAAAGGGGAGAAACCCAACCCCATTGGCACCTAAGGGTATAATGGGGTGAGGTGGGCGCAATTTGCTTCATTAGGAAGGAATTGGCACCTAGCCCTTTATCCTTGGATGGTAACCTTACCTCTATGGCATGGGTGGAGGCAAATATGGCTTCATGGACTTCTTTGGAAGGTCTTGGGCACATATGGCTAATAAGAAAGGGTTTATGGAAAGCTCTTGGAGAATTGCCATAACCCTAACCGTAATTGGCTCCCCCCTAACCCTAGCCGCATCTATTCATGAGTGTTGTGCCAAGCCCCTTGTCTTGTCGCCCTCTCTTGCTAATATATACACATCTATGGGAGAGCAAGAGGGGATGAAAAATTGGTATGAGACTTAGTGGCGAGAGCAACATCAAAGGCGCATCCTCTTCCTTAAGGCCGCAAGCTTCCTCTTCCCTTCCTCCTTTCGGGGCAACAAGTTGGAAGGCTTGACGGTACCTTCTCCCTTCACCTTCTCCTTGGTGCATCTTCCCTAGAAGGTGGTGCAAGCATTGTAGAAGGGCACCAACGGCTTGGATCTTCTTTCCGAGGCTAGCACCGGGCGTGGAAGAAGAACACTCGAGGCATTCGTGTGTGTTAGACTGCAGAGGGCGCACGCTTGAGCACCTACACCGGGATCGCATCTTCTTGCTCCTAGGTACTTCCTCTCTATGTCGTGTCGACCCCCTTGCAAGTTTCGATCCATTGGGTTTTTGGGGCAGGCCCGTTTCGGGGATATGCTTCCGCTGTGTAACTTTGATGTATGTAAAATTTTAAAATATCCTAGGGGTTTCGCAACACAAAATATATGTGTGTTGCTACTTTAGAACATAGATTTTATGGTAAGCATTATAATTAGATTTGACAAAAGAGATATCTCAAATCTTACTATAAAAATAATAGAGAAAAGAGCATATGAATAGCCTAGAAATATCTACACAATCATAGGAACAAATGATAATATCATGAACTCATGGTATGAAAACAAAACATCATATAACCAAGATATGATATCCTATCATGAGTCTCAAAAGTATCATATGAGAACTAGTGATAATATCATTAGTTCATAAATGTCAAAGCCATATAGAAAGAGTAGTGGGAACAAAACAAAATAAAGTTCTTCATATCTTAAAGCAAGACTAACCCACGTCTAGGAAAGCCCACAAAGCAAAAGCCGGTAAAGGGCTTGTCATAGCCCAACCAAATATGAATGGAGGGAATCCAGAGATGGCTCATATGGACTCAAGAGGTGGCCCCTATTATTTATAATGCAACACTTTGCTCCATGTAGCACTTAGCTCCATACTCATCACCTGATTCCCACAAATAAGATCAAATCATTTTCCCACTAAAGTTGTAAGGGCCAAAAGACAAATGTGTCATAACATAATCAAAGTTAGCAACTTAGTGATATTGTTGTAATCCAAACAATTTCCATTACAACATGATCATGGATAAAGTATAAAAGGTTCATAGGAACATTTGGTCTAATACCAATTACAATGACAAATTGACAATGCACATGAATCAACTAATATTCATAATTATAGGAAAGGAAAAAATCATGAGGATGGAATGTTGCATAAGGTTAATTACATATTCTACCATAAGAGTTCTTGGCCTAAGAGTAAAACATGTCAAATTGGATCAGCCCAATTCATTCAAATGAATTATAAGTGAATACTACATATAATCATATAAAAATAGAGCCATTGAAACCATATTCAAGTCTCCTTGCCAATAAAATTAGTTTGATGCCATTTGACAAAGTACACAAAAAGATATAAGGGTTAAAGTAACAAAGGGTCAAACTGTCCTATTTCCAGAAATTCCAAGGCATTGAACTAGCAATGTACTCGTTTTAAGGTTATGATACATATCAAAGATATTCAATATATGATTAGTTGGAAAGATATTTGAATTTACTTTCATGTAAAAGAAGAATTATTCAAAACCGATTCTAAATCGGAAGTTATATGCAAAAAGACACAAGGATATCAGTCTGGTATTACAAAAAATATATACTGAACGTTGCTACCTAATTGATACCCAAACTCTGATTACATATAGGCAATATTGGATGCGTTGGAAAGATTTTCAAGTCTTCTTTTGTACAAAATAATTCTTAATTATAATAAAAACCCTAATAAGGTCATATTTACATAATCACATCACCTTAACCATGCTTTTACAATTATCCACATTCATTTGATAAAAACTTCCAAATTCATTTTGATTCCAATAAATTAGCATATGAAAGGTTTTGAACATAATTTTTGTATTAAATATTATATTTTTAAAACCATGAATCTAGGGCATAGAGTAGAAACTTGTCTTATGCAAATTTGAGACTTTTCTAATTCTTCTTTTTCACTTCACCACCTTCAACAATTCTTCCCCAAGTTCAAACGAACGTTGCTGGTAAAAACTCTATTTTTCCCTTATTTTTAATTCATTTTGTCTCATTAGTCCTCCCCCCCTCCAAGAATAAGGTGTCTACGCTTGGTTAATCCCATTTTCAAGCAAGCTTTAGGTGGCTTAAAAAGACAAGCATGATGTGTTTTGACTTCATTCATTTCACTTAAGTAATTATTTTCTTTAGCTCTTTTTTTTTATTTTTACTTCACAAACTAATGAATTATTATCGATATACATTTTATTCTATATTTTTCATTATACATCCTATATGGTTGAACTTACACTTTAGCCCTTTTCTTTATACATTATTCCCCTTGAGTTCTTAATATGGGTATTTCTCTATAACTACTTACTAATCTTCTTTCTCATGTTAAAGATAAATCATAGATATCACACATATGTCTATGTTAGCAACTCATGCTCAACAGTGCATATACTAGTCTCAAATGCACCTTAGCTGTCTCTTTTCCACTATGGTACTCGACTAGGTATAATCTTTAAGACTAGATAGAATCTATATTTAAGGATATTGTTATGCAAATATACACTTAACGTAGATGTACGAAATGCACAACAATGATACTCCTAGGATATATGAAATATCACGTGTGAATGTAATATATAAGTTGGACCAACTACTAGTCCTAAGGCATATACACCAACATGGCTGTGCCAAACATGGGGAGAGGATGGGAGAAAGAGCAGGCCCCATTGATGGTTCCTTCACGAGTTGGGAATGGCTATGTCACCCTCGTCATGGGTATCAATGAAGCAAGGGACACTGAAATAGGGGAAAACGATGTGCTAGCTTCGGGAAGAGGTCGAGCATCGGCTGACGCCAGCTGTGGCATCGTCTAGCAGTGCAGAGGAAGGGGGCACATCACCTCCTACACTTCAAGAGGACCAGCAAAGCGGCAACCACCAGAACAACGAGGACAGCTGCGACCAATACTTGTCACGGGTCTAGGCGAAATAGGGGATGTGACCAGTTGTGGTTCTATCCAGCGTTACCTCAAGCTAAGAACGGATACTCGGCTTTTGGAGGTGAAGAAGAAGCCAGGAGCGAAGCTAGGAGGTTTGGAGAAGGTCACGGATCTAGAAGGAAAGAGTGGTGACAAGCATGAATTCAGCGTGGAGAGGATGGCGAGGGAGCAGTAGTTTACACAGAACAAGGGAGGTTCATCTCCTTCCATGTGTTGCGTTGTCAAGCGGTAAGGAAGGGTAACTGGCATTGTCTGGTAGAATGGCAATGAAGGAGGAGGAGTCACTGTCGACTAGAGAGGTTCCGACTAGGTGGGCAACCTCACCTAGACTTCAGGAGAAGCTCTCCGTCACTGTCGCCACATTTGGGATGGAGAATAGGGGCGACGTGTGGCTAAAAGACTCTCGCCTACAGCTTGCAAAAGTCAAACCATGGTGTCATTGGTGTCCAGCAACAAAGTAGGGGAGATAATTGATTCTACTATCTTTTACAATTAACATAGCATAGATTCTACTATCTTTTACATTTTTTTTTCATCGTAGATTTCATTCATGACGATATTAGTACCGTTAGATGGCATAGAGCGTGGATATCATCGTAATATTTTTTTATTTTTTTTAGAACTATTTGAGTGGCAAAATCGCCACCGTTCTTTTCATCGATGTGAAGGGTACCCTGCTCATGCCGAGTGCTCGGGGAAGAGGGAGGGACACATCCAAGTCTATGGAAGCTTCAACCTTCACAGAGGGGAAGAGGAAAAGATGCATTCAAGTCCATGGCTATTAGGATCTGGTAGAGTTAGCTAGGGGAAGAGGAAGAGATGCATTCAAGTCCATGGCTGTTAGGATCTACTAGAGTTTCATTTCAGAATTTCTTATCCACCCAAAATACAAGGGAAGAGATACAATTTTATAGGTAGAAGATGGCTAAGAATATCTGGCCATTGTGTTGCTGCTGCCTTCTTCCATACGTAAGTTGCAATGGGCATCTCTTCACGCATAGCAAGCTACTCTCTTTTTCCAAAAATTTGCAACTTACCCTTTAGTGTGGTCTTTCTTGTACGTTGACTTAGGGTTTTTTTTCTTTTGGGGATGGCCACTTGTGGTTGGTTGATTTGTGGTCGAACTTTAGGTGCACCTTTGGACCTTTTGTTTGTTGATTTTGTTTCACCCCTTGAAGCTTGGATGGCTTGAGGATATCTCTATGGGGCCTTTGTCTTCATTGCATGATTGCTTGCTTATCTACCAAAAAAAAAAATGAATATGCAAGTATGTTCTAGTTCTAGGATGAATGCATGACTAAATATTGGGGTTGATATATATGCATGTTTACAATGTAAAAATTATCCGGCCAAATTTAGCAAGTACATGGATGCATACTAAAAAAACATCTAATCTAGCATAATGCATGTCATGCAAAGGGTTATGGAGCCTTGGATGCCTTAGGGTAACCACAAGCTTAACTTTTACCTCCTTGGATTGTGTCGCCTCCCTATATCACTTAGGGGACATTTTATATGTATACGTTGTTACTCTTTATATGCATTTCAATTGTCATTGCGTAATTAGCATTGACGATTACATACAACAAATTAAGCTTATGCATACATGACATTTTCAGTAATTTGATCTTTACAATTATGTTCGATGTGCTTCCAAAAACCACCGCACTAAAAAAATTAGAAAATAGGTGGCAGCCATCCTAATATCAAAAGGCCACAACAAATACTATATATTCATACTTTATTCTCAAATGAAACATAGAAAGTTATTTTTTTATAAAAAACTAAAATTTTCACTAATTATAGCTTCAAATCGACCATAGGAAAACTACATTAGTGCTTTCAAGAAGCTTTTCACATAGATAGAAACCAAACTATTGTCCATTAAGGTAGCACAAGAAAACATTAAACATAAATCATGCAATCAAACACTTAAGCATTGAACTAATGGTGAGAAAAATACTAAATCAATATAATTTACAACATGTTTAGTAGGAAGGAAAGGAGGACGGAATAAATAGAAAGTTAGAATGAGAGTTATAAAATCGTGTTTAGTATGATGTATGAAAAATAATAGAGGGAAAATAAAAGAAAAGTGAGAGAGAAAATAAGCCTATTTGCTTTCTGCCCTAATCGAGCAAAAAATCTAACGATCTTTCCTTTTAATGTCTATTTTCCCGCTTATCTTTTTTATACCCATTATCCCTCTCGTGCTTCTATTGCAACCTTTTTCACCATTGTTTTCGTCGTTGTTGCCATCATCATCATTGTCATCACCATTGTCATCATCATCGTCACTATCGTCGTCACCGCCTCTTCACCATCGCATATCACCTCTCATTGTCGCCTTTCAGAGTTGCCTCTCATCAACGTCGTTGGTGTAAAAAATAAAAAGATGAGATGTATTTATCAATCTTTCTAATTTTCTTTCCTTCTAAATAAATAGAAAGAGAGAAAATCTAATTAATTTTTTTTTTCTTACTTTTCTTTCTTTTTATCTTTCTTTTTTTCCTATTAAACACAGCCTTAGTGTTTTAGGTTGAAATAATCAACTATGACTAAGTATTTAGTTGGTGAAAACTATCCATCTACCCACAAGAGATAACATTTTGTTGATTCAAAATATTATAATTAGTAAACCTAGTTGTAATTAAAGCAAAGTACAAACACTTTCATTTCCCTTACCAAAGATGTATTTTAAAGGCCATCCTAAAACAGTGGAAGGTTCTAGTCATGTAAAGTAGACGTAATGATGTATTTATCAATCTTTCTAATTTTCTTTTCTTCTAAATAAATAGAAAGAGAGAAAATCTAATTAATTTTTTTTCTTTCTTACTTTTCTTTCTTTTTATCTTTCTTTTTTTCCTATTAAACACAGCCTTAGTGTTTTAGGTTGAAATAATCAACTATGACTAAGTATTTAGTTGGTGAAAACTATCCATCGACCCACAAGAGATAACATTTTGTTGATTCAAAATATTATAATTAGTAAACCTAGTTGTAATTAAAGCAAAGTACAAACACTTTCATTCCCTTGCCAAAGATGTATTTTAAAGCCCATCCTAAAACAGTGGAAGGTTCTAGTCATGTAAAGTAGACGTAATAATGTATACTTCATCTTCTCTATACACTTTTAGTTGACAAAAGCACGAAAACCATTTAGGTCTGATTGTAATTCCAAATTTTACCTCAAAACATAGTAGAGAACCCTACCATACGAAATAAGATCATCTTATCATTTGGAATATAAACCATGAACATCTATGATAAAGCATTGTTTTGAAACAATTGACTGGACTCTTCAATAATCATCATACTAATTAAAATGTGAATATTGTTCTTTGCACAGAGATAGTTCCTTTTATAGTAATCCTTGAAAAAAATTGATCATTCATCCAGGGAAGAGATAACAGTTAAAGGTAGAAAAGCACATGCTCCATCACAAAAGAAAATAACTTTTAAAATCCATCAATCGTAAATCATAATTTTAAGGAACAATTATCTATAATTTAAATCAGAATACAGAAGTCAACTAAAAAAACACCAACAATTTAAAATCCACCTTGGAATGGAACAAATTCTAACATCTTGAATACTCGGATATAACATAGATTTACAAAAAGAAGAAATTTAAAGGAACAAAATGTGTCCAGGAACACGGGAACTGGAAACTATTAGATCTCACATTATTTCTTGAAAGGAAGAAAATCTATCTCCGTAAAACTCTATGATTTCTGCATCAACAAGAAAAAAAGAGAAAAACAAGATTAGTCATGATTCAATCAGTTAAAACTGAAACTAAAAAATGAATTGCAGAAAGGTAATAGATAACAATGTGCATAAATTTATTTATATTTTATAATTGTATTACCTTTTCATCAACTTTATACCTCGATGGAGTTATCTGCCCCAACATTGAACCAGGAAAAAGAGACTACAGAAACAATTAAACAGAATGTTAATGGAAGATATCTGGAGAGCGTTCTATCTAAAGCCAATAGCAGGTAATTAGACATTTAGACAAAAAAATTTGAAAGAATCGAACAACTTAAACGTTTCTTACATCAAGCTGCCATTGTACGATTCTTGGTCTCTTCTTTGGCCTCCGAGGGAGCTTCGTACCCTTCAATGCCAGGAAATCCTCTTCGATCTCCTTCCGAGACAGAGAGATGGAGAATTTCTGTCGATGCCCCTGTTCTGCTCCTTCCGATCTCCCATTTGCGCCGTCCGTCTGTGGGCAGCGCTTCTCAGCCGCCAAAGGTAAAGGCGGCCCATCGTCGTGAAGCGGAACATTACACGCCGCCCTCCGAGTCCTCAGATTCCAAGTCCTAGTAGCTTCGCTCGCATCTTCCTCCGCGGCTGCGGTATCAACATTACAGGAAAAGGATCTCGCGGTGGTCACTTGTTCCGCTCTTTTACCTTGATCCTTTTTCAAGTATCTGTCTCGAGCGTACCGCTTCGTCAGGGAAACCGTGTTCTCCAGAGGGGACGGAGGCCTTGTCCAGGACGGCTGCCCGTCCGGATTCGCAGTGGAGGCTACGGATCCAACAGCATTGGGATCGGAATCCACGGGGAACTTGGAGCATCGGAGAAAGCGTTGGGCGCCCCAGGTAGCGGTGGGAAAGGTGAAATTGTGCAGTCTTCGCTGCGGCGGCAGAGAGGAGGAAGCAGCAGGCATATCCGGGCCTTTGGTTGGAGGGAACCCATCTCTCTCTGCGGCAATCACCATGGGTTTGGAACGATCCAAAGAGGCGGCTCAATCGGCGACTGGAGGAAGGGGAAGGCGAAGATGGCCCCAAAGAAATTTCAAACGTTGTGTAGCGTGGGTTCCGCTTGTTTGATGCACTTGCCACGCGGCATATTTATATTGGCCAAAATAATTAATCCGAGCGTAACTGGAGTGTTAAACCTGTAGCGCAACACCATCGGGGTCGGATTCAATTTAGTCCGTTGGTTTGCTGGCCACATCAATCCAATGGTGTAGTGTGAATTCTTATGCAGCCCATTGGAAAGTGGACAAGTGGCTGGCTGTGGCTGCATGCGTGTTCCACTCCAAGTAATGGTGTGGCAATTGTGAATTCTGAAAAAAGAAAAAGATAAAAAAAAGAAAAAAAAGAAAAAGATGATTTCGGCCCTATTGATTTTCTATTAAATTTGCAAATAGTGTTTATAATTCTAATAATATCATAATTTATAACTGGGATGGGTGTTTAATTTTTTAAACCAACGGTAATGGGTTACTTCGATAAGTTTTATTAATCGTCAAGTAAAAATATATTTTAAACCAACGGCTTATTTAGCTTCGTTGCCTTATAGCTTATTGTGCTATCAAAATTTATAACATATTTGATAAATAACATTTTAACCGCTATTAAATTTTAAAATAAAAAATAAATATTTTATTTTAAAAAATTTAAAACAATATTATTTTATGATTAAAAATTTTAATTATTTAAAATTTTAATATTTAAAATTTTAATTAAAATTATATAAATTACTTTTTTAGAAATAGCGTTAAAAAATTACAAAAATATCAAATTATAGTTTTACCATAACACAAATCCCAATATATAATTAAATGGGGTTAATCTGACCCCTCTTAAAAAATCTTAAGGATTTCGAGTACTTAAAACAGTTTTTTTTTCGTATTCATTAGGCATAAGTCCATTTTTTATATTAACATCAAAAATATTTTTCTAAAAGATTATTATAATAAATCTGATTTTAATAAATAACATACATAATTAGATAAATGAGTTTTTAACTGATTAGCAAGGCATAAGTTCAACATAAGATAAATAAATTCTTCTTTGCATCCGAATTTCATGCAATCAACGATAATTCCTAGGGTTCCGAATTTCATGCAATCAACATAAGATAATTCTTCTTTGTGAAATAGAGTGAAAAGTTGATTGCATGAAATTCGGAACCCTAGGAATTATCGAGTCTAGAACTATCGTAAGAGATTTGGTTGTTCTTCGAATTCTAATTCTTAGAGAATTTTATTGCCCTATTGATTTTATGATTCTTTGGATTGAGTTAATATTTTAGACTTGATTTGATGCTGCAAGAGATTGAGTATCGAGTCGTCAGAAAACCTTGAGTAAAACTTGTGTTGAGACTCGGATGCATGAGAGTTATCTTTGAGTTTCTACTTGAGGTTATCAATTTAGAATTCGGATGCATGAGAGTGATCCTTGAGTTCTTAGTTGATGGTTTACTTATTTTCAGCATTGAATAGATCTTGCACGAGAGTGAAGATCGGTTCTTTGTACGATTGTTTGCGCGAGAGCGAGACACTTTATTTATGAAGTAAACTATACCTTTATCATGGTAAAATTGGATTGACAGACACTTAACTTAATCTAGCCATTAGAAATTAAAGTAGATGAACCCCTAGTCCCGATCCCATCTCTGATATTTTCTCCGTGTTCTTTTCGATAGTTTGATTCACTATTTACCGATCTCCTAGCTAGCGAGAAATCAATTATTTAGTATTTGGCAATAAGGTCTCTGTGGTTCGATATCTATTTTATTATTTCGATTATCTGTGCACTTGCGGAGTACAACAAAGTGGCACAAGCAAACAAAGTTCATAGGTGTGCATTTTCTTCCCGAGGCTAGCATCGAGCAAGGAATAAGGGATCTTGAGGAGTCCGTATGTCCATGAATGTAGAGGACGCTCCCTTGCGCGTCTCAACATCGTCATTAACTACTCCTAAATTTGTATTGAAGGTACTACTCAAACACATCGGGTGGTTTTCCTTGTAGGACGATCTTCGGGATTGGTGAAACCTATTTCGGGCAATCGCTTCCGCTATCGTTTTGTTTTTAAAATTGTCTAGGGTTTCCTAACAATATCTTGAGTTATGTGCCTATAAAAATTGTTTTAGCGATTTGTATAGGATTGAATGCATTATTTTGTAAGCACATAGTTGTGTTATTGAAGTGGGAGGTTGTTTGGATCTATAAACCATGTATCATATATACATATAATGTATATGAGCATGTAAACATACATATGTTGTAACAATTAATCACATATATTTTTTATCACTTATTTATTTACATGTATTGTAAACATAATTATAATTCAAAGGGGCTCAAAATATGTGTGAGGGTATAATTATTTAATTTCTAATGGGCTAATAAGTAATTACACCTATTAGGGTTTATCTATAAATTTGTGTGGTCCCTAATACAGGTGTAGTTGCAAAAAAGATTCCTTTTTCGCAACCCATCACTTGGGTTGCGTTTTTGCTAGGGGACACCCTTCCACATTTTTTTCCAACGGGGTATCTCACAATCTGCAAAGCACGGATTTTGATGCATTTTCTCTTTTCTCCCTCAAGGCACTTTCGTTTAACACTTTATATTATCATATAACACTTATATACTTTTATATAGTACCTTAATATTTTCGTATAACACTTTAATATTATCATATAACACCTTTATAACACATAAATATCATATAAGTATATTGTTAAGATAAAGTTATATTGAGATTTGATAGGTTATATAAAAATTTTTACGCGTTATACGATAATGAGTAGGTGTTATATGAAAATATTTTCGTATAACACCATAATATTATCGTATAACACTTTTATAACACCTAAATATCATATAAATATACTATTAAGATAAAATTATATTGAGATTTGATAGGTTATATGAAAATATGTAGGTGTTATACGATAATAGTTATGTGTTATGAGAAAAAATAAAGTGTTATATAATATTATTTAGGTGTTATACGATATTCAAAATTTGCACTGCACTAAGATCTGTGTTTTACATAGCAAAAATTTCTCCCTAACACTTGCTCCTTTGTGGAGATAACATAATCAATTATAAGATCACACGGTGAATATTAATTTTACAGTGACTGTCGGAATTAGATGTGCTATTATAGTGTTCAAAAATAGTTTTATGGCAATGTTCGTTATGAGTTCTTGACACCCTGTCACTAATGACATTTTTATCAAATCAACTTCGGTGATAATTTAAATTCTATAATAGTTTATTATTTGTTAATTAACCATTGCTTAGCTATGATTTAGTTTTACTCTTGATCAAGCGTAACCCACGCGACACAACGTTTGAAATATCCTTCCTTGGGGCTCATCTTCCCCTTCCCTTTCCTCCAGTCGTCCATCGAGCCGCCTCTTTGGATCGTTCCACATACATGGTGATTGCCGCGGACAGAGATCAATTCCCTCCAACTAAAGGCCCGGAAATGCCTCCTGCGCTGCATTGCGCCGCCTCCTCTCCGCCGCCGCAGCGCAGATTGCATAATTTCACATTACCTACCGCCACCTGGGGCACCCAACGTTTTATCCGATGCTCCAAGTTCCCACCGGGTTCTGATACCAACGCTATTGGATCCGTGGTCTCCAAAGCGAATCTGGACGGTTGCGCTTCCTTAAGGCGGCCTCATTCCCCTGCGGAGAAGACCGTTCCCCCTGCGCAGCAGTCCGATGGAGACAGATACTTAAACAAGGAGGAGAGGAAAAGAGCGGAGAAAGTGACAACCGGACGATCCTTTACCTCTATTGTTGCTGCGGCGCCAGCCGTAGAAGATGCGAGGGATGCATCTAGACCTTGGAATCTGAGGACCCGGAGGGCGGGGTGTAATGCTCAGGTTGAGAACGATGGACTGCCTTCACCATTGGCGGCTGAGAAGCGCTGCCTACAGACGGAGGGGGCAAATCGTAGATCGGATAGAGTAGAGGATAGGCATCGCCAGAAATTCTCTCTCTCTCTGTCTCGGGAGGAGATTGAACAGGACTTCCTGGTGTTGAAGGGCACGAAACCTTCAGGGAGGCCAAAAAAGAGGCCAAGAATCGTACGGCGGCAGCTTAATGTAAGATATATCCATTTTTATTATAAATTTTTGGTCCAATTACCTGATATTGTCTTTAGATCGAGCCCTTTTCCAGATCTCTTGCACTAATACTAGACATGTATACATTCTGTTTAATTATTTTGCAGTCTCTCTTTCCTGGTTTATGGTTGGGAGAGATAACTCCGGCGAGGTACTACGTCGATTAAAAGGTAATCCAGACATCATTTTACCTTTGTTCAAATTTCAAATCGTTGTTAAATTATAGTTTTCACTGGTTAATTCACACTTGTGCTATTGTTGTTAATCCAGAAGTCAGAATTCGATGGCGAAAGTCTTCCTCTTAGAGAAACAGTATGGTGATTTTGAGATCCAAATGCTCCGTGTTCCGTGGCATAGTTTGTTTTCCTTTAAATTTCTTCTATTTGTGATTCTTAAGTTTATACTACAGTAGTCAAAAAGTTGGAATTTGTTCTATCCGAAAGTGGTTTTTAAACAAGGGTTTTAACTTTCAGTAGATTATTCTTCCTTAAAAATATGATTGCATTTGATGAATTGTTAATGTTATCTTTTGTGACAAAGCTGTGTTTTTCTTACTCTTATTATTTCTTTTCCTGAGTTTAATCATCAAAATTTCTAAAGGATAAACTAGTCCAGTGTCGATAACAATGTTGATAATTTAAATGAAGTGACGAATGAAGAGTAAACTTTCCGCAAGGCTCACTACTATGGCCTGAAAGAACATTGGGATCATCCTAAGAGTAAACTCTTGTATAAGGAAAAAGAAAATCTAATGTCATAATTCAATAGGTACGACTCTATATAACTGCCAATATTATGTATGGGGCTTGACGTAACTCATTACTTTTACATTTCATCCTTATAATATTTCCATGTTTAGACTGAGACCTAAAATATAAAGGAAAATTTTATGTTATCATTCAATAAATCTCATCTATCATTCGTGAAGAACTAGTGCTCCTTCTCTGAGTAAATGCCAACTAGTAGATAGAAAATGTTTTTGTTAAGACACTTGGAATCAACACAACGTTATTATGTTGATATGTGAATAGTTTCACCAACTTGTGGTGCAGTTGATTAAACATCGGCATAAGAACTTCTCATAGCCCCTCGTTCATCTTTAGTTATTAGATTTAACTTAAGGTACTAGCTTAGAATCCTTTTGTCAGTATATTATTTTTATATAGTGTGTTTTCAACCATCACCTTAAAGTCAAGTGTTTTCTAGATTGTTTCATTATTATTATTTTGTTGTGCTACCTTGGTAAATAATGGTTTCATTCGTGTGTTGTGTGAATAAATTGACAGCCTATTTTGTTCGTTAACATAAAAGTTGATTTGGAGCTAAAATTAATTACATTATTTGTTCTCTTTAAACATAGCTTTGTTTCCATTAGAGAATAATGGAACCACGAATATTTAGTTAAAGTGCATATATGCATATGTATGCTTAAGCTAACTATGTTATAGTTATCTTAGAAATGGAACATCTTTTTTGGTTGTGGTTTTAGACTATAGGCTTCTAATTAAGGTTTTGAATATTTTTTTTTAAAAAAAAGACTACAGATGAAGTAATTAAATGACATGAACAAAAATTATGACTTGCTATTTCAAGCACACCTTTGCATGAAGATTTGCCCTGGGGCTTTTTCTTACCAACGATTTTGGATATATGCTTGATGAAGTAGATAAATTATATTTATACATTTGTTTTCAAATTCTTAAATCAATAGACGATAATAAAATAAAAAAATGGCAGTGGTTAGATGAAAAGGTAATGCACTAGATAAGTTGAGAGTTAACATAGTATTTCTTTATAAGGAAAACTAGAGAGGAGGAAAGGAAACTAACTTTTTTTCTGTTTCCTTCGACATACTAGTTTGGAAGGACAAAAAAACGAAAGACAACACACATAAAAACCCCTCATTTTATATCCCCAAAAAATCAAGTGGAAAACCTCACAAAAAGTATTACTCGCGTTCTTGTCCCAAAATTATCATCGCTAGTGACTTTCTTGTCGGTGTATATGCCCTAAGACCTAATATTGGTCTATCTTCGTACTACTTAACTCTGATATTTATATATCATTCTGGCATTGTCGTTGTCATTGTTTGTCTATATCTATGATTGTATACTTACATGATAATGTCCCTGGAGACAAATTGAATCTGTACTCAAATGATTGTCCCCAGTCAATGTATCATAGTGGATTTGAGACAGCTATGATACTTGTGAGACTGGTATATGGGCTGGTTAGGCACGAGGTACTAGCGCTAACATATGAATATATCAGTGATGGATATACTGGACCGATCCACTGTGAGACAATGACTTTATGTCATTAATTATCCTCACAAGTGATAGGAGATGCATTGATCTCTTGACTTGAGGTCATTGACTATTATATGTGGTTAGGGATATGTTTTGATGCAACCTAACACCTTATCATAGTTGGGAGGTTATAACAGTTGTCATTGAGTATGTCACGACCCATATGAGAATGTCAATGTACAGACAGAGGATTTGCCCCTTACTAAAGGAAGCTTGATATGAAGCTCCTCTATGGTTCTATGACTGAAAGTGTATGGTCATACCCAGGTGAGAATCTGATTTAGTCATGACCAAATTATTGGGTGAAAACAAGATATGATGTTGCGATGATGGGGATGTCGTTGTCGATATCCATTCCGATGACTTGGGTAGCAGTGATGCACTGCTAGGTGCTACTCACTACTTGTGATGACTTAGTTAATCACTGCCAACCTCAGAGGAACCTATAGGGTCACACACCTTGATACTCGAGTTATTGTATTGATCGAATAACCTTTAGATCGAGTTATTGGATAACTCTGATCTATTTGGGAGATTCCATCAGCGCCAATGGGCTTGATGAGATGGAAGAAACTTATTGGGGGCCAACTTCTATTTTTGGCTTATTAACCAAATTAACTATGGTTAGCCTCATTTGACCTAGGGTTAAGTTGGATTGGATCCAATTGCTTGATTAACATGAATAATGGACCTTGGGCTAGGCCCATTATTTAATGAAGCTTACTAATAAGTTGTAATGAAGAGATAAGAGGAGAAAAGGGTATAATGGGGAGATATTTATAGCATAGGCGCATGGGCGAATCCTGGTTGGACTAAGATTGGCGCCTAGCGCATATTTGGTATCTTCAAGTGATTGATTTGTATTAGGATTCAATCTAATCACTTAGGATATTAATTAAGATATGATATGAGCAAGTAGGTTAATTCTTAACATAATAAGAAGTCCTAATTGGATTAGGACTGGCGCCCACACCCCATTAGGAAAATATCCAACATGCCTCGACCTAGTCTATTCGCATGGATGGAATTATTGGCTCATATGGAATGTTGTGGGTGCGTAAGGGCTCATATTTGTGTTAATGCTTTGACACATATGGGATAAGAATTTAATTGACATAATTAATTAGATAAATCCCATAATTAAAGCCCTAATCGCCTATAACTTCCATGCAAGCCAAACCACCTCTAGCTCCTATTTAAAGGACCCTAGCTTTGTACACTAATTCATGGAGGCGTGTAGAACAAGAGGGGCAATGGTTTGGAGACCTTGGAGCTCTTCATCTTCCATCAAGGCCGAATTCTTCTTCTCCTTCCTTTACTTTGGCACAAAGGAGAAAGAAGCTTGCGGCATCCTCCCGTCCTCTTCCTCCATTGGTGCAATCTCCCTTGGTGGTTGACACAAGTGATCAAGAGGATCTCCTAAGGCGTAGATCTTCTTCCCGAGGCTAGCATCAGGCGTAGAAGAAGAAGACTCGAGGAATCCATGTGTGTGAGACTGTAGAGGGCGAACACTTAGGCGCCTACCTCGACATCGGCCTCCACTTGTTCTAGGTACTTTCTATCACTTCGTGTCGACACCCTCGCATGACGATCCTACTTGCTCTAGGTAATTTCTATCACAACGTGTCGACACCCTCGCATGACGACCCTCACTGGGTTTTTGTGACTGGCCTGTTTCGGGGATATTATTCCGCTGTGTTTTGTAATCTGTAATGTCAAAAAATAATAAAATATCCCCAGGGTTTCCTAACATTTCTCAACTCTCCTCTCTATCATACGATGTCTCCTCCCTCGTGCAGTAGCATCCCTCACCCCCTCTCTCTGCCTCCCTCACACGATCAGCCTTCATTCCCCCTCACTGTCTCACGTGAGGCTAGGGCAAATAGGGGTTCTCTCCTACTCACGTCTAGGTCCTCCTACTCTCATTGTCGGCATCTGTCTACTCTCATCATCAGCATTTGTCTGCTCTTGTTACCCGCATTTACCAACTTTCATCCGTTGCTCAGTGAGGGTTTTATCTGCTCTCTATCTTCCAGGTAAGCTTCCCTCACCATGCTCCTTTCATCCATCCCCATTTTCTAATACACTAGAGAAAGCCTTTTCAACTAGATATTTTTGAAAAATAAGCTGATTGCTAGAATCCTTTGTCATCTCCTTTTTCAATCCCGTTTTCCGGTTTGATTTTTGGTGTTTTTCAATCGTTTTTTGTACATGAATTTTTCAAATCAGTTGCTCTAGCTTTAGAACTTTAGTTGTCTAATAACACCGAAATTTATAGTAAATTTCATGCTATTTTATATATCTTTTCGTGTAATATTTATGAACTTTTACTTGTTTTTAAGCATTATTTGTTAAATATCACGGAATTTACACAATTTCTTATTTTTCATGAATTTTAGGTAAAAAGTGCTATATTTTGATGGATTTTGAAGGATTCGAGGACAACAATGGATTCCAGATATCAAAATGAAGTCACACGTCAAATTTCAGCAGAATCAGAGCTTCATAGCAAATTACAGCACCCCTGTAATGGATTTTACGGTATCGTAATTCCACCATAGAATTACGGTACGACCGTAATCCCTGAGAGGTGCCGTAATTTGGGAAGATTTTGACCAAAGTTTTCATGGCGATTACGGCACCGCCGCAACAATCTTTACGGTGCCGTAATGCTAGATGATTTTCCACCCGAGAGATTTCAGAGATTACGGCACTGCCGTAATGATCTTTACGGGCCGTATTTTGGTCCAGAACCATACAGAAGCAAATACGGCACGGTCGTAAATATTTTTACGGGGCGTAATCCTGACAAATACTTCACAGAGCCAAAATTACGGCACTGCCATAATATTCATTATGGTACCGTAATTTCATTCAAAAACGCGATTTTTACGGGTCTGAATCTTGCGCGGACCATATCTTTTGATCCAAACCTCCAAATTAAGATCCGAAAGATGTTGTGGACTCGTCTTTAAGATGAGAAGACACACGAAGTGGAAGAAGAAAATTTTATCCAGTATCGAAGGAGCAATCGACAGAGACGCGGTTAGGGTTTGGCCTCGCGCCGAGAGGCGTAGAGGGCACCTCTCATCGTGACTTTTACACAGAAGCTTGGTTTGTAGGTGGAGAGGATATACTAGAAGTTTCAAAGCAAAAGGATCTCAGACGAGGAAGAAATCAACAAAGGAGCGTCACCAGCACTATTCGTCCCATATTACGGCCATAATCATCTTTACGGCCGTACCGTAATTTGTTCTCTCCCTCTGTTTTGATTTCCTACACCATGGATTATTGTACCTCTTCTTCCATGCACACTTAAACGCTTTTTGGGACATGGGGTGTAATCCCCTTGATTTTTAATGATTAAATAACTTTTTACCTTCGTCAGAATAGTTTTATTATGATGATTCTACTTATGTGATTGTTTGTCTTTGATTCTACTTATGTGATTCTCCATAGATTCTACTTATGGGATAGATCTTGCGCGAAAGCGAGGATTGGTCCCTACATGATTGTCTACACGAAAGTGAGATGATCCCTTTATGAAGTAAATTAAGTCTTTATCATGATAAGATTAGTCTGGCGATCTTTTATTTATGTTTAGTAATTAGAATCAAGGAGGATGAAACCCTATTCCTAGTTATTTCTCTCTAATTATCTTTTTAGCATACTTTTCTGCATAGTTTACTTCCATCATTTTTGGCTTGCTTAGCTAGTGAGAAAGCATATATTTGGTACTTAACACGTAGGTCTCTGTGGTTCGATGTTTTTATTACTTCGAAGTATTTGTGCACTTGCGGAAACAACAAGTTTTTAGCGCCGTTGCCGGGGACCTTAGTTTTGTTAATATCAAAATAGTTGTTAGTATTGCTAGACTAGGTTTTATTTGTTTTAGATTTAACTTTGTTTTCTGTTTTTGCAGGTTTTGGATTTTCACAAGTTGTGACAGAGCTTGTATTTCTGAAATCTGTGAATTTACTTGTGTTTTATATCTTTTGTTTTTTTTATATATATTCTGAAAAAAAACAAAATTTTGATTGATTGGTGTTGGATTATCTTTCTGTTCTTGATAGATTTGATAAATATGTCTTTTCATCACAATCCGTGGGCATCTCAAGGAAGTAAGGTATACATGGCACAAGGTAAGCATGAAGATGATTTACGATGCACTATTACAGACATATTGAAATTACACTCTATTCCTTCTATTAGATGTAATATTTGCAAGTGTAATGATCATTATGCTTATTAATGTCGATTTAGAAATCATGCAAATCCCAATTGTACCATGGTACCAAAATGATCAATATTCTTTTTATGATGATTGCTCAAATCATGTTTCTGAACCATACTTCGAGGATACTGAGGAATCTAGGTTAAAATCCATGCTTGAAAAATTTATGTCAAATCAAAACCAAATCATGACAAATAGAAGTAAAGAAATTGAAAATCTTAAGGGAATAATTGGTCAGTTTGCTTCTCAAGTAGAATCTTTAACTGTTGATTCTGAAATTTTGGAAACCCAGTTAGCACAATAAACATATTTATTTGAGTTGAAACTAAAGAACTTGATTTAGAAAATTCTCCCTCTGATTATGATCATTTTGAGATTGAGCGTTATGTAGACATTACTGCACCTCACTCTGATTTTGATAATTCTGAATTTGATTCCTTTGATAATGTATTATTGGAAAAGGTTGAAGAAATTGATTTTGAAAAACCCTCTTTTGATGAAATTGATGCTTTTAATGATATATCATGTATGGTTAAATCTGATGAGTTTGAAAATTGTGATATTCATGTACCTCAATCTGATTTGGGTGAAAATTTTGAAATTGATGATAAGCTATTTATTGATAGATATGAGGAAATTGATTCTCAAATTAATTCTTTTGTGAAATTTGATGAATTTGACTCTGATTCTAATGATGAATTATTTGTGGAAATTGATTTTGATAAATCTCACTTCGATTTGGATGATAATTTTGAAATTAATAAATTATTTGATTGTGGGCATGATGAACTTGAAAAAGATTTGCATATTACAAATATTGATGAACCTCATGATAATACTTTGCCCATATCTGATATTCACTCTTCTGATGTATTTGAGAATTTATGCTTTATTGAGGAACTTAATTTGAGACATAGACATTATTTTGATGATCCAATGCTTATATCTTTTGATGAAAGTCCTATAGCAATTGAAGATTTAAATTTGAAGAAAAGACTTATGATTTTGCTTACTGACAAATATAGGAAGATCATTGAAAATCTTAATTTTGACTTCCGCATATTTGAGAAAGCCACAGTGATTGTAATTTACGTAAAATTCTGGATATTTGGATTAGTGGCTAAACTTTTTGGACAGTGGAAAAGGAGAAAATTGTTTGCTCTTTATTTTGGTACTAATTTACCTGCTACATGATTTTTGGTTTTGGCCAAGCTATGGACCTAAAATTAGCGCTTATTGGGAGGCAACCCAAGCATTATTACTTAGTTTAGTTGCTTTTATTTTACTTTATTTTTAGAATTATTTTTTCTTCTTTTTTTGCAGATAAAATCAATTTTTGCGCAAAATACGGCACTATTGTAATCTTCTTTACGGTGCCATAATCATGATCTGAGTTCATCCCGAGAGTTTTAGTCTATTACGGTAGTACCGTACTGGTTTTTAGAGTACCGTATTTTTTGATATTTTTGACCCGAGATTTTTTGTGTACATTACGGCACTGCCGTAAAAGAATTTACGCCCGTAATTTCTGAACTGCTTTTTGCTTATCTGAGTAGGTGTTTTCTCACATTAATTTTAAGAAACTGAGTTGAGTAAATTTTTGATATTTGACACCATCACGAAGTACTCATCTTTGTCTATCATTTGGATATTTTTTCTGAATTTTAAAGTCCATGAATCATTCTAAAACATCTAGCATCTTTTCGATAATGATTAATTTCTGTAGCAGTTTTCTTTTGACTATTCTGATTAGCACTTTTGCTGCAACTTTTAAGACGCTTTAATGACTTGAAACCCTTATTTTTTGTATGGAATATGAAGAACAAGTGTCATACTATTTTGTGGATTAATTATTTTCAAGAAAATATTTTCTGATCATTCTAGGACACATGTCAACTTTTCAAATTTAATTGGCTTTTGTGCAGTTTTGCAGTTTTGTAATCTGAGTACCCTTCTTTTTGTTGATACCCTAAATTCCTGACATATTTTAATCCTTCGATTTTTTTATACATTTGAAAAGAATGAGTTTCATTCAATTACATAGTTCTGTCCATTTTCCTTTTGGATCATTAAATCTTATTTTTGGGTATATCTATTTTTCATAAAAAATTTAAAAACTGCACTGTTTGCTTTCTACCTATTATTGCTTCTTCTGCCTTCAGATCCAGAAATCTTTAAGAGCAACTGTCTTCCACCTCTAGCCACCACTGAGCCTTATGTACTCTAAATTGTGTAGGTAAAATTTTCAAAAGGCATATCTTTGAACCTTGCAGTATCTGTCCCGACACTATTTTTATACTGAGCCTTATGTATTTTCGGTCAGAGCTTGCTAGATTGTTTTGTGAGTATTGTTTGCACTTTCTAGTGATTATTTTATTTGATTTGATTATCAACACTTTTTCTTCTCCTCAAAATTCTATCACTTTACACCCTTTGCATTGTTTGAGCCTTATGTGATTACACAGATCTATCACTTTACACCTCATGACTGTTTGGATTTAGTGTTTCACATTCTTTTACAGAGATGTGTGAATTTTTCTATGATAATGCATGCCTATGAATGAAAATATACCTATTATGCTCAATTTATTTCTTCAATATATATCTACTTGTTGAAATTCTTCATTGATTAATGCATAAGGTTTTTGGGCAGGTATGTTGTTTGATGAATACAATCTAAGGGTGAAGTATCTTTCTTGAATAAAATGAGCATATGAGTGTAATTTTTGAATTGATGTCAATTGATTAACCTATTTGATGTTTAGTCTATTCTACTATTTGTTGGGAAGGAAAATTCTAAGATCCACAAAAATAGTGAGAGACTCCCCTACTTGGCACTATGTAAAATTGACAGTGGTACCAAAGGACATGAGTTGAAGTCTGTAGAAAAAAGAGAGAGAGAGAGAAAAAGAACATGACTCCTCTACTTGACACTGTGTAAAATTGATAGTGGTACCGAAGATAAGAGTTGAAGTCCAAATAAGAAGTGTGTATCTATGTGGTTACATACCATCAAAAAGACATAAAAAAAGGGAGAGAACAGAAAAAAAATTGTGTGGGAAAAGATTTTGGATATCCTATTCCTGTAAACAAAGGTAAGATAGATTTAAACTGAAAATTGGGTGAAATTATGAGACTGAGATTCTGTTTATTATGCGCGTTGCGAAGTTTTATTCGATCAAAGCTATGAATCTTAAAGACTAAATTCAGATGATGATGTATTTATCTGAAATTTTGTGCAAAAAGTTAGTGAAAAATTTCAAGAGTGATTATATTTTAGAAATTTATTTTTCATGAAAAGACATATTTTCCACAGTAGAGTTCTTTATTCTATCTATTTGCTTGAGGACAAGCAAAGTTTGAGCCTTATGTGTTTGATGATACTGAAATTTATAATAAATTTTATGTCATTTTATATATCTTTTCGTGTCATATTTATGAACTTTTGCTTGTTTTTAAGCATTATTTGTTAAATATCACGGAATTTACACAATTTCTTGTTTTTCATGAATTTCATATAAAAAAAGTACTGTATTTTGATGGATTTTGAAGGATTCGGGCATAACAATGGATTCCAGACATCAAAACGAAGTCACACGTCAAATTTTAGGAGAATCAGAGCTTCATAGCAAATTACGACACCCCCGTAATGGATTTTACGGTACTGTAATTCCACCATAGAATTATGGTACGACCGTATCCTTGAGATGTGCCATAATTTGGGAAGATTTTGACCAGAGTTTTCATGGCGATTACGGCACCGCCCGTAACAATCTTTACGGTGTCGTAATGCTAGATGATTTTCCACCCGAGAGATTTCAGAGATTACGACACTACCATAATGATCTTTACGGGCCGTATTTTGGTCCAGAAACATGTAGAAGCAAATACGGCATGACCGTAAATATTTTTACGGAGCGTAATCTTGACAAATACTTCACATAGCCAAAATTACGGCACTGCCGTAATATTCATTACGGTACCGTAATATCATTTAAAAACATAATTTTTACGGGTCCGAATCTTGCGCGGACCATATCGTTTGATCCAGACCTCCAAATTGAGATCCGAAAGATGCTGCGGACTCGTCTTTAAGAGGAAAAGACACACGAAGTGGAAGAAGGAATTTTTATCTAGTATAGAAGGAGCAATCGACAGAGAGGCAGTTAGGGTTTGGCCTCACGCCGAGAGGCGTAGAGGGTACCTCTCACTGTGACTTTTACACAGAAGCTTCGTTTGGAGGTGGAGAGGACATACCAGAAGTTTCAAAGCAAAAGTATCTCAGACGAGGGAGAAATCAACAAAGGAGCGTCACCGGCACTATTCATCCCAGATTATGGCCGTAATCATCTTTACAGCCGTACCGTAATTTGTTCTCTCCCTCTGTTTTGATTTCCTACACCATGGATTATTGTACCTCTTATTCCAAGCATGCTTAAAACACTTTTTGGGACATGAGGTGTAATCCCCCTTGATTTTTAATGATTAGATAACTTTTTACATTCATTAGAATAGTTTTATTATGATGATTCTACATATGTGATTGTTTGTCTTTGATTCTCCATAGATTGATGTTATTATTCATGTTTTAGAGTTATCGCAATAAGGACCGAAAGGTGACTTGCTTGAGAACTTGGAACCCTAGAATTACATGTTAGGAACTCTCTTAGGTTAGTTCTTAATTATTTGATTTTAGTGATCTTATTGCCATGATGATAATTTAAATCTAGGGTAGAGTCGAGTTGTCAAACGTGGAGATCTTGCATGAAAGTGAGGATCGGAACGTTGGAGAACCATAAGTAGAACTTGTGTTGAGTATCAGATGCACAAAAGTGATCCTGGAGATTCCACTTTTGACAATCAACTTAGAATTCGGATGCACGAAAGTGATCTTTGAATTCTTTGATTGATGATTTACTTATCATTAGCCTGGGATAGATCTTGCGTGAAAGCGAGGATTGGTCCCTGCATGATTGTCT
>CM050441.1:32659358-32669999 GCA_027562315.1 Costus pulverulentus | reverse complement strand
GAGGATTGGTCCCTGCATGATTGTCTGCACGAAAGTGAGATGATCTCTTTATGAAGTAAATTAAGTCTTTATCATGATAAGATTAGTCTGACGATCTTTTATTTATGTCTAGTCATTAGAATCATGGAGGATGAAACCCTAGTCCCAGTTATTTCTCTCTGATTATCTTTTTAGCATACTTTTCTGCATAGTTTACTTCCATCATTTTCGGCTTGCTTAGCTAGTGAGAAAACATCTATTTGGTACTTAACACGTAGGTCTCTGTGGTTCAATATTCTTATTACTTCAAAGTATCTATGCACTTGTGGAAACAACATTGTCTAACCAATTTCCATGGGAAAAATGTTTTGTTATCAGTTACGCATGCTTCTTCATGATTATACTAGCTTGTGTTTTATTATTAAAAATATAATCAATGTTTTAGCTGAAAACTAATAACTATGATGTACCTGCTATATTACTTACACTGTGTATACAAGAGATGATAGAAAATGGAAGGAAAATAAATGGAAAATAAAAATTACAAGGAAAATGGGTGGAAGAGAAAAATATGGTTTGCCTTCCAATTTGGAGGTATTGAGTTTGAAAGGAAAACTAAGAAATTTTCCTTTCTCTCCCGATAAACAAGGGAAAATGAAATATATTTTCCTTTCTCTCCCTTTTCTCTCTATTTTCCTCTCTTGTATACACAGTCTTAGTCTTGCTAGCTTCTATGATTTTTATTTTATACATGATGACTTCATTTTTAAAGGATCAGTGATATGTAGCTATTACACTTAGTAAGAAGGAAAGACAATTGCAAGGAAAGAAAAGTAATGAGGAAAGGAAATGAAAGGAAACGAAAGAGGAAAGGAAAGTAAAAAAATTTTCCTCCATTGTATTTATTTAGAAGGAAAGAAAGTTTGCTAGATTAATATATATATATATATATACTCATCATTCATTTTTTATACTCTTATTATATAAATATCATCAAATACTATTAAAAAATACTATTTAATATTATTAAATACTATAAAATTAATTAAATATTTAATAAAATACTATTAATATTATAGTAATTAATTAATAATACTAATAATACAATATTATTAAATCTCCAACAAGGTTAAAATCTACAACAACCTATTGCAGCAATTTCAACATGAATGAAGCAGTAATATAAAGGCTATAACTCATTGGGAAGTTCATCTACATAGGAATTTAGCAACCCAAGAACAAGAAGTTCAACTCCATCCACTTTTGATCAGAAAATCAGTAGCAAAATCCAACAAGAATCAATGCAAGAAGGGAGCTCTACTCCACATTTAAAATAGGGGAAACATGTACAAAACTAGAGAGAATCGTAGGGAGCAATCCCACTCTCAAATTATCAACGAAAAGGAATCAACACCAGTCACACATGAGAGCAAAGGAATGGAGCAGCTATGCCATAAAGGTATCAACGGCAGAGATGAGAAGGGTTAGGAGAATCAGCACCCCTCTATATGGCCTTTTCTCTAGATAGAGAATCCCTAATTCCAAGCTCATGAGGAGAGAAATCCAAACTACAACAATAATCAGTCAAAACCAGGAGAAGAAAATAAGCTGCCATAAGCCAGGAGGATGACCTAGGGAAGGAAACCACCCACCACCACACATGGAGCATGGTAGATAGCCCACAAGGTTTATCGTAGGTGTGGAGAAGCTCTAACGAGAAGCCCAAATGGCACTATGGAGTCATTTAGGTATCGCTCCTGAGCAGTCCGTGTCGAAGGCAAAGTGGTGAGTTTAGGACAATTCAGGAGTCTAGGCCAGCATGGGCCAACTTTCCGCCCAATTCAGGTGGAAGCAAATCAACGGATTTTAGTATAACTTTCTATCCAACTTTCCCTCTTTCATTTTCCATCCCTCATACTAAATATACCCATTTTGCTTCCCTTCTAACTTTCTTTCTATATATATCATTATTGGTATATCTATTGTACTACTCGATATTGATATTTTACATATATTATTATAACATTGTCAATATTATGCTATGTTTACATATGCGTCTTTTGTATATTTGGATGATAATGTCCTTAGAGACAGATTTGATCTAGTCTGAAACTTATATTCCCAGTCAAGTACCTGAGTGGATAGGGGACAACTATGGTACCTATGAGACTGGTTTGTATGCTAATTAGGCACGTGGTGCTAATGCAGACATATGGGTATATTAGTGGTGGATATACTAGATCAAACCTCTATGAGGCTCTAACTTGGTATCACAAGTTAACCTCACAAGTGATAAGAGTTGTATTGATCCCTTGAATTGAGGTCATTGACTCTTCTATATGGTTAGGGACATCCTTTGATACAACCTAACACCTCACCGTAGTTGGGAGTTTGTAATAATTGTCATTGGGTATGTCATGACTCATATAAAAAGATCAGTTGACAGATATAGGATTTGCCCATTCCTGAGGAAAGTTTGATATCCATTGGCCCTATATGGATGCATGACTAAAAGTGCAGGGCTATACCCAGATGTAAGCCTGATTTAGTTATGACCATTTGTTTGGGTATAAACAAAGTGGTGACATACTCTGTCCAATCGGGATGTCAGTTTGACAAAAGGGCTATAATGCATGGATACTGTGTTGCGATGATGGGAATGTCGATGTTGATCTCCATTCTGAAGACTTGGGTAACAGCGATGCACTGCTAGGAGCCCTTGATGCAGCTACAATAGGAGGGTTAGTCCTTAGCTCCGTACTCTATGGTGTTTACACAATGCGCGGAAAACGTGAGAGGGTCTTGAGATAAGGGAAATAAAAGCACAGAAAGTGCAGCGAGAAACATGAAGAATTCAATAGTGAACCCATTTTGGGGCAACACTAATGCAAGAGAAAACTGATGGCACCCAATCTATGAAATTCGCTCACTGACCTTTTAGCAATTTTAAGCGTAGCATGTTCCGTCGGGGAACAACGGGTCATTCGGGCTTAGCTCACACGCCTAAGAATCTGAAAACACACCAAATAGTAGGAAATCGCTCCATGCCTCTGATGTACAGATGCTTGTGGGTGAAGGGGATGAAGGCAAAAACACAGCGGAAAACACAATAGAATTCTAAAATAGGTGAACCTGACCCACCGAAGGTGGTGGAATTTACTTCTTGTAATGCAGGAAACACAAGTTGAATCACACTTCCAAATCGACGCACTGACCATGACTCTTACAAGCTTCAGGATCATGCCACTGACCATGATACACACAAGCTGAAGCACTCTATCACTTAAAGAGAACTGAAAACTAATGCTAACCCACACTCCTCTTTTGTAGGATAAGAGGGAGGGGAACAAGACAAAAACTAAATCCTACCAACTACCTACTATTGCAGTCCCAAAAGTGGTCAAATTGCAGAAAAAGACAAAAAATGAAATAATCTCCTACTAACTAAAATGAAATTGGCACATGCCCTTGTTCCTTATTCATGTACGGGTTTCATTGGTAGCTAGACGAGCTCGGAGCGTGCCACAAAAAAAAAGCAAAAATTTGAGATTGTGGGCTAGTTCATCATAGTAAAGGCTTGCTCTTAGGCCATATTGTTCATGTGGTTGTGGTACCAATCTTGGGCCGGGCCTTCAGTGTTTCTAGTGGTGAGGCCCATGGGCTGAAGGACCTGGGTATGGATTGATCGCGGGCTGATGACTCCATATAGCGGCCTGGTAGTTGACTTGAGTAGTGGGACCATCAAATTGTCACATAGTTGGGCTCCTTTGGGTCTTCATGTAATGGGGAAACATGATACGGAGGGCGATGTACATCGCAGCGGGGTCTCTGGGGCAAATCTGCAGCTCTAGAGGTGTTCACGGCCGTGACTGGGTGCTTCTGGAGTCATCGAGGAGTTCACGGCCTGGTTGTGATGGGGTTCAAGGCCGTGACCGAAATTTGGGCTGGATCCACGCCCGTGCTCTGCCTCATGCCTAGATTCACCGAGGAGTTCATGGCCATGACCGCATTTGCGTCTAGAATCACTAGTTTTTTTTATTTTTTATCGAGGAGATCACAACCTACCCATGATCATGTTCACGCACGTGCATCTGTGCACTGGATTTCACCGAGATGTTCACGGGTTGACCATCCTGCCTGTGTCTGGGTTCACAGTTGTGCTTGTATTCTTTGACGTTTGCCGTGATGCTCACGATCGGCCCGTGTTCAGATGCACGACAGTGATTCTATTTGTGTCTAGATCTTCCCCCTCATAAGTGCTGGCTCTTCCTGCATCAATTCCCCCTGATTTGAAGAGTTCTCCTCTAGAGAACTATGGGGAAGGGGATCGTCGCTGTCCAAGGGCTCCTCAAATGGACCGTGGAAGGGCAGAATGTTTGCTACATTGAAGATGAAATTGATCCCCATGCTGTCGGGTAAGTCCAGGACACAAGCATTGGTGCCAATCTGTCGTACCATCGCATAGGGCCCCATGAAACGTGGCTGAAGCTTAAAATGTGCTCAACTCGAGACACGCTCAGGGTGAATGTACACTCTCACAAGCTCACCTATAAAAAAAATGGTGTGGCCTACGGTGCTCGTTGTCCCACAATGCATTGCGAGTGTTGCCCATAAGGATACGATGCGGAACTTCCTCATGCAAGCTAGCTACATGCTGGGCAAAAGAGTATGCATGCTTAGAGAGGTGGGACTCTATGGGTAGGTCATGCAAGTTGATGGGTTTAGATGGTTGATGGCCCAAAACAACTTGGAAGGGACTGAGACCCATAGACCTATTGGCTGCACTATTGTATGCAAATTCCTCCATTAGGAGGATGGTGTCCCATGACCTCGGGTGATCGCCAATGAGGCAATGGAGCAAGTTACCTAAACTACAGTTAACAACCTCAGTTTGCCCATCAGTTTGTAGGTGATAGGCAGTGGAGAACTTCAGGGTGGTGCCCAAGAGGGCCCAAAGTGTGCACTAGAGGTGGCTCACGAAGTGCGTGTCATGCTCAGACACGATGGACTGGGGTAGACCATGGAGATGGACAATCTCCCTAACAAAAAGGTGTGCCACTTGGGATGCATCCGCAGTTTGTGAACAGGGTATGAAGTGGGCCATCCTCGAGAATCGATCTCCGACCACGTAGACGGAGTCGAAGTGGGACACTGTCTGGGGCAACCCGAGGACAAAGTCCATACTCAGGTCGCGTCACGGACCATCGACAATAGGTAATGGGGTGTAGAGAGCCGTGTTCGGGGGGCGGGGTTTGGCCAACTAGCATGCGCCACAGTGGCGCACAATGCACTCAACATCCTTGCAATGGGAAGGCCAAAACAAGCATTCCTCCACCATCTCAAAGGTCTTGTCCTGGCCATGGTGGCTAGCAACTCCACCCACGTAACACATAGCCGGCCTGCGATCTAAAATCATCAGGGTCAGACTGGAACGACGTATCAGTATAGCCCTGAACACTGAGCTCTTCCTGTCCCCCATAGACCAAGAACAAGTCTTTAGTTCTTCTTAGATACTTCAGAATGTTCTTTACAGCCACCCAGTGCTATAGACCTGGATTGGATTGGTATCGGCTGGTTATGCTCACAGCATAAGCCACGTCTAGTCTAGTACACAACATCACGTACATGATCGAACCTACTGCCGAAGCATAGGGCACTCGACTCATGTCGTCCCTCTCATCCTGTGTGACGGGACACTGGCTCTTGGAGAGAATAAGGCCATGTCTAACTGGAAGGTATCCTTTCTTAGATTGCTCTAAGCTGAACCTCTCCAGGACCTTATCAATGTAAGTACTCTGACTAAGGGCCAGGAGCTTCTTGGATCTATCTCGGTAGATCCTCACGCCTAGGATATAGGCGGCCTCCCCTAAGTCTTTCATCGCAAAACACTTCCCCAACCATGTCTTCATAGCTTGAAGACTAGGTATGTTGTTTCCGATGAGTAGTATGTCGTCGACATACAGGACCAGAAATGTCACCAAGCTCCCACTGAATTTCTTGTATACATAGCCGTCATCTTCGCTCTTGACAAAGCCGTAATCTCTTACTGTCTCATCAAATCAAAGATTCCAACTTCGAGAGGCTTGCTTTAATCCATAAATGGATCTTTTTAGCCTGCATACCTTATTGGCCTCTGTAGGATGGATGAAACCATCAGGTTGTGTCATAAACACATCCTCTGTCAACTTCCCGTTAAGGAACGCTGTCTTTACATCCATTTGTCATATCTCATAATCGTGATATGCAGCTATAGCAAGCAAGATTCGAATGGATTTAAACATGGCAACTGGCGAGAAGGTTTCATCATAGTCCACCCCGTGAACTTGTCTGAATCCTTTAGCCACAAGTCTACCCTTATAGGGAACTATGTTGCCATCCTTGTCAGTCTTCCTCTTGAAGACCAATTTACATCCTATAGGTTTTACCCCATCAGGTAGCTCAACCAAATCCTAAAGTTGGTTAGCCGACATGGAATCCATCTCGGATCTCATGGCCTCAAGCCATTTCTCGGAGTTCGGTCCAGCGACCGCCTCATCATAGGTCCTGGGTTCATCTTCAACGATGAAGATCCCGTCGTGTTGGGTCGGCAGCGACCCGTACCTCTCAGGTGCACGACGAATCCTCCCAGACCTACATAGGGCTTTTGTCTGAGCCTCTGGTTGCCCAGCAACCAGTGCAGGTGGCTCAGGTTCCATCTCCGTGTCTTGTGGTTGCACTTGGACCTCGTCCAAGTCAAACTTCCTCCCACTGACTTCTTTCATGAGAAATTCTCTCTCTAGAAAGACAGCATCTCGAGCAACAAAAACTTTGTTCTCGCTGGGAATATAGAAGTAATATCCTTTAGTTTCCTCAGGATACCCCACAAACATGCATTTATCAGATCTGGGTTCTAACTTGCTAGAATATTGACGTTTGACATAAGCCTCACATCCCCAGACTCTGATATAAGAGAGATGCGGTCTTCTCCCACTCCATATCTCATACGGAATTTTGGAGACACTCTTAGATGGAACATTATTCAGTGTCTTAGAAGCTGCTTTTAGTGCATATCCCCAAAACGAGAGTGGTAAAGTTGCATGACTCATCATAGATCGAACCATGTCTAACAAAGTTTGATTTCTCCTTTCAGACATACCATTCCATTGTGGTGTTCTAGGGGGAGTGAGTTGGGATAGAATCCCACACTCTCTAAGATAGTCAAGAAACTCATTGCTTAGGTACTTTCCACCACGATCTGATCGAAAAGTCTTAATAGATCTACCAAGCTGGTTCTCAACTTCATGTCTGAACTCCTTAAATTTCTCAAAGGATTCGGACTTATGTTTCATCAAATAAACATAACCATATCTACTGAATTCATCAGTAAATATGATGAAGTAGTTGTACCCTCCTCTGGCTTGTTTACTGAATAGCCCACATACATCGCTGTGTATGAGATCCAATAAACCTACTGCCCTCTCACCAATCTTGGTGAAGGGCGCTTTTGTCATCTTTCCTAATAAACAAGGTTCGCAAGTATCAAATTCCTCCAAGGGGCTTGAACCCAACAATCCATTTGCATGAAGTTGTTGAATGCAATTCTTATTTATATGGGCTAATCGACAATGCCAAAGGTACGTACCAACTGAACCACTCAGTTTGATCCTTTTATTATTTATGTTATAAATAGAGTTATCTATGTCCAGGACATATAATCCATTGCACAAGGTACCCTTCCCATAAAACACATTTGCAAATGAAAAAGAATAAGTGTCCTCTTTTATTTCAAATTTAAACCCTTTTCTAGCCAAGCAAGGAATAAATACAATGTTTTTGGTAAGAGAAGGTACATAATAACAATGATCTAACTCCAACTGAAGTCTAGTAGGCAGGGAGAGCATCAAAAGTCCTACGGCAACAGCAGCAACCTGTGCACCGTTTCCAACACGTAGGTCAATCTCTCCAGGCCGCACCGATCTACTTTTCTTGAGCCCCTGCATATTTGTACAAATATGAGCTCCACATGCGGTATCCAATACCCATGACATGGAAGTAGAAAGGTTGACTTCGGTAGCATAAATACCTGAGCTAGAAGACAAAGCCCTACTTCTCTTCTCCTCGTTCTGAAGTCGCACCATGTTCTTCAACATGTGAGGTGGCCCTCCACATGAATAGCACCTGTTATTCCTGATCCTTTCCATCTTTAGTTTCAGTTCCTTGGTTAAACCTTTCGGTTCACCACACTGAATGACTACTTTGGGAGGGTTGAGCTCAACCAATTCATTGAAGAGCTACCTTAGATTATAAATAATCTCAAAAGCACTCTTAGATTCATATTGCCCTCTAAATTCAGGCGACATGTTGGTTAGCATCAAATTAGCAACCTCCAAAATATCAGCCTGATGCTTATCAAAAGCATCCTTCTCAACCGCTGAGGCCGAGCATGGAAGTGGCTCTGTAATAGGCTGCTCAAGGACATAGAGCTTCCTCTCGTGCTTAAGGACAATCCTCAAGTTCCGATACCAGTCCATCATCCAACCAACTTGTCCTTTTCTAGGATAGATCATAATGTCAATACACTATTGTTCGTAGCCATTGATCTACAACAAGCAAGATAGCAGATTAGTACTACATCAAATCATTTAATCTGGACTTGCATTAAATGATTGTGGCTCCCACTATTTTAATCGAATTGACAACCCACAAAGTCAATCGAGAAATCTGAGATTTCCTAGTGAGATGGGATCTTTATTCCACATGAGGCTTCGTGTCCCACTAGGGTGGGATGAGATGCACAAAGTGACTCATGCTTTGTAAGGTGGGCACGCCGGCCGATTGCCCCTAGGGCAATTCCCCTTCTTAAGACAGTTCAAGTATTTCTTGCCCAGCTAGGGCTGGAACAACACAAAATCTTAACCTCTCGAGGCTGCCTCTAGAATTTCATCATGTGGTCACCACATATGAAATCTAGTCAAGTCTATCCTGACCGTTATATCCAAGGTCAACGAGCTTCCTTACTAGGGCACGTCTAGGATTTTAACTGGACTCAGGAAACCATTGCCACCACACGTCTTCTAAAGATATGTGGGTGTGTCCCACTAGGGTGGGAAATAGTGCACAACACCACTGATCGATAGCTTGACGAGGGCTACGCGTCAGAAGGCTACAGACTCGATATTATTTTGAGGGTTTTTGAGGTCTCATCCTCTTAGTTTTATCTTTTGTCTAACATTACAGGCATGCAATCCTATAGTGATAACAAAAAGATAAAACACAAATCAGACATGCTTTAGCAAATATTGAAAACAGTAAACAAGCGATGTGGTCGTAGCCTAATCAACGCAATGAACCATCACATGCCAAAGGATGTTCATGCTTGACCTAGGTGACAAGCCCCGACAAGACCTAACTTAGCCGCCACCAAGCTTTATCTTCAAGTGCGGCTCATGGTCCTTCATGTATGATGCCCCATCACCCGAGATGTGCCATGATGCAAGCTCCAGGAGGAATGCGCCCTTAATCTTCTTTGTGCGTTTACAAAACAAAAAGAAAAAAATGGCACGCATGCCTCACACATAATACATCACAGACATACAAGGGGCTTGACTATGACCACAACACGATGCACAATCATCTGATGCTTTTCTATATGCTCATGAAAACATAAAACTTCAATTTTAGTTTCTTAGAAAACATGTCTTTCAACCTCAACGTCCGTTCGCAAATCTAGGACTTTTCGTTTCTCTCAGGAGTCCACAAGTGACACATACATGCTCCAAGCATGCTTGCCGTCTACCCTTGCAATCCTTAACCTGCCAAGATTAGGACAATCATATGCCCATAATCTTCGACAAGTCCCACATAGTAGGACTATCCTACATGCGTGGGGAGAAATTAATTCTCTCATATATGGGTCTAACCCACCATGTGACGAAAGCGAAAATCCAAAGAGATAGAATAGATGTTAGGAACGAAAAACTTACAATTTTTCTTACTTAGAAAAATCTATGCGCATATGCAATTTTTTGAAAAAAATCATATGACATGTGAGCATACAATAAAAGCATAAAACACCGTTCGAGTTCGCAAGCCGCTCTGATACCACTGTTGGGAAACCCTGAGGATTTTAAAATTTTACAAACAAGCACAGCGGAAGCAATCCCCAAAACAGGCCAGTCCCAAAAACCCAGAAGATCGAGTCTTGCGAGGAGTCGACATGGTGAGTAGGAGATGATACCTTGATGCAAATCAAGAGATGCGATGCAAGCGCCGTTCGAGTTCGAGTTCGAGTTCGCAAGCCGCTCTGATACCACTGTTGGAAAACCCTGAGGATTTTAAAATTTTACAAACAAGCACAGCGGAAGCAATTCCCAAAACAGGCCAGTCCCAAAAACCTAGAAGATCGAGTCTTGCGAGGAGTCGACACGGTGAGTAGGAGATGATACCTTGATGCAAATCAAGAGATGCGATGCAAGCGCCCAAGTGTGCGCCCTTTGCAGTCTCGCACACAACCGAACCTCGAGTCCTCTTCTTCCACGCCCGGTGCTAGCCTGGGAAGAAGATCCACGCCTTTGGGAGTCTTCCTCAATCACTTGCGACAACTCCAGAGGAGATGCCAAGTAGAGGAGGTGGAGCTTCGTCGAAGTCCAACTCTTGAAGCACTCCATCACGATCCGAACAGGA